>OZ020516.1:31470102-31510389 GCA_963971425.1 Bryoerythrophyllum caledonicum | reverse complement strand
CTAGAATCAGTTGTAAAATCACCCAAAGTTTCAATAAGATACAATGAATCTTAGCTGCCTTTTTCGTCTTTGAACTGATTATAGAAATTTCAAACCATTTTATCTTTGCCAAAAACTCTACTGCATTACTTTTATTTTCTAGGAAAAAAGATTTACACTTCCGCCAACCAACGCACCACAACTAGAACTTTACAGTATCCGAATACCTTCAAATACAAGACATGTGGAGGCATAGTGTCCACTAGAACTTATTCCAGAGAAGAATTCTCAGCCAGCAAAATTGAAG
Organism: Bryoerythrophyllum caledonicum; assembly: GCA_963971425.1. Classification (NCBI taxonomy): domain Eukaryota; kingdom Viridiplantae; phylum Streptophyta; class Bryopsida; order Pottiales; family Pottiaceae; genus Bryoerythrophyllum; species Bryoerythrophyllum caledonicum. The sequence continues at coordinate 31,510,103 of OZ020516.1, read as the reverse complement.
AAGAGAAGATTGAAGTACCAGGTAGTAAAACCCTTAGATTGAGATCAATGTCAACAAGCTCCAAATAAATGAGGAAAACGTTGATGTCAATGCCTATAATATTTTCTGATGCAGACAGTACTTATCCAGTACAATCAGCGAACAAACCCACTTGTAATAGTTCACAGAATTGTGGTCCGAGTGGCTAAAAAGGAAAATAGAAAAGAAAAAGAAAAAGTGATGCTGCAGCTCTACAGTTTTACACAAGGATTGATGAGGGCAACATCAGAGGCAGTCAGTAACAGCCCAATTACTGAAAGGAAAAAAAGGGGTAAAGAGACACCTATGTCAAATTCTTAATACCTAAACCTATGGCTTTGCGGGAACCTTATTTACTGTTCTGAGTGCCATAATCTCACCATTCCAAACGAATGCACACCAGCTGAAAGACAATTCCGATCTTCAATAAGGCTTCTAGAGACAGAGCCCCATTTGAAATAGTAGTATATCAAGATGGAATACTCGTACAAACCTGAACAGAAAACTTGTGTGAAGATCATGCCTAAAGCGCCATCTCAGCTTGCAGAGCGGCAAGTTCGTCCTCCTCCTCCGTGTTCTCCACTGGTTTCTTCTTTGCGGGAACTGGAGTGGGCCGGGAGTAAGACTCGGCTGCAGGAGGAAGCTGGTGTGTGGAAGGCCTGATTAACTGTTCTTCTAACTCGGCCCCCTCAAGATCCTCCAGCTCAGCCTCCAGCTCGTCCTGCAAAACAGACGTAAAACCTCAAACCCAGTCCAATGATCTAAATTTCTTATCAACATCAAACGCTTCGCTTGCAACAGGTTGCTTCTAATAACTCTATTCAGATGCATCAACAGTAGCAAATAACAAGAAGCTAAAATGCTGCAATACTTGTTGATGAGAATTCGGGAATCCCTGAGAGAATTTGCAAGGAAATAAGAGGTAATCCCTATGGTTTTGGTTCTGATCCAGATCATGATTTTGATTTTGATTCAAAAGCTGGAGATCCAAGCTCACCTCATCAATATCAGCTGCTGTTCCAATAGGAGTGGAGAGCGCCTCCTGGATTTGCTTCATGTTCTCCGTCTGTTCGTTAATCTCGTCCATGGTCTTGTCCACATCATCAATGTTCCTGCAAGCAGCAAATTAGGGTTAACAACTCTGCAGACAAAAACACACACAAGCAATCCAGTCGAAGCTGTTCTCCAAAACCTAAATGAAGTAGACGTGACGAAGCCAAAACGTAAATCTGCAAACACAAAGCAATTCCAAACTGCAAACACAGATCAGTCCAAACAAGGAGGACTCGTACGTGGCCTTCTGAATGGCCTTCATAGCGGAAGCACCGCTTCGCAGAGCATCCACAGTCTCCGTCGTTGCCTTAGCACCCTCTAACATAATCATCTGCACACAACAAACCACCAGCAAAACCAGTCAGAAACTCAATTAGGTCACGAACGGATTCAGGACACCGGAATTCGACAACCAGTCCCGCACCTGGTCATGGATACGCAATTGGAAGTTCCCGAGCTGCTCCACTTGCACTTCATACAACTTCTTCCGCTTCAAACACTGAATCGCAGCTGCCAACAATCCCACACAAAACTCGTCAGCACGATTCCCTTCAAACCCTAAACACACACACACACACAACCCCCTTCCTCCCTCCCTCCCTCCCTACCTCGCTTATTTTTCAACCTAGTAAACTCCTTCGCCTTTTCAATCTCCATGGCTATCTTCTTCTGCAACACTTTCTCCTTCTTCTCCAGCATCTCCAGAGTCTGCACCATCATCCAACTCATCATCAGGGAACGAAACCCTAACAATCACCACGAAAATTGCGACGACGCGAGGAGGAATCTTACCTCATTGAGCTTGTCGAGCGTGGAGAGGGTGGACACCTCCTCCTTGGGCTTCCCGAATATCCTCGAAAACATGGTGCCAAATCTCCTCCCAATCCACACGAAACCCTGATTGATGATGTGTGTGTGCCCCTCGCCGTGTGCGTGTGTGTGTGAGGTGCGGCGCCGAGGAATTCAAGCGCCCCTGGCTACGACGACGACGGCGACGGTGCCTCCTCTGTCTCTGTGTGTGTGTGTGTGTTTGCGGGGCTTGTTCTGTGGAGTTGCCTTGTAAGAGAGAGATCCGTCCTTTGGCTCCGTCCAACTCTCAGCCTCATACTAGGGTGATGCGTGTCTAATACCCTGAACCGGGTTGTTGATATGGTGCGCATGTACGATCTGAACCTGCTGTGCGACTGGCTGCCCTTGCTGCTCTCGATACCCGGACTTACCCTCAAACGAGAGTCGGGAACCGTATATACAGGCACGTATTTTACTTTGTAAAACACAAAAAAATGTATTAAAGTTTAGCAAGCACCTCACACCTTTGGATTGAAGATTCTTCAACTCACAACCTTCATTTGGAGGTCATTTCAATTAATCTCAACCTTACCATCTTCAAATACGACATTGTACATTTAGAATATTGTTCCCCCCCTGTGGCACCTTCTAATGTTTAAGGGTTAACCCTAAAACGTTAGAACAAGCCCTTGGTGACCACAATATTCTACATGTATAATAGTGTATTTGAATATGGTAAGGTTGAGATTAATTGAAATAACCTCCAAATGAAAGATGTGAGTTGAAGAATCTCCAATCCAAAGGTGTAAGGTGCTTGCTAAACTTTAATACATTTTTTGGTATTTTACAGAGTAAAATACGTGGTTGTATATACAATTCCCGACTCTCGTTTGAGGGTTAAGAAGTACAATCATCTCTCTTTATATTAGCCTTGATCGTTTTCCCTACTATATAGAGGTGCTATTATAATGGAAATAGTGGGTAATGCCTCTTACACCAAGTGTTCCTATTGTAAAGAGAAAAGACTTATCTAACATAAAGTACCTGTTATACATGTCTAGATTGTCAAGTTTTGAGGAGAGATGTCTGAGAGTAGCTGAGAGCTCCGTATTTTCTGGTTAGGTGCAACAAAGAAGTTAGTCTCTGGGAAGAGGTGTGAGTGCAACGAAGGTGGCTGGATCTGTTGCATACCCCGCTCATAGCTAAGATCAGAGGCAATAGTGGGCTTTGAGAGTGGCGTTGTGTTGGGCAGGGGTAGTAAAGGTCAGATCTAACCCTGGCATTCGAAATTTGAGCGATCTGAAGGTAGATTGGAGTGAGGGATGACCTGAAAGCACTGGGACCCTGTGTTGGCACTCGATCTAACTTCTTAGAACTCAAACACGATATACAGGTGTAGATCTAACTTGTGTTGGTTGTGACGCCCTAAGCCCACTTAGACTTCTTGATTGTTGCCCCGACCCAGAAACCACCACACATACGATCTGAAGTCCACACACAGATTCGGGATAGTAGCGGCTCACACTGAAGGAGCCAACCAGCAGCGAGAACGAGATCTCAAGTCCACACAAGTGCAAGAGAGTGCAACCAAGTTACAGAACAGACGAGAGGAAACCGACGATCAAGGAAGTTCACATGACCTGAAGTGCATCCAAGTTCTGCAGCAAACATCAGCCACAAAGAAGCACACCAACAGCACGAAACCAAGCAGACAGCACTCCATCCCTGGAGTGCCCAGGTTCGATCTGACCTTACTTCATTTCAATTTATTTTTTGTTTGTTTATTAGTGTTTGATTTGTTTGCACATTACAGTATACGAGTGATACAAAGAGATCTACAGAGCACTCACACACTAGTAGCTACCTCCGACATCTTACATATCACCACACTCACATACACTAGATGTAGATCACCACAAGCTCACTGTAACAACACGCACATAAAGCTCCACACTAGATCTCTGATAGAAAACCCTATTAAGCTCGTATGTGTAGATCGCACGCGGAAGCGCTGGAAATTTTTCCCAGATCTAGATCTACCTGCACATCAGCAACAAAGACACACAACATCAACACTGAAGAAAACGACACGTCGACAGCAGTGCACAAGAACACGACGCAACGGCCAACAAATCCGTAACTCTATCCACATCACAACAAGACCTCACAGCAAGATCGCAACATACAATAACACCTCAACAGGGAGCAACCTACAGCAACTTCACACCAAGATTCGATCAAACGTAACGGAGGACCAAGATCCAGCCCGCGGCAACATAACAGGGAGCACACTCTACCCCTCCTCTCACAGTTCTTCCCCTTCTTGCATTCCTCACTCACCGCTCTCACCTTGCTTAAACCCTCCACCTCTCCTCCATGTTCCCTCCTTCATTCTCACCACAGATTCCAAGCTCCCCCACCCAAGCCCCCGGCGCATTACTACAGACAGTCACCTGAATCGAATCCAAAGACCACGACCCAACCCTCCACAAACCCTCGCACTCACACAACTTCTCCCTGCGAACCTCTCCCTGCAAACCTCTCCCCATAGCGACCCCTGGAACTCCCCTTGCGACCTACAAAACCTTGGTAGCGACCTTGTGAATCTTCATAGCGACCCCTGGAAATCCCCCTGCGACCTATCAATTGGTAGCAACAACCCCTGGAAATCCCCCTGCGACCTACCAATTGGTAATAGCGACCTCCCTAATCCCCCCTGCGACCTACCTAATTCCCCTAGCGACCTACCTAATTCCCCTTGCGACCTACCTAATCCCCCTTGCGACCTACCTAATCGCCCTTGCGACCTACCTAACCCCACTACCAGTACATATACTGGTACGTATTCTGGTGCGTATTCTGGTACGTATTCTGGTATGTATAATCATACGAATACCGATATGAATACTGATACATATATTGATACGTATATTGGAGTACATATTGGTACGTATATTGGTACGTATATTGGTACATATACTGATTCATATACTGATATGAATACTGATATGAATACCAATACAAATACTTGTACGAATACTAACACGAATACTTACACAAATATTGATACGAATACCAAGACGAATACTTACACGAATACTCATACAAATACCAAGACGAATATTAAGGCACATACTAATACGAACATACGAATGAATACAAATATAAAACCAAATACAACTACATATACACACACAAAGACAACCACACACCATCAAAGAAACACATACATATACACACACACACACAAAGACGAATACATACAATCAAAAAAGCACCAAAAAAAATACCAAAGCCACATACAAAAACACAAAATTCCAAAACAAAACAATAAACCCACCTACTACAAACTACTAATATTAATTGGAGGGGACATAAACACAAGGCCAAACACAACCAAAAAAAAATATAAACAAACACACACACACCTATACACCATTAATAAAACAAAAACAAGTACGCAAACAAACACATGGACACAAAAAAAATTAAAGATAAATACAATTACATTCAAAAAAAATATTGAATTTATAAACATCCACCTCTCTCCAAACAAACAAGACCTCCATAACATAACAAAGCCCCAAAGAATTACAAAAAAAGAAAAAACATTAAAAAACAACACTAAACACACATATCACAAACTCCTACTACTTCTAGGAGGGGACATAGAAACTAACCCAGGACCCATGCCTAATATACTAAAAAGACACCCTACTTCACATAAGAAAAATGCAAAAATTTACTTCATACCTAATACCATAAAACTACAACCGGAATATAGACACATTGCAAAATCTTTTGCACCTTTCTTAAAAAACACACATACATTACACCACACACATAACAACACATATCCAAACATTGCCCGATACGTTCAACAAAAAAATGCGCATCCACCACCTCACATACTATATGCTCTAGTAGTCACTACCCATCCACACATAGATGAATGTAACCATCTCTTAAACCCACAAAACCTGAACACAATTACATGGGTCAATACACTTCTACAAAACTTACTAAACTTACAAAATCCACCGGAACGACACATCTACACTTCACACCCGTATACAAAGTTCCTTGAAGACAACCAAAATATTATAAACCATGAGAACTCAATACATAAGGAACTATATGACTTTTTACACAGCGAAACAATATCTCCCTCAAATGAAACAATAAAAATAAAATTCCCCTACCTACCTAACAATCTCATCAATGAATCACTAAAATGTTTGGACCCTATACCAGAATACACCCACCCACCCCCACCACTTCCCTACATCTCTCCGCAAAACCAAAATATTATATCAAATCAAGAAAATACATACATAATCACATGGAATGCCTCCTCTCTAAACACTGCCCTTCCTAGCCTACAAACTTTGGTCACGCACACAAATACACCACCAGCCCTCATAGTTATACAAGAAACAAAATTATCTGCCACAAAATCCACAAAATATATACAAAATATATTTCAAGACTATAAACTCATCTATAACAATATACATGCACTTACAAGATGCATTCAACAACGAAGACCATACACACCAGGCCGAGGAGGTCTCCTTACACTAATACACAAAAAATATGCCTTCCCGGGCAACATCAACAAAATCCCTACCCCAATGCACATATCACCTTACATTCAAATAATCAAAATTACTAATCACCCTCTACAACCATGGTTAATCTTTCACATGTATATGCCATCTCATCCCGAAGACACTAGATTTATCATAGACATACAAAACACTATTACTTCCCAAATTCATAATAACCCTAATCACACATACCTATTGTGTGGGGACTTCAACAGAGACATAGCATTAATTGGTCGCCAAAATGGAAATCATAACACCCCCCCTCAAACCATTGATTACCAATGGCGCCGCTTCACAGAAAACTTAAACTTCGTCTACATCGATACCGATACACAATTCTCTAGACAAGGTGGCTATAATTACAGCGACTGGAGTCTAATAGATGGATTCTACATAAATACAAACAACAATACACAATACACCTCTACAACAAACAAGGATGTTATTCTCAACTCGGACCACTCACCTATACAATTACACATTCCAAATAACACATTAATTAATAGAACTCCTACAATCCTAAAAAATGATACTATACGCATACTCAACCCCATTCCAAAAGACAATATAGAAAAATTCAACACCAAATTCTTTGAAAAAAACTCCATACAAATAGACTCCCTCATAAACACTCTCGAAAATAACAATCAATTATCACAAATACAATGGCAAGAAGCATGCCACACCCTAGACAAACTTATCAATGCAATCTCTGACACACTAGAACAAACTTGTAAAGCCCAACCAATACCTCAAATGACAAACAGAACTTCTCAACAAGGAGGTTACTTACCCCGTAAACTTTCTAAAACTTGGAAACAACACCTAACCACATACCATACTATACGGAAAACCATTAGAATTGTAAAAAATAACCCTCAATGGCGTAATCACCCCATATGCAACGAACTACTAACTATACAATACACCCAAATCCCTACCCCGCCACCTTCGGACCTACCTCACGATACATGGATAAAAAATATAGCACTAATTGCAAAAAATGCCAACATACAAGCCCGCAAAATTACCTCAAAATATACCAAAGATAACATTAAAAAAGCCATTTCAAAATATAGACAACTATACGAAATTAGCCCCAAAAAAATTAACAGGAAAGTTTTTAAAAACCTTGAATATCCACCAATGGATTGTATCACAGACCAATACAACAATATTCTAACTAGCCCAGAAGACATTGCAAATGAAATATTCAACCAACAAACCAAAAGTAATAGACCAACAGTACCAACATGTAATTATCAACCACAACATCCATCTGAATGTACATGTGCAGTACGCCAGTACCCATGGCACGACCTCGATGGATTTACCCTTGACAAACGAGGCGAACCAGAAATCTCACTACATAAATACTTTAATATAGCCACATATGACACATGTCTTCACAATCTTGGTAACAACAAAGCCCCAGGCCCAGACCGCATCCCAAACTCAATACTAAAAAACATGCCCCCAAGATTCCATAAACTATTATTACTATTCTTTTCTCATTGTTACAAACAAAAACAAATACCTATGTCATGGAAATCAAGTACAACAATTCTACTATACAAAAAAGGCGATCCATCTATACTACCCAACCATAGGCCAATTGCACTAGCTAACACAATATACAAACTCTTCACTAGTACACTCACCTCTATACTATCCTCATACGGTGAAAAATTCAAAATCTTACATGATAGTCAAGAAGGATTTAGAGCAGAAAGAAGTACCGCTAGACAAATACAAACTATAATAGCCGCACTAGAAGACGCAAGATTTACAAACCAAGATATATACATACTATACGTCGACTTCAAAAACGCCTTTGGCTCAATGGACCATGCCCGACTATTAGCAATAATGATGGACCTTGGTTACCCAAAAGATGCAACTACACTTATTGGTAACATCTATTCTCAATCATCTACTTGTTATACTGGTGAACATTTTGGGAAAACAAAACCTATACCCATTCAAAGAGGAACTATACAAGGGGATACCCTTAGCCCATACCTATTCATTATATTCTTAGAACCACTACTCAGATGGCTAGAACGAGGCAACAATGGATACACTTTTGGCACATCACAAGTCACAATAAATTCTGCCGCATACGCAGATGACCTCGCCGCCATAACTAACAAAATCAAATCTATCCAAATACAACTCAACAAAATTGATAGATATTGTAAATGGACCGGAATGGACGTAGGTGTCCCAAAATGTGCCGCTACCGGATGCCCAAACAAATCCAAAATAAACCCTACCACTTTTAAAGCCCTTATGCAAGCTTCCAGCATCAATTACCGCAATCAACCAATCCCCATATTACACCAAAATGAACCATACATATACTTAGGTACAAATCTTGTTCCATCACTAAAATGGAAAATCCAAATCCACACCACAACGACGAAACTCATCAAACAATGCAATGAACTAACAACATGCCCGGCCACCATGAAACAAAAAATAAAAATGATTGATACCGTACTACGTCCAGGTGTGGCATACAGTTTCTACGGTGTACCATACTCTATGCCTGCTATCAAAAAACTTGATAAAAAAATAATAGCCATACAAAAAACCATATGTGGACTACCAAAATGCATGTCAAATGCAATAACCCAACTCCCGCATAACCTATTCGGGCTTGAAGCTTTCTCCCTCAAAAACGCATACCTCCGTTGTATAGGTGAACAACTACAAAATGCCTTAAATGATAAAGGTAGACTTGGAAAAATATATAATGGACTAACTCATTATGTCCTTGCCCAATACGGTGGCGCAGAAAACATACCTAGAATTAAAACAAGTGACTGCATAAGATCACCGATAACACGAACATTCTTCTTATTAAAACATATAGCTAAAGCCCACCTTAAAAGTACGCTCCCAAACTTCCTCATTAATCCTACAACACTAGAAATACTATGGCGCCAAGAAACACTAAATCATAACACACTCAATGCCCAACTCTCCCAAAAGCTTCTACAAAAACTCATCTCAAAAAATATTTTTGAACTAAACCAAATTACTATACCAAACGGCACACACATCATGAACAATGAGGATTTCAAAACCTACCACTTCACCCCATCCAAACTAATAAAAAGTGCCCTAAATGTTGCTAAACAACTATTTTGCCACCCAACATGCCCCACTACATGTCATACTCCTTGCAACATACACCCATACTCTCATATACTTAAAGATCCATTCACCACCCTCAACAATAACATCATCCCAAGAAATATTCCCACACCAACCAACCCCCCTAACCCTCCACATACATACCACCCCCGCCCCCCAACATACATCCCCAAAAACCCTACCACATATCCCATTAATAATATCATAAACCATAAACATATCCAACACACAGACACAAATAACATAAAAAATACATACACAAAATATTTATGTCAATGGCAACACAATGATAACACATACAATAAATGGCTTCCCCAAAGAGACCTATTTCCACGACATGACACCAACACCTCCACACATAACACAGAAAAATTAAAACAATACTACCAAAAAATTCAAAACAAAACATACTCGGATATCATCCTAGCACACCACCCCCAAGAACAATTCTCAGACTCAAGATCCGTAACACCACCCATAATTATCCCTCTCTTAAACATCCACACAACAGAATGCAACCCCGAAAATGATATCCTTACATCCTCAAACACAATCCAAATAAATAACAATCAAGCACATCTATACGAAGAAAATGGCCGACATTTACATACCATCCCCATTACTAGACTCCAATGGCTATGGAATCAATACAATATAAATTTACAAACTCCTACAAACATCGAACCAACGACCCAATCCTTTGAAACCGAAATAATCTGGCTATACCAAAGGTATAAATACCGAATACCAAAAACTGACCCCCTAAAAAATGCACAATACACAATACCCACTCCCATCTTAGACTCATTAATCACATCCTTTAACATCGAACAAGCATACTTTTCTTCCCCGGTCACATGTTCTACCAAACTAAAAAAATTCTACTCATCTTATGAAAGGGATAAAATATTCGGATCCCTAGGAAAGGCCTTTGACTATAAATGGATTGGTAAAGGTATAGCTCACCCCCACAACGAGAAAGATATGGAACAAGCAATACATTGGGCTCGACTTGCCGCCAAACACGATCCAAATAACACAAATACGATCATCATCACACCGAACAACAATTGGTACCAAAACAATAACCAACATTTAAATCCATTTTTAGATTCCCATATCATTGCAGTATTTGAGGCAGACACAATACCATACGAAGAACCTACTATCCCACCCGAACTAAAAAAACCCCGAATCGAGCCATCAACATTACAAATACTATGCGTCCATCATCAAAATCAAACCCTAGGTTCCCTAGAACAACTTGCTGAACTTACCACCATAACAAACAATTTAAACATACACCGAATATACACAAAATTGGCCCCACCAACACCCATACAAACCCCAGTAAACAAAAGTAAAAACTGGTCCAAACTAAACTATGTCAACAACACATTAAACTACTCCGTCACACCTCCCCCTCTCCCTGACTACCCAACTCATACTACACCAAAATTTAACCCCGCACACAGTTACTACACTGACGGCTCCTTTAAACCACCAGAACAAATTAGCCCGGGTTCTTGGCGCAGAGAAAAAGCTGGCTATGGCATATTTAATTCTATCAAAGAAATTAAACTAGCCAAAAGACTCCATGGCCTACAAAACGTCCTCAGAGCAGAACTCATGGCCATTCACAAAACACTACAAATCATCACAACAAAATACAAAAATGAACCTGCACATATATTCACCGATTGTATAAATGTACTCTACCTACTAAACACTCAAATAACACACCCTACCCTTCACAATAGCCACCCCGACCAAACCATATTATCATCAATGGTCCAAATGTTACAAAACCGTACACAAATCACAACTCTTCACAAAGTGAAAGCCCATGCCAACATTGACGGCAACGAACAAGCAGACAAACTTGCAAAAGAAGGCCGAGAAAAAACACACAAAAATGCCAAAGATCCACACGAACATGCCCATGCCACCCCATACTACTTTCAAAAAGAAGATTGGCCTTCCAAAGAAGATACCCCCGACAAAGGCCCAATTAGATTTTTGGGCAAATATCTCAAAAAACAAGACCTCTACAACAACCTTGACACAATCTCAGAAAATATTCCTTACATAGAAAAATGGACTAATAATAACGACATAGACAATGAACTCTCTACAAACTTTTGGAAAAACCCCATCATCTCAGACTCACAAATAACATGCCTCATCAAATTCCGTACTGGTCAATATATGGGAAACGCTCGCAAACAACTCTTCTTTGGAATAGAAAGGTTCCCATCCATAACATGCCCCATATGCCCCTCAACGGACCCCGACACATGGCTTCATGTTCTACTCAAATGCCAAAACCACCACATACACTCTCTAATTGTTAAAAGGCATAATAAAGCGGTAGGGGAAGTCCGGAAATTAATCACCTCCTACAATAAAGCGAGATGTTTTATACTAATGAACGCCGGCACTTTTAATAACAATCCACAAGAAAATACAGTCCCCCCTTGGCTACTCCCATGCTCATGTGTGATCCAAAGATGTCATTGCAACGCTAGGCTCAAACCGGACATCCTATGTGTTAGAGGTTTAGCATACAATGATCCGCCACCCGACCACATTAATCAAGACTACACCATTCAATTCATTGAATTCACATATTGCAACGATAGATTTTCTCCGGAAACAATCCAAAACAAAATAGACAAATATCAACCCCTCATTGACGACATCATTGCCTTTGGATGGAAGGTAGACCCCCTTATTGTTATCACATCTGGCGCTCGTGCCACCACCTTTATCCCATCTATGAAAACTCTAGAAGATACCTTCAAAATACCCATTGAAACAATCAAAACCACCTTTAAAAAAATTAACACCATCGCTATTCAATATGCCATGTCCATTTTGCTACATAAACGTAAAATTGAAAACAACCAAGCCCTCCCCGATACTCAAGATCCCCCTTAAATGCTTCTCCGCCGAGACTTATCTTGACTGGTTGGTTTTGTGGTTTTGGCGACTTGCTTTGTTAGTTGTTACATTGGTTGTTTGTGTGCTTGGTTGGTATCAGGTCACCTGTTACATAGTGTCTACCCTCGAGAGGGGGAAGTAGTTCCAGTTTACTAATTCCTTGTCCGGTGGGCATGGTCTTAGTAGTGGAACGAACAGACACTTTATTCACGCCGGCTCCTTCGGAGACCGACGTTCTTCTTCTTCTTTACCTGTTATACTGAGATTGATGTTGTTTCAGACGCTGCTCTAAGGGGCGGTTTACACTGTGGACACAAGGATTGACCAAGAGAAATCATGTATTTTCATAGCCATGGCTCTTAATCTAGAGCCGTGACCATGAAAAATCAAAATTCATTCTTTGAGTGTCTTGGTCAATTCTCATTAGGGCTTTTTTTTTTGGCGACACCTTGACAGATTCACTTTGCTGCCAGACATGGGTTGGGTAAAATTTTGGAAGGAAGATATGTCCCTAGCCGAAAAGGAATCTGGCGAACGAAAAAAAAACGTTGATTCCCATAGTGTAAAGTGGATTTGGACCGGGACAAGTATGGGCTGATTTTTTTTAATGTATGTCTAAAAAATCCGGAAAAAAACTAATTTAAAAATAATAAACAGATCAAATTTTAGCCAATCACTGATTTTCACCCCAACGGTCCCCTTGATTTCCAACGACCTCTTTGCCTCGACCCGACGGAAAACTCATTGGACAAAGAAACATTGTCCACTCGGCAAAAAATAGCATACTTAGGTAACCTTGAATTCCATGGTCAATCTCCTTTTTCCAAGGTAGTGTAAGGCAAACTCACGACTTCCTCAGCCAATCATAGATTTTAGAGGGCCCTGGTCAATCTCCGTAGTCCATAGTGTAAACTGCCCAAAAAGAGAGCTGGCTGTAAAAGCTTACTTTTTCTGTGCGAACGTCCGCTCCATCAACGACAGAAGTCGGACCTTCGTCATATCCAACGACGAACGGACGAACACTCCGTCGGCTCTCCGTCGAAACCTCCGCCGAGTGGACTCATAAACGGGAGGCACGTTGTTCATGTCGAGGCTGCAGTCAACACCTCGACCTTGCTCACGAAATCAGTCGCAGCAGCTTGCGAAGTATAAGGAATCGAAGGCCAAGAGCAGCAATCTCACACTTCTGTGTAGGAGTTGAACGTATGGGACTCTTCAGAGTGTTCTTTGCTTTGGGTGGTCGAGGGTTATGTCGGACGATGAGGCTTTTCCCGGTGCTAGAATAAGTTGTTGTGAATTTGAGGGATTTGAGGTCTGACTTGGATGCAATGGGGGTTTGTTCAGTTTCAACGAGGGAGCGGCAGTGAACTCTGGCATTGGGGTAGATACGGTGAGTAGTACTTCGAAGTCAAGTTTGATTTCTGGGCTTTGCAAGGAGGGCAAGGTTCAGGCCAATTTCTGAGGTGAATTCTCTTCAATTGACTCACAGGAATTGCCTTCAGACTTGAATTGGAGCGGCAGCAAACCCTTGGAGCATTTCGTGGAGTTCACAGGTTTTCAGTTTCTGAGAGGTGAGTCAATTTTGGCTTCTGGGTTGAATTGCAAGTGAGAATTCTGAATGACATTCACTTGACTAACGTTTTTTCGGAACCGCCATAATCTGCAGGGATTGGCTTGTGAGTTGTTCTCATAATTTTGAATCCGGTAAATTATGTATGGGTCATAGCAATGGGTCGGAACGCGCAAATTGAGATTTCTGCATCGGCACTCAGGGGCAAGATTCGTGTACTGAAGATGGAAGCGAACACATATGTGTAGATTACGCTTTCAGGGTTCTAGAACCTGTCTCAATTTTTGTGGACCAAAAGCTAATGAAGTTACCTAGGTTTTTGAATTGTCCTGCACACAATGACAACTCACAGCCGGTTTCGTCTGCTTTACTTCGATTGTGAATACGTCAATGTGAGTCGTTATTGTTGTAGCATCTGTAGGGTGTTCTTTACATGTTTGTGTTCGTTGATTTTCCTACTCTCAGTTCTGCATCTGTTAATTGTCAGTTTCACTCTTGACAAGCAACAGCGACCACAGAAATGTATCATAGCCATCCTAACCAAATCTAGAATATTGTACTGCATAATATGTATTCCGACGTAAAGATTGTAGGTATTCATAGCTCATGAAGCAAGTCTGTCTGTTGGTGCTCTGTCAGTTTTGGCTCTCCCATAGCCTGCCTAACTGTTTGTAATGTACAGGTGCGATTCTGCAGCTGTGATGGATCACAACTCTAGAATTCCAGGGATAGGCTCCGCTCAGGCTGTGAATTCGCCCAGAAGCATGGCATCAGATCCGTCCAAGGGCGGACGAGTTGCAGCCACCGCGCTAGGGAGGCCCAGTACTCATCATGACCATGTGAAGAGGAGTACCAAGGATTATAATGGGAAGTTGAAGGATCAGTCTAGGCCTCAACCCAAACTCGACAGGAATGAGAATGTAGATAGGGGGGGCGACAGCATGAAGAGGACCAAAGCTGCAGGTGGAGAAAGAGCGGTGAGAGATGAATCTTCTCCTCGAGAGAGGACCAAAGCTGCAGCTGGTGGGGAAGACATACCAAAGCAGGTGAAAGAAAGAGCCAAAGGCGAGAATCTCCTCCAAAGAAGCTTACCTGAAAAGCCGAAGAGCGCAACAAGGCCTGATGGAACAAGGGTCTCTGTCCCTGACAAAGCAGTGAAGAAGGAGACCTCAAGAGATGCTGCAAAGAAAGAGAACTTACCAAGTGATAGGAAGCCTGATAACGTGAAGTCGAGGCCTGAGAATCCTACAAGGCCTGATGGAGCAAGGGCGAAGCCTAGAGATGTTGTAAACAAAGTGAATGTGTCAAGTGATACGAGGAAGCGGACGATAGGAGAAGTGCAGCCTCGGAGTGTCACCAAGATAGAGCCGGTGGTTGCCACAAGTCATAAAAATGTATGATATGGTGCTTGAATCTGGATTGTTGCTGGAGTCTCTTTGTTGGTGAAGGAATCTAATTTCTTGCTGTGTACTTCAGGGACAAGACGTTGCAAGGTCTGTCAAGGTGGTCACTGCAACTGTCATGAAAGCGAAGCAGGAGAAGGTGAAGAAGAAAGTGTTTTCCTTACCAGGTCAAAGATTTGAAGCGCCAGAGGAAGTAAGTCTCAGTTCTTAGAGCATCATGTGTTTCAATTCCTGTAAAAAAAATAGTAGATTAAGCTAGAATGGTTTTTGAGCAGCTGTTGAGATATTCTTTTAATCGTGGTTAATCTGATAATTTCCAGAGAGATGCGTTGAGATTGTTTTACGGGTCACTCCATCGACAGATACCAACAAGTGATATGGCTAATATTTGGTGAGCATGGAATGTTTATGTGAAGAGTACAAGCCTTGTCTTTTCCCCTTTTTTTTCAAGTTCTTTCTTCATATTTTTATGTAGAGATGTTGTATGTCAGGTTAATGGAGCATGGTCTACTTGAAGCAGATGAGGCTCAGAAGGTCTTGACTCAGAAGGTAAAATCCAAGTCCACTGGTTTTGTGTCCAAAACTCCCACTCCTTCAAAGTTTTCCAACGGGAAGAGTTCAAAGTTCAAAAGCGAGGACTTGCTTGAATTAAAGCCAGTCTCAAAAAAGTTGAAGCTTTGAGAAGTTTTGTATCAATCCTTGTAATAAATTCAATCCTTTTTGGTAGAGAATAAGTTGAAATGCAGTTGTTAGATTCAGCAATTGAAGCATCCAAAATGCTATTGGGTTTGCAGAATTGCTAGTGATTCATTTCTTTTCTAATGGGCCATGTGCACTCCTTCATTGAGACTCATCTAGTTTGTCCCTTTGATGAGCACTTGCTTCATTTCCATTAGAGCATCTCCACTCGGAGACAGAGAACCACCAAATTGGAGTTTTGTGAGGTCTAATAGTTGCACCCAACACCTCAAAACGGGGAAACTTTATAAAATTTTAGAAGTTTTGGTGCATGGCACACCAAAATCTCCTTGGATGGGGGGAGTGCGCCATTTTTTGATGTTGGCGACACACCCATACCCTCGTGACATATGGCGCCATGTCATTGGTGGTGGGAGGTGAAAGGTGAAAGCGTTTTTGTGGGTTGAAAATTTTGGAGCTTTGCGGTGGAGCTCTTATTACTCCAAATCCTAAACCACTCCTAGCGTGGAGTAGACTTTCCGACCTTGCGTGGAAAGTTTCACGCCAGGAGTGGAGATGCTCTTAGCCTCTTCCAATTTGGTTCCAATGATTTTAACAAAATTCAAGAATATTTGGTGAAAGAAAATGGTTCTAATATGGATAAAACTTCATACCGTACACGTCGGTATGATTTGGCAACCTCCCTATCAAATTATGTATTTTTCCAAATCACAATAGTTTGGACACAATGGGTATCACCTAGGTATCACATGGGTATCACTTCAACAAATCTCTTGTGTTTCTTAAATTTTTGGAGAATATTGGTTGATGTTAAAAGATTCAACACATCTTAGTGAGTAATTTAATCTCTAGAAGGGAAGCACAAGAATTTGTACAAACCAATCATTGAATATAATAAAATATAACTTAGATTCTAAACACGTTGTGGAAAATGAATACTTTTGGGTAAACAATTTGTATGTTTTTTTAAAGAAACGGCTAGTATTTTTCAAAATTTGTGCTTTCGGATTAATAATAGTAAAATATTATGACGTGGTCACATTTGTCAATTTCATCTCATTTCATCAAAATTATGGCATGCAATTATTTCCTTTTTTTAGCATGTGGAACACTCAAACAACAAACAATGTAAATTTTTTTATTTTTTTTGAATTAGGTATCTCCATAAGCCGGTACCGGTTTAGAACTAATTGATAGAAAAAAAACATGAAATAGAAAATGTCTTCTCTATTGAGACCATCACCCCTTAGATCTAGAAGCCTGATTTAAAGATAAGTATTTTCACAAGCAAGCAACAAAGGTACCATAAGCGCACTAAGTACAAAATTTACTTATTGTTCAAAGAATCCTTTTACCGTATCTACCAACCACCGTGATTTTCATTTTTGTAGAAGTGAAAATGATTAAAAAAAAAATAACAGATACAATGACGCATTATACTAGTAAGTGGTTTATAGATTGTAAGCTAAAAATTGAATAGTTTCACTAATAAGGGTGTTGTATAGCATAGATTTAAGACCATAATCATGATGACTTATATAGTTATTGGAAGCTAATTCAAGGCAATATTGAAAAGTTGCTCCAAATTGTATGAAAGCCTCAATTGATTTAGAAATTATGGTCTAAATTGGAAGACATTATTATTGAAACATGGGCTAATGTTTGTGACCAACTAATAGATGAAGAGTGCCGGTCTCCGAAGGAGGCCGGCGTGAATAAAGTGTCTATTTGTTCCACTACTAGGACCATGCCCACGAGACAAGGAATTAGTAAGTTGGAACTACTTCCCCCTCTCGAGGGTAGACACTATGTAACAAGTAGCCAAAGAACCACAGAGCTAGCCAATCAAAAGAGTAACAAGGAAGGAGGGAGGGGGGAGAGAAGGGGGGGGAGGAGAGAGAGAGGAGGGAAAGATGGAGAGGAAGATGTGTTTCGCAATGTCAAGGATTAAATATAAAGTAAAGGGGGTAGTTTTATGGTGGGTCTTGCATATTGGGAAGGGCTTGGTTGTTTTCAATTTTGCGCTTATATAGAAGGATGGACATAGCATGTTGTATGGCAATGATGTTAATATTTTTGAAAGTGTTTGTAATTGTATCAGACCAACTAACACGAGTAATGCATCCAAACTCCCAACCACTTAAACGTGAGTTGAGAACCGTACATACAAGCATAGACTTTACTCTATAGAATATGAAGAATGTATTAGACTTACACCTTTGGATTAAAGATTCTTTCATTTGGAGATCATTTCAATGTCTAAACCTTATCATGTTGAAATATGACACTATACATGTAGAATGTTGTGGCCACAAGCAGCACCCTCTGACGTTTGAGCTGGTAGGTATATCCATAATATTTAGAAATTAGAAAACAAGAACCACGAATTAAACCATTAGTTACAAATACATAGCAAAATCTGTTATTCAAGGACCATCAACACTATTGTCGACAGTAACAATGCCTTGAATATTGCGTAATCTCACCATACAAAGGCCAACAAGCACCATGAACACCTAATCAAACTCCCAAATACTTTGCAGATATCTCTTTTATCCTAAATAACTCAATTCCTCTTGCACTAACAAAATTGCGAGACAAGCCACAAGTGGCCTCAAATGCAAGACATCTGAAGATAAAGCTGTATCAACTCATCCCTAGAGAAAGAGGAGTATCAACTCATCTCTAGAGAGGAAGTGCTGTATCAACTCATCATTCCTAGAGATAGAGCTGGATCACTCATCTCTGTAAAAAGAGGTGTATCAACTCATCCTCAAAGATAGAGTTGTATCAACACACCTCTAGAAAAAGAGCAGTATAAACTCATACTTGGAGATGAAGCTGGATCGACTCATTCCTAGAGAAAGAGCAGGATCAACTCACCATCCCTAGAGATAGAGCTGGATCAACTCATCGCTGACAGCAGATGGGGTGAGCACGCCCAAGTCCGTGAACAGGAGGGTGAGGTAGCTCGGCGGAGTGTAGTCGCGGGCGGCGTTTTCCACTTGCGCGTCTTCGGGAACCGGCTCCACGAAGTCCACATGACACGGCGACGGCCCCAAGTCCCTTTGCTCCAGCGGATACAGCCTTGCAAACTGTGCCCACGCCACAAAAAAGCCATCAGCAAAACCAAGCTCTCAAACTGATTCCATGGTTTGTCAAGTCAGCCTCCATCTCACATATTCAGTTGTTTGTAAAGCCACCCAGAGATACTGGTCTTTTGATTTTTGTTGTCACTCTTTCTTCACTCTTAACAGCTGTTAGATCAATGGAAGAGCATGGTGGTTTCTAAACTCAAGCTGGAAGTAGTTTAAGCAGGAAGCGGGAGAGGTCATGTCGAGGAAAGAGGTCTGATTCATAGACAAACAGAAAGAGTAGAAGGTCACATACCTTGTAACTTTCCGCGGCGACGTAGACGGGCTTGTTCATGGAGCGTGCGACGAGCGCAGCTTGGAAGGTGCCGATGTAGTTGATGATTCCGCCGCTTTCCACCACACCTTCGGCGCCGACCAGCAGCATGTCCACTTTCTCCATGACGAAGCCCACGCCAGAGTCCAGAATCAGCGTCACGGGAATGCCGGCTGCCAGCAGCTCCTTGGCCACCTTCGCACCCGTGTTATCAGGCCTTCCCTCTGCCAATAACATGCACAGGAAACGGTTTACGTGAGGGGAGAACTTCATGACACACTCTCCATGAAATCGATCTGGGTGTATTCAAGAATATGTAGTGTGACGATCTTGCAACTCATGGCAAACTAGGTTCCCTTTTCACAGCACATCGATGGACTTAATGGTTGCAACTCCAATCATGAAAACTGCACTCAATGACAGATCTTGGAGCATAATCTGTCAACGCATCACAGACACTCGGGCTCCTGAAAGAAGTGGAGCAGCACCTGTGCAGAAGACGCTGAAATGTTTCCCGTTGGCAGCCGCGATTTTCAGCAGATTCAGGACCACTCTTGAGAAACCGTGCGTCAAAATGGTTGAACCGTTCAGAATGAAATCTTGCCCCAGCATTGCAATCGTCCGTCGAGCCTGCCAGTTCCGGAAAATCACAAAGCATATCGACCGCAAATCAGATCATAATTTAGTCTCAATCTGATCATAAAATACTCTGTTCATTCAAAGAATCCTCGGAGAAACAACTTCCTTCAGGTTTAGGAATTAGACCAACACATATATAGATTCTCATTCATACCTTCTGAGAAATTTCACCGAACCTTTCGCCGCGCTCAATCAGGCGCGCTTTTCCAGCGCGGATGTCCTCGTACTCCAGCGCCGTGGTGCGAGTGACATAGCGCAAGAAGAGGTCGCAGCCTGCAGACAAGGGTATAGAGGTTTCATCCCAGGCCTGAGAAGAGCCATGGACGAGCCAAGGTAAGCCATCTCATTATTATTTTCCACTGGAGCAATGATACTATATGAAACAGACGCACCTTGAGGGCCTCGGAGGCGCACTTGAGCTCGATCTCGAGCCCCATCATGGTGGACGCCTGGCTGCGCTTAATCACGGCTGTGAGGGCCTTGATGGCGGCCACGGCCTCCGCCAGGTCGGGCTGCATGCGCCAGTAATTGAACTCCTCGATGACGCTGAAGGAAACATCGCCTTGGCCTGTTGTGCTCGGACGCGCTGGACTCGTTTGCAGGCTCGCATCTTCAGCCTACACCATAGAAAACAAAACAAAATGCATCTTCAGCCTAAACCACGAGAATACACAATAAAACAATATGCATGCATCTTCAGCCTAAGATGTGTATAAACACCTCAAAAGCGGAAGAAGGCGGCTGAGATTCAACATGACCTCTCCTTCTTCCTTCCCAAAAGCTCTTAACAGTAACGTGAGTTTAGAGACCACCAAGCTCTTCCATTGACTGAATTGAAGCATATCAAGAGTGAGAACTCTACATAAAAAGAGGTCTCTAAAAACAACATCTGTCAAAATTCTAGATAATAACTAGATCAATAGAAGAGCTTGATGGTCTCCTCCTTCAATCCAATCAATGGAATGAGTTCAGTTCAGAGTGATTAGAAACTATGTAGAGGTGATTTTAATGGTGAACACATGAGGGTGACTCTGCAAACAACTCTAATCTCTGTCATCGATACCGAAATCCATACCTGTCTAAGCCACTCGAAGGTCACGCCTCCTGCAACTTTCCCAACTTCCCCAACATCCTCCACGGCGTTCATTTTGCGGCCACCTGCATTCAAATCTACAAAGAAAGTCAGAAAAAACCCTAATACCAGATTTTTCCAACAACAACTCTCTCGCCCCCAAAACCCTAAACCAACAACCCACCATCGAACCGGCGTAAATTCTAGACCCACACACCGACTCACGAATCTGACCTAATTCAGTTGCTATTCTTCCAGACCTTATTCCTGTGAAGAAAACTCAAAATCAAGCGTCAATTGCAGTTGAAAATCGAGGCGGGTACAAAAGGTTTCACGCAATTCGCATACGACGTGCATTCAGACAACGTACCGTTCGAGTGGAGATTCAGGCGATGAAGTGACCTCCGATGCCGACCTCCAGAGCTTATGATGAAGTCTTGACGCCTTTGGCGCCTACGAGGTCGTTTTTTGTGCTTTTTCTCTTGTAACTCTGTCAACAATAGTCTATTGCCTCTTGCTTACTCTAAATGCATTTGAGCTCATTAGCTTTCCAATGAATCATTCCAATCTCAAATCTATAGAGGCATCAACAAACTACAATGATTTTTATGAAGTGGAGTCGTAGATTTTAGTGTTGAAATGTATCCACTGTGTAGATGATGTTTTTCCTAATCTAGTGCACTCATAGATTGTCTCTGACTCTCGTAGTCCACGTAGGCGTTAAAGGATTAAATAGTGTTGAATTTCAAAAATTAGTTGAATCCTTAAGGCCCAAGGCATTTTTTCCTCAAAATTTACACTCCGAAGCTACCACTATCAAAAAGTGGAAAGAAAATATAATTTTGAAGTAAATTTTGGACTTTTAAACATGAGATCTTCGAATATAATTCTATACAAACTGTTTTGTTTTTGTGCTGCAATCCACCACACAGATAGGAAGATTCTAGCTTTTGAAGTCAAGAATCTAATGG
The DNA here is from genome assembly GCA_963971425.1 of Bryoerythrophyllum caledonicum. Classification (NCBI taxonomy): domain Eukaryota; kingdom Viridiplantae; phylum Streptophyta; class Bryopsida; order Pottiales; family Pottiaceae; genus Bryoerythrophyllum; species Bryoerythrophyllum caledonicum. Next base: position 31,487,766 of record OZ020516.1, on the reverse strand, counting down.
TTCGTTTTCTTCCTTGAACACCAATTTCCAAAGGTAGGAAAGGGGTGTAGCATATTCAAAACAAGTGTGCAAGGAGTGGAAATTTAAAATTGCCAATTCTCGTTGTTTTTTTTGGTGAACTTAGTATGATAATCCAAATGGCCAATTAGAAGGTTTTCACCGCATATCGTTATCAAAAAAATAAAAAGTGAAAATATGAAGGTCTCTAGATTTGATGTAGAAAAGAAGTTTTTTAGGACCTTGTCCGACAATGTGTGAAAATGTTTGACTTGGGTTAAAATGTTTTTTTACACTAAAGATAAGAATTTTTTTGACATCTTCAAATAAGGTATTCTTTTCTATGTGTATGAAAAATCTCAATGTCAATAGAAACTTCTAGCAAAAATTTTGGAGCTGCATGGAGTCCCCAATTTGACTTTGAAGGCTAATGACTTTCATATAATGAATTCAAAAAAAACTAAAAAAATATTTCCACAAAGCTCTTATCAAACAATCTAGTTTTTATGTCTATTTTTGAATTTGAGGAACGTGCTTCAAATGAGAAGCACCCTTCCAAGGTTGATTAAGCCTTTAGAGGTTAACCCTTAAAGACCAATGAGCTTTTCTAGCCAGTAAGAATCTATGAGTGTAAAAGATCATACAAACCAACATCTAACACACCGAGTACCTTTCATCACGACCCCACTTCACAAAAATCATTGTAGCTTGTCAATGCTTGCATCAATTGTGGTGGCACTTATCCCGATAGATGCCATCTTACTCCACCTTTATGTCCTAGTAAATTTAATTTATGAAGGTGGCCTCAAGTGTTTGCTATTTAGGTTATTGTGTTGAAACAACCCAAAAATGGGCATTAGGCCTTGAAGGATAAAGAGGAAAAAATAAGCTAAAATTCAATGTAGAATGAAGTAATTGAGAAGGTTCTTTCACAAGACAAAAGAGAAGGTGAGGAAGAAGGCGAGAGCTAAATACAGGAATGAAATGAGCACAAACAAATTTACATTTTTTATTTATTATTATAATATAAAAAAGTCCACAGCTGAAATTGATTAATATCTTTTTCTTATCGTAAAGATTATTGTCTAGCAATCTCTGACAATTTTGTGCTGTAATCTGCCAAACAAATTTATTGGGATGAAAAAAAATGATTTGGATGAAACTATGGGGTATATTGCCGGGTATATAAAACAAATAATGAATACATAATGTAATAACATTTACTATCAAAAGTAAATGACATCACGGATTCATTCACGGGGGTAAGAGCCTATCAAGTCATGGATATCTATAGTGGTATCACGTCATGGATATCCACATGGGTATCACGTCATGGATATCCACATGGGTATCACGTCATCGATATCTATATAGGTATCACGTCATGGATATCTATATGGATATCACATCATGGATATCTATATAGGTATCATGTCATGGATATTCACAAGAAATATTTGTCATGTAAAGAAAGATCGATAACCACAACAGATCGAGAGTCCTAACCAACATCAAATAAACAAAAAATATACACTAAAACAAGTATACGTAATACACCCTCAAGGAATGTGTTGCATATCACAAGAGTAGTCAAGCGTCACGCACACCACAATGGGTGAATCAACGAGTGTGAAGTACAGATGGAAAACATGAGATTTCACTAATGGCTTAAACCGCCACTTACAAGCAACTCTCAAATACTACTCTCCAGTCTCACTCACAAAGCTTGACTTGACAAAGACATCAAGTCAAGGACAAGTGCGATGCGATACGCACACACACGCAACCCTAAGTGGATGAAAGTCATCCATGGATGAATGGGGTGCGCCGCCATACGTCCCTAAACACCCGTAGATTAGTAACAACTAACCTACACTAGAACACTACGATACGGAGAGGCCCTCGATGTCACATCCCGTGATAACTGTCGTGTAAAGAAAGATGGATAACCACAACAGATTGAGAGTCCTAACCAACATCAAATAAACAAAAAACATACACTAAAAGAAGTATATGTAATACACCCTCAAGTGCCCCCCCTAGCGGATAAAGAGACCCTCTATCCAGCTAGGACCATACAACACTAACAAGACTAAATGCCACGGTGATGTCGCTGCAACAAGTGTACGCATTCAGTCAAAGATGTCGCCGGTCGCTGAATCAATAAGCATATGCAAAAGTAACAAAGAGAAGGTAGGCCGGGTGCAATGTCAGCCCCATCTTTAATCGCCTTAGGCAACTTTGTTGCCAATCCCTTGGTCAATCTCCACGTTGCCTATCCCTGAATCGAAACTAGGAAACTCCAACTAGATGGCAACGCACCACACAATGACAAGTCCACGAGGAATTCGAGCGGTTTCATTGGGTGAAACGTGGCTCGAAGACCTCCGACAACGAGGCCAAGTCCAATCCTAAGGCGGTAGAGTAGAGAGGGGCGACATCAAGCAAGCCATATGCCATCCACGTTGACAACGGTCGTTGATAGCCGCACCTTTCTTCTCACTACACACAAAACACGGAAGACCTTGTGGCACAACGGCCAACTTTGGATGCACGCAGCCATCAATGGGCAAATGGCAGGGCGGGCAATTTTGGAGTGCTCCCGATACTCTCGGTCATCTTTGCCTTCCAACAACAAGATGCCACTGGGAAACACATCCTTCACACGAAGAATGGTGCACCCGACCTTGACGTCCAACATCGTAGGCGCCTCACGCTGTAGATAAACGTAATCTCCAGTGGAGAAACGCCGCAACTCAGGTCGGTAAGTGCCGCTGCGAATGCGAGCATACCGTAACGTGTTGCAATGTTGGGCGATGGATAAATTCTCCATGGCCATTGGCATCGCCCACTTGAAGAACTCCGCCCGATCACGCAGACACTAGATCCAGACCTCTGGATCATCCAAGTCCACAACTGGGGCCAACTTCTCCCGTACAGAACTATGTAGAATCATCTCCCGCCCGTACAACAACTGATACGGATTGAAAGCGGCCAAAGAGGCCTGCCGGCTAAACCGGTATCCCATGGCAATCCATGGTATCATTAGATCCCAATCACGGTGGCTACCCTGAAGTAATCCATACTTCCTTAGTCCATGCTTGATGGTCTGAACCACACGCTTCGCCAAACTGTTCGCTTCCGGATGATCCCGAGAAGTAGTACGGTGGTCAATCAAAGCTTTGGTGCACAAAGCCTCAAAAGTACGAAGGAACTCACGCCCTTAGTCAGTCAACACCTCAGTTGGGGCTCCGAAACGAGCCAGCACCCGGTCAAGGAATGCCATGGCCGCCAACTCCGAGGAGTTCTGTGATAGTGCCACAAACTCAATCCACTTGCTGAAGTACTCCACCCTCACCAACACGTACTTGGCTCCATGTGGGATGACAACAAGCGGCCCGGCAAAATCCAAAGACCAATGGTAGCCCAAACCCATGATGGACAAAGGCTGCAATTGTGGTGACAAGGTGTTGAAGCTGAATCTGATCCAATCACAAACTTCACACCGTGAAACATACGTGGCAACCTGTTGATACATGCCAATCCACCAGTACTGGCTGCGCAACATCGAATGAGTCCGTTGTACACCAAAATGTCCTAGGTCTTCGTGTACTTGTTGTACCAACAAAGCCCTCTGATCCAGTCTGGAAACTATGCGCCTAGTTCCATCCGGCCATAACCGGAATAGAAGGCCGTTCTCCCAACGGAACCTCACTATCGGGTGTCCAACTTTATCGCGCTCCATGGCCGAAAGAGCGGGTGGAAGTGTGCCATGTTGCAGCTTGTGCAAGATTGGAACGTCTTCCCACATGTCGCTAACAACCTGGGCCTTGTCTGGTTCCTCATCCACTGCCATATTAGGCAACGTCGATGTGGATCCGGACATCAATGTGAGGTAGGCTGTTGCATGCCACCGTAAGATTGACTCTCTGTCATACTTCCCATGCCACCTGACACCAGTCAAATCCTCCTCCGATGGACTTGGATTACGAGATAGCCCATCCGCATCCAAGTTAGTGATGCCCGCGCGGTGCACAACCTCAAAATCATACTCCTGAAGCAACAAAGCCCATCTGACAAGCTTGCCAGTAAGCTTGTCAGACTCCATGAGCCACTTCAAAGGCTGGTGGTCGGTCACCAAGGTAAAACGTTGTCAATACAAGTAGGGCCTAAAACGAGCTATGGCCCAAACCGCAGTCAAAGCTTCTCCCTCATAAGACGAATAGTTGGACTTTACGTTGTTGATGCTCTTAGAAGCAAATGCCACAACGTACTTCCATCCGTCATCATCGTTTTGAGTCAACACGGCTCCCAATCCTACCGCACTCCAATCTGTGTGCAAGTAAAAAGCCGTGTAGTATCTGGACGCCACAGTACAGACGTTGAATCGAGCTTAAGCTTCAAAGTAGCAAACGCCTGCTGTTGCTCCCGTCTCCAAGTCCATGGCTGATCCTTCCTTATGAGAATAGTCAACGACTTGGCAATCAAGCTAAAGTTCTTGACAAACCGGCGATAGTAATTCGCCAGGCCAAGAAATACACTGAGCCATGACACGTCGATTGGGGCCGGGATCTTCTGCAACGCGTCAATCTTCGCCTGCTGCACGCCAAGACCTCCTGGAACAATCATGTGTCCCAAATATGGCAACCGGTCATGGAAGAATTTGCTTTTGCCATGGTGCAAACCCAATCCCTACTGCCGTAGCCTCTCAAACACCGTCTGAAGATGCCTCACATGCTCGTGTGGGCTGCTACTAAAAATGATAGCATCATCAATGTAGCATCGGGCAAACCGTAAGCCGATCAAAACACGTTATCCTCTGAAACTCAGCGGGTGCATTCTTGAGGCCGAATGGAAGAAACTTCCAATGGTAGAGCTCATCTCTCCCATCTAGATCAACTCCTCAAAACGCGGTCTTCACCAAGTCGTCCACCATTAATGGTAACTGGTGGTAACCGGACCGCAAATATAGAGTACTAAATACTCTGGCGTGTTCCACCGCATCAAACAACTCCTCTGGCAAGGGCATGGGATACCGATCCAACTTGGTCTTACGATTGACCGTCCTATAATCCCCACACATCCGCTTCTCTGTCATGTTGCCAAAGATGTCCTTCTTCGATGGCATCACCGTGGCACAAGCGTATTCGCCGTTGGAGAGCTCAATCAAGCTGGCGTCCAACAACTCCTGACAATGGGTCTGAACACCAACTTTCTCAGAGAGACTGAGCTTGTATGGTAGTCGGAAGATCGAGTGGTCATCCTCCAACTGAATGTGAATCGGTTTGACTTTGTAGCCCTCCAAATAATCGAGACTAAAGGCAAAACAACTACGATACGAGGTTAATGGCTTGACCCAACATATAACGGCGTTGGCCCTCAGAAAGATCCGGTGCGGTGGTGGTGCATGTCAAAAAGCCCATCGCCCGCTTGTTCTCATCGGCAGAAGGCTCCTCGTAAGTTTGAGAAGTAGAATCGCAAACCGTGCCCGAACCACGTGTCCTGAAGGCAAAAGAGCCCGGATAGCACATCAAGGTGGGAAATCCCCCCCGAGTGAAACCAATGCGGTTGACCATCGCCAGTGGTGGTTCATCATCCTTAGTAACCTCCATGGATATGCGGTGGTCGTCCAAGATGTCATCAATGTCACGGCGCGCGGGCCGTTGCACTTCAGCAAGTGAAGAAGTGAGCGTCGTGGATGATGCCATGTTGGTCCAAATCCAGCGTGGCCGATGGGCGTAAGATCCCAACGCCGCAACATCAACAAATGTGGGGGGACCAAGAAGGTGATGGATGTACGCCCCATCCTCACGCACCTGCGTCCGTGTATCTTCTAATGGGGGTACATTCTCATGTACCTCGGTGGTGTCGATTGGTGGGTCATCCACCACTGGATGAGTCTGAGCAAATCCGCGAAGAGACCCGACCGTGGATCATGCAAACCATGTCCACTCCCCACCCGTGAATGGCCTTGGCAAAGCCATCCAGCAATCACCAAGTCCACGTGACCTAACTTGTAAAGATCATCCGTACTGATCAACGTCACATCACATGGCAACTTGCCAAAACACCCTCGAATTGCAGAAGGTGGTAATCGCTCCGGATACAATGCCAGAAGACGCCGAATGTAATGGTGAGCGGCACGGTTGGGTGCAAAGCCACTATCCACGTGGATATACCGTCGTACATTGAGCCCGGCTTCTAACATAGCCGCAAGCCCCGTACGGATACCGGCAAATAGTTCCACAAGGGTAATACCCTCATCTTGTGGTCGCCACTAAATAGTATGAGCCAACAACGGAGTGGAAGAATCCACTGAAAGTTGTAGAGCATTAACAACGTCTACAATCTCCCGACTACGGCGTGAGAGGTCCAAGTGAGTTCTCCATGGAGGAAAGAGATCCTTGCAATATCGTGCAAGGATTGCCAATGGTGGGTGCTCGCGTGAATCCTCCACCCCAAACATAAATGCATATGTCACCTCCAAAAGTGAAGAACCACACAAGAAGTCTGATGCGAGAGCACTACACCCAAACATAGCGTCCGTCGTCGAAGTCACCGCGCTGGTTATGAAGACCACGGAGATGACCTCCTTCCTGCCATCACCGACAAACCACCCTGGCCTAATCTAGGCCTCCTCCGTCGAGTTATCCACTCCAAATCCAAGTGGATGTAGTGCCTGTTGGCCTACCATAATATCGTAGTTGGTGACGCCAGTCACAGCGCACTGAAAGGAGACATGAGAGAACAACGGACCCATGCCGACGCCAAACATCAACTGCAGAGGGTGTCGGGTGTAGTCCATGGCCTTCTCCGTGCCTCCAACCGATGTAACAATCGTGAATGGGCAACGCTCGAGGTCCGAAGCACCTAGACCCAAATCCTGGGCTACTTGCTTATTAATCATCACTGGCTGAGCGTCGGAGTCCAATATAACACGTAGGGAGGTAGCTCGGGTGGGGTTGCCGTCCGTACGACCAACCACCATGACTCTGTCATCGTTTACTAAGCGTACCACCCCTAGACGAACATTGCGTCGCTCCTGTGCCGATCAGGCCGCAACATCAGACAAATAAGCCACTCCAGAGATCAAAGATTGATCACCGGAGGACTGCTCCATAGGTGTAGACATAGCATTGGCCTCAAACGTAGAAATGGCCTTCGCCGCCAACTTGGCCCGCATTGCCACCACATCCTCCTCGGTGGGCGGGGCCTTCACTGTCTACGACACCTTCAATGATGGCATGGGCACCTTGCCCTCCAACATACTACCCACCAAGTGGAATACACCGGATGGTTGAAAATCCGGTGTCAAAAAGTCTACACTGGCAAACATCGGTAACCGCAATACCTTGTATGCCAAGGAATGCACGAAATCCACATGAGTGGAAGAAGCTGGTGGTACGCCAGGCAAAGGGGAAGCGGCACTAGTAGCACCTTGTCGTAGTCTACTGGTTCGTTTTTCTCAAAATTAACCGAAATTAACCTTAAGCAAGCCCACCTTACCAGATCATTTCCAGGGATTTTTATCGTGCATCAAACTCTTTAAATCTTAACAAATCACACATAATACCTCGGCACATCCCGGAGGATGGCTTCTCCGGTACCTTAGTAACCGGTAACAAGTAACCATGTGTGTTTCAGTTAAACTCTGTTGAGCGTCACAGTAGATTTCCGGTAAGTTTTTACAATGCCCGGAAAGTCACTGCCCTCCGTTCTCGCGGTCCAGAGGCCACAATATCTACAATCTAACCCTACACTTTGAAAGAGTTATAAAGGTCGCAGCCGGTTCACTGGTCTTCACAATCTACCGGGAACTTGTCGCGGTAAACCGGTCACGCAAGCCCGGGTTCCAACTACAACCACACCCAATGAATCAAACCAAGAATATACAAGACTCACAACAAGTTAGTACTAAGCAAATCATATGAGCAAAACAACCTTCCACGGGGATCGTCAGAACTCATCCACTGCAAGGGTAATAATCCCGGTATTCTCCGAACTCAGGCTTAGCCGGGATGTCTCCCGGTCTACCGAGAGAAGGGGGATGTCACCCCCTACTCCCCACCAATCCGAACACTTCCCACTTAACGGAGGCTATCATAAATAGCCGTGGGCTTCACGGATCCCATCCGATAAAACAACTCTTCCCGGTCCCACCGATGAAAAGTCTAGAACACAAGTCCTGGACCTCACTCTACCTATCTAACCCGGATATCCTAGCCCCTCGGGATGTCTCTACTCACACTCAATCACTTAACACACAACAAGTCACAACCTTGTACACCTAGCAAAGACATACTAGGAGGACTCAACTCTCTCCCGGTCCACTCACACAAGCTCAACAAAGACTCTAGACACAAGCAATGAAGGCAAGACACGAGGAGATCAACAAAGAGAAGAATACATAATACAAGAGCCCAAGGCCCTTAAGTACACAAAGGCCACTAGCTACCCTCCAAAACTAGATCCCCAAAAGGTCGAAATGGCATCTAAAGAGTGCACTAAAGTCAATATCTACCCTCCAAAACTAGACCGCAAAAGGACGAAACGGCATCTACGAGGTGCACTAAAGTCAATAGCTACCCTCCAAAAGTAGCTCCACTAAAAGACAAAACGGCATCTAGATCCTAAAATCAAGGGTAGTCTAGAAACCGGCGGATTACCGGTAGACCGGTAAACTGGAAGACTCCCGGTCCGGCGGTCCCGGGACCGGTGAACCTTTTCCTAACAAAAATAAGTAGCCGGAGAAATCACTCAAGTGGCAGTAACCGGGTGCGCAATGGGGCCCCATCGACATCACTACTCTCACCGTAGTGTGTAATTCTAGCAACTTAAAACAACTTCTCACCAACCGGTGAGGTAATCCAACACATAACATATAACGAAGACTCAACCGGAAGACTCTTCCGGTTGAGACGTATAGAAATTGTCACCACGTCTGGAAGTACCAACATGGTCAAGAGAATCCCCCGGGAGGCCGGATGTCTCAACCTGGAGGTCTACCGGTGGATTGGCGGTATCCACCGGAAGGTCGGGTGTATCTATAGATACATGCGGAGTCTCTTTATCCTCGATTAGTATGGCCGCAGAGGACTCCACCAAGGACTCCGGGGTTGAGGAAGGGAGGTCTACCGGTTCCTTCCCGGTAGAAGTTACCGGGAGGCTTCTTTTTCTCTCATAGACCTTCAAGTCCTACTCCTAGGAGGATGGGAAATCCACCCGACTTACCGGAGAGCCATGTAGTCCCGGGCGGACAGATTCCTCAAAATGCATGTACTTCCATCAATCTCCCTATTAACTTGTCACAAACTCCGGTCCGGCCCGGAAACACAAGTCGACCGGTCAACCGGTAGACAACTCCGGAACACTTTACTAGAGTATGTGGATATGGGTGTCTCACACATCTAGCAACATACTAACAACACAAGATCACATATAATGATAACGAGGAGAGGATTTTGGAGACAAGGACTTCGAAAGAGGTTCTTCCCGGTTGACCGGGAAAACCGGAAAAAAGATAGGAATTGTGGGCAAGACCTAAAATGATAGGAGGAGGGAGACAATTCAAGATAACAACTTGCCACAAGGCTAGGACAATCGACAACAACTACACATGTAAACAACACAATGAGGTCTAGATGAAGTCTCCGGGGGGACTTTTTCTCTAGACCGGGGAGGATATTATCGGAGGAGTCACCTTGATAGACAAGAGAGGAAAAGACTCTCAAACAAGAATTTTGCACAAACAAAAGAAACCCAACATGGGCAAGAGTCACCTTTGTTGTTGCACCCGCAACCTCCTTCCTTTGTCTCTTTTATCTTCTCGCTTCGGCCACAAATCTCCTCTACTTCCGCAAACCCTAAAATCTCCACCAAACCCTAGCTCGCGCACCTCTTCCACCAAACCTTAGCTCGCGCATCTCTTCCACCAAACCTTAGCTCGCTCACCTCTTCCACCAAACCCTAGTCCGCGCACCTCTTCCACCAAACCTTAGCTCGTACACCTCTTCCACCAAACCTTAGCTCGCGCACCTCTTCCACCAAATCCTAGCCCGCGCACCTCTTCCACCAAACTCTAGCTCGCGCACCTCTTCCACCAAACTCTAGCTCGTGCACCTCTTCCATCAAACCCTAGTCCGCGCACCTCTTCCACCAAACCTTAGCTCGCGGACCTCTTCCACCAAACCCTAGCCCGCGCACCTCTTCCACCAAACCTTAGCTTGCGCACCTCTTCCACCAAACCCTAGTCCGCGCACCTCTTCTTCAAACCTCTTATGCTACTTCCTCTTGAAACCTCCTCTTCTTGAAACCCTAGTTGCATCTCCTTCTTTCCACTTCTTCAACTACTTCTTCAAACCCCAAGTCCAAAAAGACAAAATAGAGAGAGAAAGAGAGAACCTATGAGAGATAGAGAACTAGATAGGGAGATAGAGGAGAAAATTTGAGGGGGGGTTTTTAGAGAAGGAGGGGGGAGGAGAGAAGAGTTCTGGAAGGGGGAAAAAGTTTCTGGAGAGGACAGGTCAAATTTCGGGGAGAGAGAGGCCGACCATGACGGCTGGAGATACTTGGGCTGCTGTCCGGGTGATACCCGGGTACCCGGGTATCAGCCCATATTCGGGTTGGTACCCGGGCTAGTTCATACCCGGGTTGATACCCGGGTATGTATTTATTTATTTATTTATTTATTTATATTATTATTTATTTTTTTGGATTTTCTTTTTTTCTTTTTCTTTTTTCTTTTATCTTTTTTTTTTGTCTTTTCTTTTCTTTTCTCTACCACTACTACTAATTCAAACAAGAATTAGCATCTAGAAGAACTCAACTATTTCTAACTACCTTCTAAACTCAACTATTTCTAACTACCTTCTAAACTCAACTAGTTAATTTAGATTTAAGTGGTGATTTTAGACTTACGTCCCGGGATATCTCCCGGGACTCTTTTGAAATTGTTTCCCAGGACTTAAATTAGTGATTTTAAGACCTGGTTTTATCACCACTATAAACCTAATTAACTACTTAAGCATTTCCCTATTTTCTCTATTCGCTATCTAATCTAATTTCATACAATACTAACTATTTTTCTAGTTAACTAATACTAAAAACTCTATTTTAACTAATTTTTTTGGTAGGGGCGACCAAGTGGGAGTTTTAGACTCCCACACACCTGCATCCGCAATGTCAAACGACAGTGGTAGCCATGACTGACCAATGTAGTTCGGTAATCCCACGTGACGTGGACGACCACTGGTATTCGGTACACTGGATGAAGTTGAGATCGCTTGTACGATGGTCTGAGCACGAGTAGCAACTGCAGCCACAACCTCCCCAGAAGCACCATATAAATAGGCATCCATGATTGAGGACAAACCACGACTCTTCACCAGAGCCCGTGCGTCCACCACTTGTCCCAAAGAAGCATTCGCACTCAACTTCTTCTCCAACTCCGCCACTTTGGCCTCCAAGTCCTTCTCATGTGATCAACCCGGCCGCTTCTTTTGGTGGAGAGCAAAGCAGTTCTCATCACTATGGCCGGACTTGCCACAGTGAAAACAAGTAACTGCCATCTTCCCCTTGCCCACAACCTTGTCACTAGACTTGGCCACCTCAGTCTTGGGCTTCACCTTCCCCTTCTCTGGCCCCTTATCCTTGGAACAGGTTGGGTCCCCTTTGGCGTGACAGGGTTCTCCACAAGTCCAACAATGCACAACCTTTTCAGGTTGTGCTTCCGCCAAGCTACTTGTCGCAGTAGCAAGCTTCTTGGACTTGGAAGCGTCCATCAATGACGTGACCAAGTCTGTGGCCTCGGACACGTTCAACACTCAATCAAGTGCTTTCACCTCAGCAAACGCCTGAGCCAAACTGGCGTTGCCATGATAATAAAAAAGAAGACGGGGGGTGATGAAGTCCACCATCCTCTTGTCTAACTTGGAGATAAAAATCTTCACAAGTTGACGCTTCCTGAAGACATCACTTGCCTCCGCCGCCAACTGCGCGAATCGGGTATATATGGTGCACAACGTGTCCTCCTTTTCACCGCGGAAATCCTGGATGCGTTGCATATGATCACGCCAGAATCCCCTATACTCCACCTCGAAGTGCGCTATGAACCGCGCCAGAGGCTCAAAGACTGGTGGCGGACTGACAGCCACCAATGCCGCCCGCGTGGCGTGGGCCAAACGCAACATGGCCCCCATGCCGGACGCCTCATCTACAACGGCAATGCCCTTCTGCTTGGAAACCTCACTGGAGGAGACTTTCTCCTCCTTGGGCGCAATCACCAACTCCACCCAGTTGCACCAGTAATCCTCAACCGGACGCAACTCTTCCGCATGCAGTACTGACCACCTTCCATAGGTCTGGAGCGCCTCCAACTCCAAACGCTGGGCAAAAGCTCAAAAACGTACCAATCGTTAAATGGCGGTGAACGCTAACGCTTCTCCTTCATCCATGTCTGGAAACGGAGCTGCCAATTGGGTAGGGAGATGCCTCCAGCTTGACCTGAGAATCGATCACGCACAACTTGACGGTGATCGTCCTCCATGCCGTCAAAGGTGTCCACACTCCAAACTCAAAGCCTGCGGTCGGTATTCAACGCCAAAGTAGGCTCAAAAGCCTTGTCGGTACCCGACCCTAGCCCAAAGTCTGAAGTTGGTGCACTCTTCGGAGAAACCCGCGAGGGAGAAAGGTAATACCAACTTCTCATACTCATCATAATCAAAATCCCTCGCGTAACATCTACGGATGATATCTAAAGGGTAAGGGTACAGACGGGCAACCTGCACCTGCAAAATCACCAAGCTATGTGCTTTACCGGTCATCACCTCCAACTAACAGAGATCCAATCACATCCCTCCACATTAAAAGGTCTTGCCGGCTATAAACCCGACCTCACCTCTACGGTACCATGTCACAATCTCGTACAACGAGAAATGGAGCCACCGGAAAAACACCAGCAACAAGCGCGCAACACGGAGGAGGTACTGCACAAGAATCCAGAAATCAAAACCGGATCCTCTCCCCCAACAACATAAAAACTGAAAAGACAAAGAATCAGAGCTACTGGCACATGCCTATAGTGGATGGCCCAAGTCGCAAACCTGCAATACAAAGATAAATACTAAAACGTGTTTCTCGCTAATGTCTAAAACTAATGGGGTAGTGGAGATTGACCATGGTGTTTAAAAACACTATCTTTCCAATGAAGTCACATACATTGGTGGATAATCACGACAAACACCAAACTAGCGCTAAAAATTAGGTCAAATGGTGGAAACCCTAACTACAAGCATAAATGTCACTCACATCCGAGTAACAATGCCTTTGAAATCTACTCCCGAAGTTTAGCACTATCTTATTTCATTTTTTTTTAAATCACAAAATATGTAATTGTTTTTGGATCTCACGAAAAAAGTAACAAAAATATTTTTTTTGATAAACTAATTTTTTTAAAACCCTTATCATAGATTTTATCCATGAACTCGAATCCAAAGTCGGAATTGCAAAATCACTAATATTGCAAAAGTTAAATTTTTAAGGCATCCACTCTAGGGACCCTGAAATTTCGGTGCTAAATGCATGGTTTTAGGTCATTCGGCACGCTTTAAGGGTCATTGGCGGAATTGATGTACCTGTCGCAAATACGTTCCCAACCCATGGGTCCTTTCTTCGCAGCCTTTGATCTCGCAGCCCCCACGAAGCTTCGTGATGTGGTTGGCCCTAGATCCGTTCTCAGAAAAACCTTGATTCTTCATCAACGCCCGGTAGGACCTGTTGTCCACTGCCCTTGAAATTCGCGCTCGAATACCCTTGTGACTGCCGCGTGGCCATCTTCTATTTGTCTCCTGTTCTTTAATGGTAGCCCACGTCTTCTTCAATTGCTCGCAGGTTGTCTTCAAAGTCCAGCCTGTCCCCAACAATTGCTCATGAGCTTCCCTAGCGTTCCCGCACGATCCCTTAGCGTTCTCGCGGACTCTCAGCGCACCTTAAAGCTCTTACGCCTCGAGGTACTAGTTGGCAGGCTAGTCCGGCAACTTCAGCACCTCCAACAGCTCCAGAAACTCAAACTCACATCAAGAAGGACTACACTCTCCGACATTAGTGCTCATAATAATAACTAACACTAATAATCAACCCCTTATTTTCTTCAACCCACTCTTCTCTACTCGTTCTGATTTTGCACAACTAATTTAATACAAAAACATTGTTAAGAAACCAAGAAGAACAAGGTCGTCTTTGTCAAGTGAATGTGTTGCATATCACAAGAGTAGTCAAACGTCACGCACACCACAATGGATGAATCAACGAGTGTGAAGTATAAATGGAAAACATGAGACTTTACTAATGGCTTAAACGGCCACTTACAAGTAACTCTCAAACAATACTCTCAAGTCTCACTCACAAAGCTTGACTTGACAAAGACGTCAAATCAAGGACAAGTGCGGCGCTATACGCGCAATCCTAAGTGGATGAAAGTCATCCATGGATGAACGGGGTGCGCCGCCATACGTCCCTAAACACCCGTAGATTAGTAACAGCTAACCTACGCTAGAACACTGCGATACGGAGAGGCCCTCGATGCCAAACCCTATGACATATCAAACATATAAAGAGGGGTTACGGAGACTCGCAGTGTACGGGTATCCGGGGTTAGAGTATCGTCTTGAAAGAAAATATATATGGGTTCAACGAGTGAATATTACGGGTATATTTGAATTTCTCATTTACATATGTTTACTTCATTGAGGATTGGCCTTGGCCCGTTCAAGACAATGGGGTTTTACTTGTGTACATTATATATATATACTAGTGGATTTCCATTGTCCCCAACCGCCAAGGTACATCTCCAATTGAATTAATTAATATATATACGCGTTATATACCTGTCATTTACATTATATTTCCAAGATAGTATATTCCATAGTCTCATTCAAATAATTTAATTTTTCATCCACATAGGTTCATCCAACATATTATGATGCGGAACCATCCAAAATGGCCAACCTAATCCTTTATATTAAGAAAGAAGAAGACCACACTGTTTATTGCATTTAGTGTACTAAACACTAAATGTGACATGTACACTAATTGCAAACTTCGCAATTAGTGAAGTGGAAGAAGAAGAAGAACTCTAGTCTTTAGCGGAGACCGGCGTGAATAAAGTGTCTGTTCGTTCCTCTACTAAAGCAATGCCCACTAGACAAAGGAAGTAGTGGAAGAATAATATATTAGAGGCCAACTACTACACTATTTGGGGATTTCAGTAAAGATTGGAATAAAAAAAATTCTACTTGTGGTCATTTAGTGCATCAAAAGTAGAAGAGAATTATTTGTACATTAGGAGTATCAAAAGTTAAGAAGAGAAAAAATAAAACTTGTAGAGAAAAAATTGGAAAAAACACATGGTAGGTTGGTGTGCTTCCTCTCTACTTGGCAGACGACCAAGCAGAACCTCCTCCATGTGGTCGTCTGTAACCCCTTTGCTCAACACATGAAGACGTTCGTGTTGAAAGGTGTAAGCATGCAACTAGTGGAGCTCCTATAGATCAACATGGACCGGGACACAAGGCACTACAAGCTCAGCGTCATGAGGCACAAGCAAAGTCCGGTGCATTCCTTTGTGCACAGTTACGTGGTGGAGATGTTTGATTCCAAGACAAAGGAATGGACCAACTTGGATATATTCGTGGTGATCACTCCCACGACTTGTTTGAGGGAAATTGATACAACTACGTGTAGGACTACGTCGAGCTCCACCTGAATCAGCTTGACAACATTCCCATCCGAGAAGACGATATGGAGGATTTTGCACTGGAGGAGGATTCTACGCTTCGGAGATACTGGCTCTTTGTGCTCCACAAGGAGAGCAATTACTCACAGAATTCTCATAGTGAATACTACAATAATGCTACGCCGAGTACGTTCAGAGCTTTTCAATACTACATTTCGGAGTATCAATGCCAAACGCAACAACCGAATTGGCTGAGATTAAGGACAATCACCTGCAAGCCTTTCAATCTCCCTCCCTCAACAACCATTTACCGGGTGCCATTGCACACATGTGAGGGATTATTGCTGGTTGCAATCGACTATATTAAGTGGTACAAAACGTACCATGTCAACCACGAGAGCGGTTGGCTTTACGATTTGTCCACCAACAAGTGGCGTGCACTCTCAAGCATGCCTGGAGGATATCAATGACAACCAATTCTTGTATGTCATGTTCATTAAATTGAGACATTTTGCAAAGTTTGAGACTTCCATTCCTACTACTATTGAGTTCAAAGTCACTCATTTGAGACTCTGAAATGTCTCAATTTAATGAATATGGCGTTGGGATGTGGATCTAAATCCATTGAATGAGGCAGACGTCGAACACTTCTTCATCCCCATAAGTGCTTGTAGCCACAAGACATAGACCTTTGGATCACAAGGTGCAATTTTTTTTGTTTCAACAGGTGCTTGTAAGTACAGCAGATACAAACTGGCCTCTTTTTGGTAACCCACATGGATCGCCAATGTTTTGGTGCACTTCTGTTTCCAAGTGAGAAACCCTGGAAATACCGTGGGAACTGTGAGTCTTGATGTTGGAGCAATCAAACCTCCTTGTACCATAAGCTTAGGCATACCCTGTAATTCTGCCATCACCAACGTTGTCTCTGTAGATTCATCCTTCACCTCGTCATCATCACACTTGTACTTAACCAGGCACATTGCCTCATTGTGATCAAGCTTGTGAGCTTACACTTCAACATGGTATCAGAGCGTATGACAAGTGAGCCCTGCTCCTTGTAGAGAGATAGGTCTAGAAGGTTGAGATCTGATCTGAGAGGTAGAGATCTGATCTGAGAGGAAGAGATCTAGATCCACGTTAGAGATCGAGAAGACACAGATCTAGAGGTATGGCAGAGAGTAGCAAGAGTTCGAACTGTGAAGTAGGAGAGTCCAACAAGCTAGTTGGGCCTCTCAACTATAGCAATTGGCAGATCAAGATGACTGCAATAATGAAGAGAGAAGGGTTATGGCCGCTAGTAGGAACTAAGGTAGTCACATCCGAATATCCACTGATTGTCTCAAACGTAGTCTACACTGAAGCGAAGCTGATGGAGGCAAAGCAACGTGCATTGACAGGCCTAACCATGTCCGTAGGAGACAACTTACTCAGAACAGTCAGCCAACATGAAGACCCAGCTGATGCGTGGAGTATGCTCAAGTCCATGTTCTCTGCAGGAGATCAACAACAGATCCAGATGCTCAACAACAGACTGCACGCAATATCAATGAGAGAAGGAGAAGACATCAACAACTACTTGACCACAACAATGGACCTGCGCGACCAACTCAAAGGCTATGGAGAAGAGATGGAAGACAAGACCCTCATCAACCTCGTGCTCAACGGACTTCCTCACAGCTATGAGATGATAATACAAGGTATTACGTATCTTACTAACCCAAAATTTGAGATTGTGATGGAGAAATTGCTTACTAAATCACACCACAAGAGCCTGAGAGAGCAGAAGAGAGGACATGATGAAGCACTAGCTGTCCACTTCAACAAAAATAGCGGAGGAAGAGGAAGAGCACCTGGATGGAACAACGGATATGGCGGCGGTGGAGGCCAGTGGGTATGGAGACCCGGCGGTAACTCCCATGGAGGAGGCGTGAACA
>OZ020516.1:31051606-31469902 GCA_963971425.1 Bryoerythrophyllum caledonicum | reverse complement strand
CTTCGCAGGGCGGCCTCGGATCCCCGCAGGGCGGCCTTGGGCTCCCCCAGGGCGGCCTTGGGCTCCTCCAGGGCGGCCTTGGGCCCCTGTCGGAGTATGGGTCCCCACAAGGGGGACCACGACCTGGTCAATACCCAGGGGTAGCGACCTGGGTATCAGGCCAACCTTATGCGGGGGGGCAGCTTAACATGATTATGAGACCATATAGGCAGCAGATGTATGCACGACCAGCAAGGGGTCGTGGAAGAGGGTTAATATGTTATAATTGTGGAGAGGACGGTCATATAGCAAGGAATTGCCCTTATGGTTATTATGCCACCGCAAACTATGTTGAGGGAGATACTTATATGGATAGTGAGTGGAACTCCATGGAAGCTAATCTCATGGAATACCAAAATGCTACATGGTATATGGATTCTGGGGCAAGTCATCATGTCACTGGAGCTTATGCAAACTTATACAACATAGGAGCTAGTTCTTCTGGGCACAATGTGACAACTGCTGATGGCAATGCCCACCATGTAGCAGCAGTTGGGTCTACCAATGTCAACACTGGCAATTCCGATGGAATAAATATTGATCACGTTTTATATGTCCCGGCCTTGAAGAAGAATCTATTATCCGTAGGCTCCTTGGCTGATCAAGGTCATACCATCATCTTTACAGGGAAAGATTGTCTCGTACTTAATGATAACAAATCTATTCTAGCAAGAGGATATCGCAATTTATCAAACGGTCTTTATCAATTCACCAACATACAAGATACAACTATGGCAAACTCGGTCGTCTCAGAATCAAATATGCACCTATGGCATAAACGGTTTGGTCATATGAATTGTGCTAGTCTCCAACATTGTGCCAACGCCAAGCGAGTAAATGGGCTTCCTATCTTTCCTACTATAAGGAGTATTTGTGGCGACTGCTTGGCAGGAAAACAACATAGGGAGCGTTTTCCAAAGGAATCTATCAACCGCACAACTCAGGTACTACAACTCATTCACTCAGATCTTGTAGGTCCCATTCGTACCCCGTCACTTAGCGGTTCACAATACTTTATAGTCTTTACAGACGACTACTCAAGAAAGAGCTTCATCTACTTCATGAGGAGTAAGAGTGAATCCTTTCGGAAATTCATAGAGTTCCAAGCTAGAGTTGAAAAAGAAACTGGCAAAAATATTATGACACTTGGAACCGACAGAGGGGGGGAATATCTTTCGCATGAATTTGCAACCTACCTAGTACACCATGGCATCCATCACCAACTTACCATGGCACTCACCCCTGAACAAAATGGAGTTAGTGAACGTAGAAATAGAACCATCATTGAAAAAGCACGAACCATGTCTACAGCTAGCAAACTTCCTGGATATCTATGGACAGAGGCCGTTAACACAGCCAACTACCTAATCAATATTAGTCCTACTCGAGCCAATCATGGCATGACTCCTGATGAAAAATACTTCAACATCAAACCGTCCGTTAAACATCTTAGAATATTTGGAGCCTTGGCATATGTTCACATTCCTGACACTAGAAGATCCAAACTTGATAGCAAAACCCTTCCGTGCATCCTCCTAGGCTATGACAGTCAAAGCAAAGGTTACAGACTCTTTGATCCTCAAACCAAACGCATCCATCGTAGTAGAGATGTGGTATTTGATGAAGATCAAATTGGACTTAATGCTATCCCATCAAAGATCAATCCCCCCGATGATATTGAACTATTTCCCGAACCCTCAGACTCAAACTTTGGTGATCCCACAGATCATCCACCTACGCAAGATCTATCAGCCGCTGAAGAGGATCCACCGTTACCTCCTCAGGCAGCCCCAGTTGATCAACCACG
The DNA here is from genome assembly GCA_963971425.1 of Bryoerythrophyllum caledonicum. Lineage (NCBI taxonomy): Eukaryota > Viridiplantae > Streptophyta > Bryopsida > Pottiales > Pottiaceae > Bryoerythrophyllum > Bryoerythrophyllum caledonicum. The sequence goes on along the minus strand of OZ020516.1, from coordinate 31,468,056 downwards.
AAGATATCCACTTCGCGAACGACGTCCCAGTACGAGGTTCAAAGACAATTACCTCTTCTCCGCAGAAACGGGGACATTTATTGAACCTCGCAACTACAATGAAGCCATCAAACACCCCGGCTGGAAAGATGCTATTCAACAAGAGGTTGATTCAATCAAAGAAAATGACACATGGAAATTAGTAGACCTACCTCCTGGCAAACGTCCAATATCTGCAAAGTGGATATTTAAAACCAAACCTGGACCTAGCGGCAAAATTGAAAAACTTAAGGCTAGGCTTGTGGCTCGAGGATTTGAACAAGAAGAGGGTATCGATTTCTTTGAAACATTTGCCCCTGTGGTTCGTTGGTCCACTATTCGTAGCGTAGTTGCACTTGCCGCACGGCAAAAGTGGAAAATACATCACCTTGACGTTAAGACTGCCTTTCTGAATGGTAAAATTGACGAGGAAGTCTACATGACCATCCCCCCTGGATTTGAAAATAGCGGCAAGGTGTGCAAGCTCCAACGAGCGTTATATGGCCTTCGACAAGCCCCTCGAGCCTGGTATGATGAAATTAACGCCTATCTTCAACAACAAGGACTCACAAAGAGCATAGAGGAACCTAACCTTTATTTCTCTATTCGTGATGGGAAATACACCTTACTTCTCCTATATGTTGATGATATTATTCTAACAGGCGATGACCATGAAAACATTGCCAACCTTGACGTACAATTGACAAGACGGTTCGAAATGACACACCTTGGAGACGCACAACTATATATTGGTGTTGAACTACTCTACACTGATGATGGAATTTACTTTCACCAACGAAGCTATATCGAACGCCTACTTGAGCCGTTTAGAATGCAAGACTGCAATCCCCTCTCCGCACCCATGAACTCCAAGATCAAATTATCGAAAGACACAAACACAAATCCCGTAGACAAACTTGTCTACCAGAGTCTTATAGGTGGATTACTCTATGCTACTATAAGCCGCTGGGATATACAATATGCAGTTAGTTGCGTCTCTCGCTATATGAGCAATCCTCAACAAGCACACCTGACTGCAGCAAAGAACATTCTCCGCTATCTAAAAGGGACACTCAACTATGGCATCTTTTATCCTTCCAATGATACTGGAGAATTATCCGTCTTCACAGATGCGGACTGGGCAGGGGAATCAGACTCACGAAGATCAACCTCTGGCATTTTATATAAACTAGGCTCCTCTCCAATTGCTTGGACTAGTAAATTACAACCCACCCTTGCCTTATCCTCCACTGAGGCTGAATATCGTGTTCTTTCAGAAGCAGCTCGTAACATCACCTACTTTCGACGTCTCCTAGATGAGCTAAAACTCAGTAGCCCTTCTCCTACCCCTATCTTCTGTGACAACATTAGTAGTATCAAACTTGTCCGTAACCCGGTAATGCATCAGAGAACTAAACATATCGAGTTAGAACACCACTATATTCGAGAGAAATATAATGATGGTTCAATAGTTATTACATATGTTCCTTCTCATCTCCAGCAGGCAGATTTACTCACTAAACCTTTAGCCACCAACCCATTTATTGCTAATAGAGATCTTACAAGTCTCAAACCTATACCATCATACCATATCTCTAAGTAGTGTCATCACCCCTTGAACTCTCTCTTCGATTTTTGACATTGTGGCTACCCCAATGAGGTTTGAGAGGGGGTGTTGGAGCAATCAAACCTCCTTGTACCATAAGCTTAGGCATACCCTGTAATTCTGCCATCACCAACGTTGTCTCTGTAGATTCATCCTTCACCTCGTCATCATCACGCTTGTACTTAACCAGGCACATTGCCTCATTGTGATCAAGCTTGTGAGCTCACACTTCAACACTTGAATCGTAAAGTTTGTGAATCCTGGGACTAAACCATGGTTTCTTAATGTTTTCTATGAGCTTCTGAGAATCCTCATTCCGCAGCTAACAAGCGCGTGCAAAATGACCTGAAGGGGAGTCAATGAACTTCATTACCGACACAACGTTGAAGAGGTGAAGAAAATTTATAAGGAGTGGACAGATCAGCAAAGTAAGCTCTGAATGCATTAACCAGATTCTAATGCCAAGCTCTGTTTCCGAGAATAGACCGACTTCGGATTTCAAGGATACAGACTTCGTATTTCGAGGACATACAGACTTTCTAGTTTTGACCAGCCAAACAACACTTCTTGGTTCGTGAGAGTGTGATAAGATTCTGTATATTTGAGTAATTTTGAAAGTCTTTGAGGGCCAGATTAATATACAGAAATTCTCACCGGCTGAAGGTTCTATAATATTAATCATCAGTTGTAGCTAGGTCCAAAAGTAGAGAAGATATTTAGAAAAGGGAGAAAAACGATAACGATTCTACTATGAACTCCATCATATCATCTCTTCTTTTTGTGCTCAATTTTAGCTGGAGATTTCCATAGCATTGATAGAAACATGGGAACAACTGAATTATGCCCCAAATTTGCCACCATCACAAAGGAGAAGGTTTACACGACGTCGCTCAATGAACAGGAACGTGCATAACTTGACAGAGCTTTCCGATTCTCACAACGTCAACATTTAGGTAGTACCTTTGCGATGGAATCAGGCAATCCCTTGTAATCGCCGCTGAAGAAGAACAGCGACGAAGCGAAGATCGGCGAATGAGGAGCAACTGCAGTTCGAAACGAAATGAACCATCCTCTGAACCCCGAGTCGCCGCGGTCACGATCACGTGACTCAACCATGCCAATCGCCTGAGGAAACGAGGAACATGTAAGTTGAGGATCATGGACCAGCTTCCAGTTCGTGAAAATGATCGACTGGTGCGTTCCAGTGATCGGTACATACAGACGAGTTGCAGAGACTCTCTTCAGATCATGTCTGAAACCCATCCTTGTGGTAATCACGGTTCTGTGGGCGGGGCTCCTGCTCTCGCTGATGCTGCAGTGTACTGCAGACCGTCATGTTGCGGAGAAGAGCCGCATCGACGAGGCGAAGCAGGCGAGCACGTCTGCGGAAGTCGACGAGGCGGTGCAGATTAATGACGCTTTCAAGGAGCTCGTCGAGGATAAGGTTTCCGAGCTTGAGGAGATGATGAACCTTCTGATGACAGTTGAGGAAGATCGGGAGGCGGCGCCGCGCTGAGGTCCATTTCGTCGGGGTCCGTCTCTGAAGTCTCTGAATTTTGTGTAACCCCAAACCCTAAATCCTAAAACCTTAAACCCTAATTTCTATCTGTTGTGGAAATTGTCTATTTCTCTGTCAGCAAGTCTCCCGGAATTTCATCAAAGGCGAGGACACGGATAATTCATTGCACGGGTCTTCACACTTTTGAAGAACTGTATCTTCATCAGCTTAACATCTTCAGGAGTGAAAGCTCGCTCCAAATCAGCTTGAACGCTTTTACTAACTTCATCTTTGTTGGTATTCTGTTTTTATGAAGAAATTATAATTTCTGAATCGTATTTCAGTATGTGTGGCAATTATATTTTTCTATTTAATGTATTAAAGTAAAAGTATAAAATCTTCCAAAAGCATAAGCTTGACCAAATATTTAATTCTGTTTTACATATTTGCAATTGGTGTGGCGGCCTGGAGGTGGGTTTAGGGTTTAGGAGTGTAAACTCTGGTGTACATCATGACATTGTAATTCTGTTGCATACCCCTAGCAAAGTTTGGAATTTTTCTTGTTGAGGTCTCTCATGAGTTGTTACTTGAAATTTGCGATTGATTGGCTTGAAGGATATGTTTAACTCTTAACCTAAACTTGTTTGTGTTGTTATGTTTGTGTGAGGATAGTTTGGTTCCAGAGAAGCTTTGATATTGTTGTTTAAAAGAGTTGAAGATGGGAGAGAAGAATGTACCACCTTGTAGTGTGTGTCAGATGAAGTGACAGTAAACGCACAAGGAATGATGGATGGGTTGGATGAGGTGATACCAAGGAGGTCTAAAGAAGATTCTACTCCCAGGAAGTCACTTTGCAACTCCACATTTGGGATCGGGCGAGTGTTCTTCTACAACCATCAGGTTCTGGAAGTCTAGACCGACAGCCATCACTCACCCTGCACAATTGGACCCCGCCATCTAGAGTCGCTTGTTGGGGGAGGTGATGGAGGTCGGTTTTGCAAAGCTGCTAGTGCCGGAAATTCGCCGCCTCCGTTGCCTTTCATTCTGGTGAAAAGTCCTGGTTTATGGAGCTTTGGGCAAAGGTGGGCTCTAAGATGGTCGCCCTCACCAACCAAGACATTAACTTCTACAGGTTGTTCTCGATGAAGCTCTACAATGCCGGCACCAAGAAGTGGCACGCCTACAAGCTCTTCTACATACTCTTCATTGAGTCGTAGGAGAAGCCCTTTCAATTGATGAACGTTGCAGATGGTAGGTTGGTGTGCTTCCTCTCCGTGTGTTGGAACGCAACATGTGACAAGGAGCGCCCATGCCTCCTCTATGTGGTCATTTGTAACCCTTGACACAACACGTGAAGACGTTCATGTTGAAGGGGTTGTGTACGCAGGTGGTGGAGCTACTGCAAATTGATATGGATAGGGACACAAGACACTACAAGCTCAGTGTCATGAGCCGCAAGAAAGCCGAAATGCACCAGACTCTGTGCATCGTGTCGTGCAGATGTTTGATTTTAAGATGGAAGAATGGACCAACTTGTATACATCTATTGATTACTCTCACAACTTGTACCAACTCAAGACTATCGGTACAACTATGTATGGGACTGCTCAAGTCTATCTACACGAGCTTGACAAGATTTCCATCCGAAAAGACGATATGGAGGATTATGCACTATCGAAAGACCGGATCTTTGTGCTCCACGAGGCGAGTAAGACGGCTTCACAACTTATCCAACGAGTAGCGTGCAGCTCTGAGCATCCCTGAGGTGTAAAGCCGCACGACCTCAAGGACATCTAGCTTCTATGTGACCTCCATTGGGATGTCGATCTGAATCCATTGAATGTGCTAGATGCGAAGCAGTTCCTCCTCCTAGTAAGTGCTCTCAGTGACGAGACATAGACCTTTGGATCACAAGGTGTAATTTTTGTTGTCTCAGCAAGTGTATAGCCACCGAACAATTTAAAGCATACAACCGATTAATGCATCGGCCCCTTCTGGAAAAAAAAACTCTTCGAAATCCACAATATGTGCGCAGTAGCCATTGTTAGAGACAAGTGTATATTTTAACTACAAGGACAAAATTGCTTAATTGCATGCATAAGCTTCGGATCTATCATGTAGTCAAAGATTATGAAAAGTTTAAGCATAGATATATTTTAATCAAGGTCTTACATTTGAAAATCAAAACTAAAAAAATACTTCTAATCTTTGCATTAAAATGAAGTCCTTTTGGTGAGAAATAATCAAGGACCTTTAGGAATTAAAATCCTCATTAAATATTTAAATAAGATACCCCCTCTTTGACACACTTTTTATAGCTACTAGATCAGGCATTTATTGATAATGTCTCTATTAGAGTATGCATTCGTGCAAGAGCTTGGTGGTCTTTAAACTCAAGCTAAAAGTAGCTCTAGCCACCTTTGCAAATGAAGAAAGAGAAGTCATGTTGTAAAAGAAGAAGAACCCTAGTTTTATAACAACTCGGCTAGTATGAATTTAATATTGTCTATGTGTTCCACCACAAATCCTATATCCACATGACATAGATTAAGAATATGGAACTACTTTCCCCTCTATGTCATGTCGAACTTAGAAACTTAATCTTTTTCTTTTTGTAAGCCTATCATAGAAATGTAGAACTATCTACGACTCATTTTAGAATTTAAGAATGAGAAAAGAAGTCAAAATTTATTGTAACCTTGCCTCATGTTACAAATAACTAAAGTAAGCCGCCTATAAATGACAAGTTAAGGAATGTGCATATATGGAGAGTAGAGATAATTATACCTTCTTTTTCACTGATAGTCAATAGAATTACAATTCCAGTCCAAGTGGTTTCATATGTTTTTGATGAAAACTGAATTAGTTATGAATTTTCAAATTGTGCAGCCATGTTTAGTGGGTGGCCAGTAGTAGGTACCCCATAACCAACGACCAAAAGTAAGAGTCTTGACTAATAGCAAACCTCCATTTGGAACTGAATTGGTGGTAATGAGACGGAAGAAGGTTGGATATACCCCAATTTTATAAGCGTTGGCTATGCGTTTTTGTTGGTTATGGGGGGCTGACCTTAAAACTTAACTTGACGGGAAAGGTATCTCTTCCCAAGCTCAAGTCTGAAGGCACGTGAGTTAACTTTTTGTAGCATGAAAGCAGTAGAATATGATATCCATGTGCTCTTGTTCTCACTCATTATTCACTCAATTCACTTGTCATTCTTAGTTGCTTCATTATTTGCCTAGATTGTCACCAACTGTGCATCATGTGCATTCATTTGTCACTTGTCACTGACATTCCAAAATTGATGTCCTATTTACAAGTGGAAGTTTTTTTTGTTTTTTTTTTGTCAGTTGTGGTATGAGAGTGTATTTCATGTTTTAGGGGAATGAAATCATGTAACTGCGGTAACTACCTTCAAGGACTTTCAGCTAAAGCCGTGCAACATGGTACCATTCTTTTTGGACCTAGTGTTCCTTGGGTTGAGTGGATCGGCAGACTTTGACTTCACTTGGTGTCAAGTGTTTGCACTGCACAAGGTCTAATTTCATTACCATCATGTTGAGCATGATGAAGTTCCTCGTAGACCAATCTTTAGAGGTAGTGAAGGGGTGTAGCATGTTTAGCACTATTGTGCAAGGTGTGGAGGTTCAAGAATTGCCAATCCACTTTTTGATTTTTTTTGTGAACTTAATATGTTTTAGAATGGAAATTCACATGATTAACAAAACAGTTTTCACCACATAATGTTGTGGAAAATATAAAGTAAAAAAAAATGAAGATCTTTAAGTTTTATGTGATAAAGGAAGAAGTTTTTTTCATACCTTGTCCGACACTGTGTGAAAATGTTGAACTTGGCTTTATATGCTACTATTCACTAAAGCCAAGTAGATCACTTTCTTAACTACTTTCTTGTAATGAAAATCTCACATTTAAGATATTTTCCTAGCAAAAAAAATTGGAGTTGCCAACGTGCCTACTCTCGAGAAATTTTTCCTTAAAATAAAATAACTTTATTTTCCATAGGTCCAATGAGACTAAAAAAATCATGTACCTCTTGTCCACTTGCATCTTTGTACAAAATTTCAACCATGGGAATTGTAAATATAAATTGCAATCTTGGGAACATGCCCAAAATTTGCAAAAGCCGACCTTGGGACTTTTGTCATTTAGGGGTTAGTTCCCTGATCTATTTATTGCAATGGCCAATATGCAATTTTTTTCTCTTTTTTTTTTTTTTTTTGTATTTGAAGTAGAACATCATGATTTTGCAATTTTTTTGAGATTCAAATTACTAAAATAGTTACAAATTTGCAAAGTGTAAAGTTAGTCATGATCCATTCTTTACATTTATGGAGTTTGTCCTATGTCCACTACAAAGTGTGCTAGTATTGACTGTGCCACTCCCTAAAAGCACTACTTAAAATTGTACAAACCAAGGGTTGAAGATGCAAAAAACAAAATTATTGGCTTTAGAATAATGTGATCCTATTACCCTTAACAGTGGTCACAACTTTATTTGTGGCAACCTTATTAGTGGTTGTCCTACCTCAAAAGCACTAAAATAGGCATCATAAAATTACCTTCCAAGATGGAACATGGAGGTCACCTGGTTGGTTATGGAATGTGATTTACTCACACTTCTAGAATGGATGGTTGAAAAAGGACATTCAATCTTACACACAATGGTTTAATTGCACATATATATTGAAGTTCATCATGTTTGATGACTTTCAAATTACTTATGTCCAATATTCAATTTATTTTGTGAACATCAAGAAAGTCATGAAAAGCTACAAAGCTTGGTTATGGAAGGCCTTTATGTTTCATATAATTAGCTTGAGAATAATGCTCTTTATGGTAATTGGCCTTACTTTGGTTTACCTTCATAAAAAGTCTAGTACTACCATAGCGTGGAACAAATTTGAGCCCCTTTTTGCCTTATGTAATATTAGAATGAAACATGAGTTAGAAGCACAAAAGTATGTATTTTAAAATTGGATAGCTTAGAGAAAAAAATATAATAAATTAAGCATTCATCTCATTTTTCCTTTTAACCCATAAGAGCATCTCCACCCCTTGCTCCCAACAGGACCAACTGACATGCTTTTTCCAGGACCTGCCAAAGGCCAAGTGGGGGTATTCCCGGTAAGTGGCCCACCGGTCCCCACCATTTGCCCTTCCCCCTCTTGCCATGCACCTTCCTCCCTCGCCCCTCCCACTTTCTCCCCACCTTCCATTTCAAACCCCCTCATGGCTGTCATAATGATAAATTCTTCCCTTTGCTTCCCAGCCTAGCTGATCCTCTCGCTTTTGATAGCCTAGCTCTAGGTCTCCTTCCGCCCACCATGATGTCAAAGAGATAAGACTGTGCTACAGTCCAAAAGTCAAGAATTGCAGTGAGGCACAAGTTCACTGCAAGCTACAAAGATGAGAGGTATTTTTGGCGTGACCGGGACCGCCTATCCTGTTGGCCCCATAGCGGTAGACGTCATAAAGGAAAAAATAACGGCAATTATTCCATTGGTGGTCCCGTTGAGGACAACGGTGGCGATGCTCTAAGTGCCCAAGGCATTCTCCCTCATGAAATACTCCAAAACTGCCATCATCAATAAGTGGCAATGAAATCTAACATTCAAGTCTAATTTTAGACTTTTAATCATACAATCTTAAAATAGACATGTATATGAATTTACAATGCAAATTCGGTTGCAATCCACGGTACGGATGTGAAGATTATAGCGTTTGAAGTGCAAAGAAAATTATTTTTCCCCCCTTGCATGGCAAGGTCAGCCTACTTTGACTAGGCATATCTTCTAGTTTTTACATTGAAATGTGATAAAATCTTTTACCAATATGACTTATATGTAGTTAGCTATTTGTGTGCAAATTTTGAGGACAATTCGAGAGATAAAAGATGTAAAAATATATACTTTAGTGAAAAGGGGGAACAAAATGATGACAATTACTACATAAGTGACATGAAATTGTTTGTTTCGTACAAGTTGTTGCATTTGAGAATCCCAATGGTGGAAACTTTCAATTTAATTATTTCCACTAATTTTAGAAAAAGAAATTACTAAAAATAGAAAACCGATAATTTTCATGAATATATGAAATAAATAAAGCATTATGGGAAAGGGCAATGCTTGAAATTGAGGACACTTCACAATATAAAGGGCCGCGTCATTCATCCACTCCACTTGAAGTCTGGGTCTTCATGGATTGGACTTGAATACAAGAAGAGTCTTCAAAACATTCAATAAAAATGAAATAAACAAATCTTCTTTATTTGACCTGCACGGGCCCGTGGTGCTATAGTAGCGATTAGTATAATTGTTTCAAATTAAGAAAACAATCATTAAAAAAATTACAAAGAAAAGAAAAAGAATTGGCCACCCGCTGTCGATAGCCCTCGCAGCTGGACGAGGAAAAAAATAAAAAAATCTCGGCGGGCCTACTTTTAGCACGGGACACTGGCGGGCGAGCTGACGGCCGGTTGTTTGCTGTTTTTTTTAATTTTAATTTAACAACTCTTTTAATTAATTTCAAAGCTTTTTCAACTTGGACTTTTTGCATAGAAGTCTGAACTCCTTGTAGTCTTCCCCCCCACCCATGATTTCGGTTGCCCCCCCTTCCTCATCCTTCTACCCCATTTTTCTCCTCAAATTGCATTGGTTGACATGGCTGCCCCCATAGTCCAGACTACCCATTTCGACCTTTGAAGGCTAATAACTTTTGAACTAAAAGTCCAAAATCATATTTGAAAAGGTCTCCATATAGATTTCATCAAGGACAATGCAGTGTAAAATTTCCATAAGGGTTGGAGTATTTTTTCCACTCAAAGGTACATGCCCAAAATCCAAAACGTACGCCCTGCGTACACTTGGGCTCTTAGGGATTAACTCAAGAGAAGGTATTGCACTCTTTTACTTATGGTGGTTATAGTTACTTCAAACACTTTTCATGACTTTTATTACAGCCCTAAAGTGTTAATAGAAGGGGTTTTTGGCAACATTATTGTGACTCTTTAAGAACCATTGGAGTATATTGAGAGCATCTAAGAGCTATCTAAGCATAATTTTTTTTCTATTATTGCAATTTTAGGCACTAAATTTATAAAGTGCTTTTGCATAGGCATTCATGTTTTTTGATTTCCTAAATTTTTTAAGCAATGCTCCAATAAACTATTCTTTGAACATGTTGCTTGAATATTACATTAGTTTAGCTATTTATAGACCTATAAATTCAATGACAACTTTATAATTATACTTTCATCTACTAAAAAGACTTCAATTACAATAGTAATGACTTCCAACCCTTGAGATCCAACGCATGGTATGTCAAGAAGAGGAAAGAATTTGCAAAATTTATAGAGTATGACTTATAAAGAAGGCAAGTTTGAAATGTGAGGGAGATAGACGCATAGTATGTCCAGACGAGGAAAGAAATTTGCAAACTCAACATACTACTCTCCCACATTTCAAAATTGCCCTCTTTGTAAGTCATACTCTAGAAAGTTTAGACAAGTGGATATGAAACCCCTGTCTCAAAGAAAATCCCAATTTGCCTCGAATATACACAAAACAGAGTACAATAAGACCAAAAAGTTTGAAAGAAACCGGCACCAAGCCCGGGAAGCAAAACGCACCACAAAGCTCAAGACAAACTCCCTCAAACCTAACTATGCTCCCATGTACAAGAACTAAACATCAAGAGCTTGTAGGACGGCATTATATATGCTCCATAGTACACCCTACAATTTTAAATAATAAACAAATAGAGGGTCTCCAACCACTTACTTTACATTTATCTCTATTGTATTGAAAATCCAATAATGCTCCGGCGAAGAAGAACCCATAATGCAAAATTATCCACTTTGCCAGGCTCACAATGATCATGTAGCTTTAGATCCCATCTCTTTTTGACCATCAGTCCAGGTCATTTCAAGTCCAAGTCACCGTTGATCATTTCTGTCCAAGTCCAAGTCCAAGTCCAAGTCCAAGTCATTTCAAGTCATTTGGAAGTTTTCAGTTGTGCATTCCTTGAAAGTCATCTCTGACTATGGATTGGCCAAGAACAATGACTTGTACATGTACTAACCACCTATCACTTAAATACTCAAAGAAATATGCAATAACTCACTACACTAAAATTGAGATTAGTGTTAAGCACAGTAAATGAGCTATGAACGCAATAAGTTTTTACTCTTGATGAATATTTTTACCAACTATGTTTACAATGATTCCCCTATTTGAAAAGTACCAATAGTTGTGCTCATAGTAAAAATATTCATCAAAAGTAAAAACTTCCAGCAACTCCAAATAAATTAGTGTGGTTACACTAATTCTCAATTTTAGTGTACAGTGGGGTACCAATCAAAATGTCGTTTTTGAATTTGCAGTGAGAAAAGTTTTAGTACTGCCAACTTTGAAAGCCTCCTGAGAGCTCAAAAATTAGTATTTTACCACGAAAGTCTTACCAAAGAATCATCTTTAAGTTAATTACATGTATGCCAAATTTCAAGGCCAAAAGATTCACCGAAAAAAAGTTATTCAAAATCTACCAACATTGGTAGTTGTGGAAATTTTTTCACTGCTGCCAACTTTGACAACCTCCCAAAGATTGTTTTTTTTTTTTGTCATGAAATTCTTGGAACAAAAACCTCTTTATGTTAATAACATATGATATAAATTTCAAGGCCAAAAGATTAATACAAAAAAAGAAATCCACAATCTACCAACATGTGTAGTTGTGGGAAACAATGGGGGAAACCATTTCATTGCTACCAACTTTGACACCCTCCCAACGGTTGAGAAATTGTCTATTTACCATGAAATTTTTGGCACAACATGCTCTTTATGATAACAACATTCATTCCAAATTTCAAGGTCAAAAAATTTATACAAAAAAAAGCATTTACAATCTACCAATGTGTGTAGTTGTAAGATACCTTTTATTAAAGACATTGAAATTGTTGAAGTATGTCAGACAATCATGCTTCTAGATTGAAATTCTCTAGATGATGCAATCTCTAATCATACATGCTTCTCAAAAAATCAAGGATAGCCAAATTTAGTTGTGTGCACTTATCACATCTCAAAGATTGCACTTGTTTAAAAATTGGAGACCATATATGCATGAAGAAGCTTTTTCCTCTCCATAAGAATGCTTGCATTTACAATAGAGGATTATAGGAGGTGGGATGTGGGATGATGAGAGAAGCAAGTGATGGGTGATTATTTTCTAAGCACATGATTGAAACTTTGTGAACATGAGTGATTGAGTGCATGAAAGACGAGTTAATTGAGTAAGTCTAGGCTATGTGATAACTGAGTGGATGAGGGATGGGATGAGTGTCTGAGGATATATGGAGGTATGTGAGATTTTCTTTAAGAGTGAGTGAGGTTATAACTAACATGTGGTGGCTCGTGAGGTCTGGTGAATGAGTGAAGGCTGTGAGGCAGGATGATGGTGAGTGATTGAGGGTATGTGAGATTTTTTTCTGATGAGTGAGTGAGGTTATATATGTGCTCTATAAGTGGGGATGGATCATGGTGATTAAGTGAAGGCTAGATCATGGTCACTAAGTGATGGCTATTTTAGATGAAACTCGTGCTCCCATAGTAGGTTTGAGTGAGGCAGGGATGATAGGAGTTGACATTGTAGCTATTGTTAGAGTCCATGTTAGAACAGTTTAGAGGGTAGTGAAGAAATTTCGAGAAGATGGAACCTATAAGTGCAAACCTTGTGGTGGAAGTCATGCTAAAAAGCTTAGTGATAGAGATGTCCGTGCTATTATACGTGTCTCAAAAACTCATTGTGGCTCGACACTCTCTGCGATCACTAATATATGTTCTACTCAAGTGTCTAGATCGACTATTCGAAGGGCCTTACATGAGAGTGGCATTTTCAGTCGAATTACTGTTAAAAAACCTTTTTTTGACACATCATCACATGTCTAAATGATTGGCATTTGCTCAAAAGTATTGTGGGTGGACTATAAAAGAATGGGAGAGAGTTGTTTGGACAGATGAGTCTACCTTTGAAGTTGGAAAAAATTCTAAACAAGTTCATGTTTGGAGAAATGCATATATGAGCGCTATTCATCAAGTTGTATAGTTCCAACTTTTAAGAGTGGGAGAACTTCTTTGATGATTTGGGGTGCATTTGTTGGAGGGCAAAAGTCACAACTTGTTTTTATGCCCAAAGATAGACGTTCTGCTAAGGATTTTGTTGAAGTGGTCTACAATGTTGAGTTGCTTCATTTTATAAGTAGAGTGCCACAGGGATTTCTCATGGAAGATGGCGCACTTGTCCATCGTAGCAAAGTTTGTGAAGAATGGAGACAAACACACATTTTGGAGAAGCTCGATTGGCCTGCAAATTCTCCCGATCTCAATCCAATTGAGAACCTTTGGAAGATTTTGAAAGATGTTGTGCAACATGGCCCAATATGTCCAAAAAATTTAGATGACTTGAAGTTAGTTATTGAAAGAGAGTGGAGGTTAATCAATGGTACAAAGCTCCTTCAACTATGTCATTCTATGCCCTCTAGGTTACAAGCAGTGATTGAGGCAAATGGAGGACATACACGTTGGTAGATTGTAAATGTTTTTTTTTGTATAAATTTTTTGACCTTGAAATTTGGCATGCATGTTGTTATCATAAAGAGCATGTTGTGCCAAAAATTTCATGGTGAATAGACAATTTCTCAACCGTTGGGAGGGTGTCAAAGTTGGTAGCAATGAAATGGTTTCCCCCATTGTTTCCCACAACTACACATGTTGGTAGATTGTGGATTTCTTTTTTTGTATTAATCTTTTGGCCTTGAAATTTATATCATATGTTATTAACATAAAGAGGTTTTTGTTCCAAGAATTTCATGGCAAAAAAAAAAAATTCAATCTTTGGGAGGTTGTCAAAGTTGGCAGCAGTGAAAAAATTTCCACAACTACCAATGTTGGTAGATTTTGAATAACTTTTTTTCAGTGAATCTTTTGGCCTTGAAATTTGGCATACTCGTAATTAACTTAAAGGTGATTCTTTGGTAAAACTTTCGTGGTAGAATACCAATTTTTGAGCTCTCAAGAGGCTTTCAAAGTTGGCAGTACTGAAATTTTTCTCACTGCAAATTCAAAAACGACATCTTGATTGGTACCCCACTGTAGTACAAATGGGGTGTTTTCGACCCTTTTTGGTGAACTGTCAAGACGAAGTATTGAAAATTTGTGCTTACATAATAGAGTTTTCTTGAAAGTAAAAGGGAGGTGACCCTGCATGTCACCTCGTACTTTATGGTTTTATGTTGGTAGTTGGGACTAGGTGAATTGGCTTGGGAACAGTGTGAGGGAACCACTCGTCAGTTTTTTGGGTACTTCGGGTACCATGGGAGAGTTGTAGCTTGCATTGGGTAGGGGCCCCAAGAGCATTGATTGTCGTTATTTCTCGAGCATTTTATTAGTGCAAAAGACGGGAGCATGAAACACAAAAAATTCTATTTTTTATCCATAAATAAATCGCATCCTACATTTTGCATCTCTTTCCTCTTTGGAAAGGACTTTTAGGAAAACTCTAATGTAAAAGTGTCAAATATTAAGTGTTAGAAACAACGTCATTTGTACTAGTGACTCTATATGCATGTCAATTTGAGCAAATTTTGCTTACACAAGGGGTAATTAAAGCACATGTGGGGGCACAATGGGAGAGTTGTTGGATGACCATCCAACAACCAATTTAGAGGTAGAATGTTGTTTGTGCTTTGAACTCCATCTAAGGCACATTTATCACCAAGTGGATTAGAGCATCCCACGCACCGGCTGGGAAGCACGTCAACAGCTGTTGAAGTGTCATGGGGGTAGGGGGGCCTCCATTGCACATCAAATCAAATGGGGAGAGACATCGCCCTGGCAATGGCTGCCTTCCCTTCCGGCACCTTCCGGGGTCTTTCTTAACCAGGCTCTAAGGAATTCACCAAGTTACTCAAATATTATAAAATTTTGACTACAACCTAAACAATGTAACATACCTTGACATTTTACAAAAACATAGACTTTAATAGTGCAAGAATTTTACACCAAGGGGAGTCCAAGTTTCTAAGCACTCTGCCAAAAAAAAATTGAGACTTTGCACTTTTCTTCTTTTTTGCCTAAAAAAATGATAATCTTTTCACTTAATGCTAGAATTAATTTTTGACATGAAACGAAGGGGCCGTTTACACTATGGGCCACAAAGATTGACCACGGCCCTCTAAAATCAGTGATTGGCCAAGGAAGTCGTCCCAATCCAAGTTTACTTTACACTACCTTGAAAAAAAAAGATTGACCACGGAGTTTGAGGTTACCTAATAATGCTATTTCCTGCCGAGTGGATAATGTTTCTTGGTCCAACGGGTTTTCTGTTGGGTTGAGGCAAAGAGGTTGACTTGACGGAAATCAAGGGGGCCGTTGGGCTGAAAGTCAGTAATTGGCTAAAATTTATTTACTTTATTATTATTATTAAAATTTTCCCGTATTTTTTTATGATACATTAAAAAAATCAACCCATACTTGTCCTGGTCCAAATCCACTTTACACTATGAGAATCGACCAAGACACTCAAAAAATGATTTTTGATTTTTCACAATCACGGCTCTAGACCAAGAGCCGTGGCTATGAAAGTAAATGATTTCTCTTGGTCAATCCTTGTGGTCCATAGTGTAAACCGCATCTAAGATCACCAAAAGAAAAGGTGTTTTGTGTGATTTTTGACCCCTTCTTGTTGCACAAATGTTTTGGATATTTTAAATTCCTTTGGCATACCTAAACTTTTTCCGGGCATTTACCTTACATCATATAGAGTGTGATGGTAAAGAGTGGCAACAATAATATCATCTTTCCAAAAGACTTGTAAGATTGCTGATTTTATTAAATAAGGATTCAAAAAGATTGTAAAACATGTCTTAAATGCTATATTCTTCCAATCTGTGCAATACAAAGTCATATAAAAAATCAAATATATATTTTTAGTAGTTAAAAACAAGATCCTACGATTAGAAGTGGAAAGGAGATTGTTAATTGTAATTGTGTTATAATGACAGCCCAACAATAGTTTGAAAGTTCTTTTTCCATCTACATAGTCGTGGACTTTTAACCCTTTAGAGCCTACAAGGCCCTGGGAGGGTCAATTTTGGTACTCCGAGTATTGTAACTTTTTCCATGATTGGCCGTCGTGGTCGTGATCTTCCTCAACACACTTTGAGCTCCACAAGAGCTTTTCAACGCATCTCTCTAATCCCAAATCGATGCAGACATAATTGACTAACTACAATGATTTTCGTGAAGTGAGGACTCAATGAAATGTAACCATTGTGTAGATGATATTCAATATAGTCTATTACACTTGTAGATTCTCCTAAGGCCTCGTGGTCCACTTAGCCGTTAAAGGCTTAAGAATTAATAAAAGTGTAACCACAAGAGGACAACCCAAAAACCTATGGCCTCCAATGAAAAAAAGTCACTTGACACTCATGCCAAAGGCTCTAATCCCCAACAATGAATCTATGAAGTCATAGTCAACCTTCAAACCATTGGAAACATGGTCCATCCCTTCAAACCCCCAACTCAATCATAAGATAAATTCTTCCAATGATCCCTACAGGTGCTTTGAATACCCTACACATTGGTCGAGTTCGTACATAATTAACTCAAAATGAAAACTATAAAAAAAAATAAAAAATATAAGGGGTTTGTCTAAGGTCATACCCATGTAATCCCAAGGTGATACCTATGTAATCCCAAGGTGATACCCATGTAATCCAAAGGTGATACCTATGTAATCCCAAGGTGATACCCATGTAATCCCAAGGTGATACCCATGTTATCCCAAAGTCATACCCATGTAATGCCAAGGTGATATCCATGTAAACCCTACAGTAGGAGGTGAAAAAGGGGTTATTTCAAAAATATTCTTGTAAAAGAATATATTTTTAAAATGATTTCTTAGAAACTTTTGAATAAAAAAATCCGAATGATTGGCTTTCCATGGTCCCGGGAAAAGGAGCTCCCAGGCCGAATATGCGGCGCGGCTAGTTGATGCGACTCGCGCTGCGCCGTCGCGGCGCTCGCGCAACAGCAGCTTCGTCGCGCACCTCTTTCCCAATCAGTCGATCCATCACAAGAGGCACGCCACAATCATTCCCCCCCCAATCCAGCTCCAGCCAGCTCGGCGCACTCCTCCTCCTCTTCCTTCTTCTCCTTTCTCCTCTCGCCTAATCATACAGGACCTACCACGTTTTCTTTTGAGAGACTCGGCCAACAATTTGGGCCCTAGTTTGCAGAATTCGGTGGAGCTAGCGCAGACCGGGTTTCGCTGTTTCTGGTTCGTTTGGCGATTCCAGATTCATGGATGGTTTTTGCTGTTTCTAGTTGTGAGAGTTTGATCCAGGATTTTGGTGGTGTGGTTGGGTTGAACTCGGTGGTTGATTTGTTGCTTGGAGTGTGGGCGCTTTGAGTCATTTGTTTGAGTGTGGGCTTTTGTTGGCGTTGGCGATATGCGTTGTTGTTTGCTTGATTGATAGATTGTTGCCCATTCTTCGGAGAAACCTGGACTTTCGTGGATTTGGAGGGATTTTGTAGGAGTGTCTGGAAGGTAGAGACAGGCGCGAATGAAGTGTTTGTTTGTCAAGTATCTTACAGGAAATCGTCAGATTATATGGACAGTTTATATTAGGGTTTTTTGATATTAAGAGTTTATGGTTAGGGGCATGACCTTTTTTTATTCCCTGTTTTGGTCTGAAACGAGATCCCCTTTCTTGTGTTTTGCAGAGCTTTGTGCGTCGCGAGGAACAACAATCCTGAAACGCACCACATTTTCAGGTATCAAATCAGTTCGTGACTGTTGCACAAGGTTTAGGATCAGTAGAGTTGAATGAAGAGATTCATTTAAGAAGTGTAATTCATCTTGTCTTCTAGAGCATTGCAGAAATTTTTATGCCATTCAACGAACAAGAGATATTTATTATCATTACTCTTATGGCGATTTTTAAAGGCACAATTTCCATGAGGAGTTCAAAGTTTTAAGATATGGATACAGTACCTTGGAAGGAAATTGTACCCATTTACATATGAAGATCCGCATCTACAGAGAGGTTGTGATGGCCTTGGATAAAATGACACGAATAGTGTGTAAATTTTATTCTTACACATGTTTTTGTGCTGTATTCCAGGGTGCAGACATTTTGTCATGCTCAAACAAAGGAGACTGTGAATGACATGGTGAAATAGGGTTTCTTTGAGGTATTTGTGTGATGATCTTAAATGTTGGCATGAGGTCCGCATGGATATGATTACGCCTACGCGATCACTTCAAGGCACACACTTGATTTTTGAAAATGGGCGAATGGATAACCGGAGCCGTCATCAATGTGGTGGGCAGCATAAGCACCAACTTTGGGATCAATCTGCTCAAGCTTGGACACAACCAGGTAAAGATCATGACATAGCATTCTAGAACCTCCCACTTAGGGATCAAACAGAGTAATGATCCACATATTTTGTTAGAGAATCAAACTGGAATTGGCTAATGAAAAAATGATCATCAAGGGAAGAACTAGATGTGTGTCAGCGAAGGCTCCATTAGAAAAGGACTTCATTGCTGTGGAGACTCAATGATGACTCCCAAAATCCACGAGGCCGCCCTTGCATTGGTTCTAGAATGTTATGCATCTTCATGCCACAAATCACTCACTCTGTATCTACTCTTTTTTGCAGAGGGAGCGGCAAGCGATGGTAGATACAGATGAGTCGGAAGACAAGGTATTGTTGAAGAAGCCTGTGACGCAATACCAGACATGGCGAATAGGTAAAATTTTAACCTCTTCTTATTTTACTAGATAGATGGATAGAAGGTGAATGTCAGAAGATAGGAATGCTTATACCCACGGGTTTGATTATGAGTATTTCTACCATATGTATTTGACCGAATTCTGTATTTTTTTTTGTCTTGCTTGATTGTCGTGCAGGTGTGGCTGTCTTCTCTTTTGGAAGTGTCTTGAATTTCATCTCCTTTGGTTATGCTGCCCAAGTGAGTTGTTCTGTGTTTTTATGACCTTTGTTGGAGCTTGACATCAAGGGCCCTGTTCTCAGAGACTTTTTCTATTGCAATTAACATCGCTGTCATTGTCTCGCTTTGCAGTCGTTATTGGCAGCTTTGGGCTCAGTGCAATTTGTTTCTAATGTTTTCTTCGCCAACCTGATGCTCAACGAGATTGTGACCAAGCGGTAAGCAACCTTCTCATGTTTTATAGTCCATAATTTATTAACTTACTAGTAATGGTCTATCATGTCAGCTTACTAGTAACTTACCGATAACGTACTAGTATTGTTCGCTTTTCAGAAATGATCATAGATAAATCCTCTCACATAGTTGTCTTTTGTTTGGCAGGATTATTACGGCGACATGGATTATAATGGCAGGGAATGTCTTCCTTGTTGCATTTGGAAACCATCAGTCCATCAGTAAGCCCCTTCTCATTTTGTGTGCGTCCCATTAATTACTTTACAAAGAGACCAACCGAGAGACATTGTTTGTGCAGTTTACACGCACGAGGAGCTTATCGCAGGCTACAAGGATCATGTGTACCTCGTTTATTGCATCATCATTCTCTTAATAGTCGGTGTGCATCACTTGATATACAGGTCAGTAATTCAACGTGACTTGCTTGCCATTCCATTCGACTCAAAAGTGTTATCTGATGTCAGCTAATCAACTTTTTGAATAGTTTTTTCTTTTATCTACCTGAGTTTTATTTTATCAAACTTTTTGGCGCTTCTTTTTATGCAGATGGGGAAGGGAACTTGCTCTATCTCGGGGAGAGGACCCCACAGGAGCATGGCAGATGTTGCTGCCATACTCATATGCTGTTGTCTCGGGTGCTATTGGCTCCCACTCCGTCTTGTTTGCGAAGTCTCTGTAAGTCTCTCAATGAGACAATTCTTGCACATGATTTTGAAATCTGGCCGGATTTTGTTATCGGTCATGGCTTGAACAGAATGACACTCCAATTTTTTTGCTTGTTGATGTTATTGTTGATATTTTTTTCAAATGTGTGCAGTTCCATTCTTCTTCGATCAACGATGGAGGGTGAGCACCAGTTGGAGGGTTGGTTCACATATCTTGTTTTTTTCCTATTCGTTGGAACGGCTTCATTCTGGGTACGTCAATGGAGAACTATGGCCAAGAACAGAGTATCTATCACACATTGTGCGTGTATAATAGATGGTTCAAACTTAAATTTCGTACTAGGTACTTTAACATGCATTTGACTATATATAGTATGCTTTAGTGTGTAGAGTTTCCATCAAGATTTAACGGAAGTGTACCACAGGAGTAGACAAGAAAGAAACACTGACAAGTTTTGGCTTGTGCAGATGACCAGGCTCAACGACGGATTGGCGATGTTCGACGCCATCTTGATCGTCCCCATGCTCCAAATTGTGTGGACGCTATTCTCGATATGCACCGGATTCATCTACTTCAAAGAATACCGGGTGTGTACAAACCAAGGCTTGTTCTCAATTGTCTGACATCCACAGCTTCCACAGATAATTTCCTAGATGCGTCAGAGTTTGTGAAAGTTCGTGCTTGTTCCGAAGTGCTTCACATTGCCTGATTCGGACACTGTTTACAACTTCGGCAAACAAGAACGTCTAGATTCTAGAGTTTGTGAAACGTCAGCATCTTGCTTCTGATCCGCTTGTATTGGCACGATGCAGGTGTTCGGTCCGTTCCGAGCGACCATGTTCGGAGTGGGCGTGCTGGCGCTCTTCGTGGGCATGTCGCTCCTGGCGCCGCAGGGCGACCACCAGCTGCAGCTGCCGAGCCATGTGAGCAAGCGGAAATCAAAGCTGCGGCGGGCACGCGGCGCGGAGGGGAGCCTAGTGATGATGAAGGCGGCGCCGCAGTGGGTGGCGGTGTGGCGCCACCGCTTGGTGAAGCTGCTGGACAACCGCGAGGAGGATCTGACCATCCTCGGCCGCAGCCCGCTGCTGCCGCTCTGGACTAACCTGGGCGCTCAAATGCTCGAGAATTGGATCGCCGAGTTGCCGCAATAGACCTACCGCTACTACTATTGCAGTGAGCTGAATAAGCTCTCATCGTTGATGAAAGGTATCAATACTGCTCATTCTGATTCAGTACTACATTCCACTGCATTTGTAAATATAATGGACCTGTGACCGTTTCGTATAAGTTCATGACTCCTGTGCACACTGATGTCTGAGTTCCTAATTGAGGTGCCTTATACTTGATTATGGCTTGGAATATGATCAGATTGGAGAGCTGGATCGCCGAGTTGCCGCCGTAGACCTGGTACTACTACTGTAGTCGTTTCAGTCTGAATAAGCTCTCGATGATGGAAGGTATCAATGCTGTATTATACTCCATTTCAATTGTAAATTTAAAAGGGACCTGTGGCTGTTTCGTACAAGTTCATGACTCGTCTCCTGTAAACACTGACTTCTGTTCCTAGTTGAGGTGGCTTGTGCATGATTATGGAATATGACATTGCCTCTGTAGTACTGCAGTCATTTCAGTGTGAATAAGTCTTGGTATTGGAACTACATTGAGAGAGGGTTTTTATAGTGAGGGAGGGAATTTAGTGAAGGTGATACTAAGTTTCCCTTTAGTGTGAAATTAGTGTCCTGTGGAACTTAACCCTTTAATATTGACCTCGTCGTTTTTGGGTTGATTCTGGTTGTTTTCTGGTTATAGCTCCTTGTGTCTAGGTTAGATGCACTTTTTTGGTTGCAATGTGTTTGGCACTATTTCATACGCTTCAAATGGAACAATTCCCAGGCACATTGGTCAAGCATTGGTGAGCTACAATGATTTTGTGAAGTGAGGTCAACATTGAAGTGTACCATGTGTGTAGATGTTGTTGTGCATGATCTATTACATGTGGATTCTCCCAAGCGTTTTGAAGCTTATTAGCTCTAAAGGGTTGAGATATGTGTGCTTATTTTAGGTGCTTATTTGGAGAGTGCTTGTGATTTGGTATGGCAATTGGGACATCGATGGTTGGAAATTAGTACCACTTGGTAAAAAAATTCAGACCTTACAAAGGTTGAATTTTGTAAAAGATTGTTTTGGGAACTACTGTAGTATTACAAGTACTACTAGCGTGTGTTAACCTCTTAGTTTCCTCTCCTAGAAAGAGAAGAGCACAAATGGAAAGCATGGTCAATGTTGTCCCATGTACACATTAGGAGTATAAATCTTGTACACAAATAGATAGTTTCATATATGTAGAAGCATCTTGTCAGCAATATATAAAGCCTTGGCAATCATTTATGGCATGTAGATTGATTTAATTAACAACTACTACTACCACCTTGAATTGCCTTCGTTGGCATTAATTATAGTTCACAGGCATTGGGACATGCTTTCTACCAACTTGTCCAACATCTTCATTGATATGCTCTCCCAAGTTGCATTTCAGTGCCTATTTAATCTTTATTTTTTGGTCTATTTATACACAAAGATAGCTCTTTGCAATTCCTCCAAAGGCTTCCTTGAGGGTTGTGGTCATGAGAATTTGAAGCCACATGAGCATCTATAATACAATTTTGATGCAAGCTTTTGTCACCTTAGCAATATGATTGGTGCACCATCTTACATAATGACCAACTACTCATGATTAGCATGGTGATAGAAGTAAGGCAATAATCCTTACTCACACTCAATGTTTAACAAAGTCCATAGTACAATACTATGCAGAAGGAATTAAAATCAAATAACACTTGCTTGTTGCAATGAAAGTTCTCCAAATCTTGCTGATCTTGAATGTTGGTGTTAAACATAGCGAATTAAATTTCTTAGAAGAGGTTTGCCAAAGTCAAGTTTACTTTGGATACTGACCAATTTCAAACCACAATTGATTGCTCTAAACAACCAAATTCCATTGTTGCACACTACAATCTTTACATTCTTGTGCAAAGGCTAACCTCTATATCTTGTGTCTCTTGTTAAAGAAAGGTTTCTTCTTAGCAATTTGGTTGTCAAATCTAAGCACATGCACCTTTTTCCAGACAACGTTGGTGCTCATTAAAATTGACAAGCTATCAACAAGATCAACGAGAGGCACACTGGGATTTTTGACAATATCATGTCTGAGAATCCTTTGATTACACTCCTACAACTTCTTTGGACATCCAGATTTTGTATTTGAGCCTCGCTCTTGATATCTCTTCATGACAACAATACAGTCTCCTTTGATCTACCAGCTACAATTGAAACCCGACTCAAAGACGATCCGTACATGCTCGAAGTTGCTCGACGTGCCCGCTCTCCTCATTTACAATTCAAAACCCTACAAATTTTTCATTAAATGTCAAATTTATTTGTACTCTCACTAAGGTCTTAGTAACGCCCATCAACAATAAAAATTTCAAAGAAAAACGTTATAAATTGGAAGTGACCTAACCAAACCTTCAAAAAGGCCATTTCGGGACATTTCGGGTTAATTTCCATAGATCTTGCCCTCTCCTTCCTCTTAGATTAAGATTTTGCAAGCAAAGGAGTCATTATCCACTATTTTGGCTCCAAAAATGCATTCCATAAAAACTTTCACGAAATGGAAGCCACTATGAATATGCGACCCAAACTTATGCTGATGCGTCTGAAAAAGGACGAAAGAACCACGGCAATTGGGCCCCCATCCCCCGCCCTAAACCCGCGACCAACGCCATTCGCCAAACTCCACACCCACTGGATAAGGTTCCATTTCCACCACCAGTTCCGAAGCCCCCCTCCCCCAAACCCGTCACCGAGAAATTCTCCGAAAGGCATAGATCTACTGCTGAATCCGTTAAGAGACCCCTAACGGGTATTCGCTACCACCGTATAGGTCTACTATACTTGTGAGTGGAAGTTTGTCGAGGAGCTTTGCGGTGGAATGTTAGCTATGGCGTCGACCTCGATGGCTTTGAGGGTGGGCTCGTTCGAGGGGCTGCATGCGCGCTCTTCGGGCTTGCGGTCTGCGGAGCCCGCCGGGGCGATGGATGTGGCGGTCGCGGACAGGCGGGAGGGCCGCGGGAGCTCTGTTGTCACGGCTGGGTTGAAGGATTTGCGTGACCGGATTGCCACGGTGAAGAACACGCAGAAGATCACGGACGCCATGAAGCTCGTGGCGGCGGCCAAGGTGCGGCGCGCGCAGGAGGCGGTGGTGAATGGGCGTCCGTTCTCGGAGAATCTCGTCAAGGTGTTGTACAATGTGAACGAGCAGCTGTCCACGGAGGACATCGACATTCCGCTCACCAATGTGAGTTGGTTGAGTTTCGGGGGTTGGGGTGGGGGGGGGGGCGGGGGTGATGGTCGGGGGGTTTGATGGTGGAATTTTTTGGGGGGTGTAGGTGAGGGCGGTGAAGAAGATTGCGCTGGTGGTGATTACGGGCGACAGGGGGCTGTGCGGGGGGTTCAACAACTACGTGCTGAAGAAGGCGGAGGAGCGGATGAGGGAGCTGCGGAAGATTGGTGTGGAGTTCACCGTGGTGAGCATCGGGAAGAAGGGTAACGGGTACTTCAAGAGGCGGCCGCAGATTCCCGTGGACAGGTTCTGGGACGCCGGGAACGCGCCCACCACGAAGGAGGCGCAGGCCATCGCGGACGAGCTGTTCGCGCTGTTCGTGTCGGAGGAGGTGGACAAGGTGGAGCTGCTGTACACGCGGTTCGTGTCGCTGATCAAGTCGGACCCCATCATCCACACGCTGCTGCCGCTGTCGCCGCAGGGCGAGGTGTGCGACGTGAACGGCGCGTGCGTGGACGCGGCCGACGACGAGATGTTCCGGCTGACGACCAAGGACGGCAAGTTCTCGGTGGAGCGGGAGACGGTGCGCACGGAGACGCCGGAGTTCACGGGCGTGCTGACGTTCGAGCAGGAGCCCGTGCAGATCCTGGACGCGCTGCTGCCGCTGTACCTCAACAGCCAGCTGCTGCGCGCGCTGCAGGAGTCCATCGCCAGCGAGCTGGCCGCGCGGATGAACGCCATGAACAACGCGTCGGACAACGCCGCGGACCTGAAGAAGTCGCTGTCCATCTCGTACAACAGGCAACGCCAGGCCAAGATCACGGGCGAAATCCTGGAGATCGTCGCTGGATCCACCGTCACCATCTAGACATCCATCAGTTAGGGTTCCAGGTCTGTACACTAGGTGGAGATCAAAGCGGGGCCCTGGCGACGAGCTCGATCCTCCTTGTAAGAAGCAGCTCTCTTGTTTCAGATGCACTGCAATTCCATCAACCTCGAGCTTCTTGGTAGCCACCGAGAACTTTTATTCTCTCTGTATCGATCTTCCAGCGCTCTCGTGTTTCCATTTCTGAATGGAAACCCAGAGCTGAGGCACCTTCCAGCAACTCGTCTGGATGTCGACATTTGCAGAAAGAGTAATACCAAATCTGTCGAAATCTCCTTCCCACAACTTCTGTCTGCTACTCTGCTTTCAATGTACCCATGTTTGCAACTTGCCCAGGCTCACGTAAGTCTATTATTACCATTCAGTCATGCATGTCCCTTGTTTTCTGGTCCTCAACTCTGAATACCAAACGAGACGAACTGACTTTGAAGTGGATACGGATTATTAGGTTTGTAGACCTCACCCTTCGCTCGGCTCAGTTCACGTTAACATTGGGGAGCTGCTTCATGTCGGTCAAGGTACGTCGTCAACTTTTTGTACACTCAACTGTTCTTGTACCACTTTGTCGATTTTCCAATACTAATGAAACATAAATGACTTATCACCATCACATCACTCTGGACTAATTCACTATCAGGGACGGCATAGTCTGCATCGCCACCTGCTGATAAGAGCATGGCCACTGTCTCATTGACCGCATGGCCAGCCAAAGCCCAGCCGTTGTTATCAGGCTTCAGCTGGTTTTGTAGAATACCTGCCATGAGCCTGACCTTGTGAGCTCTCTCTGTGTGTTAGGTTGCAGCTATGGCGTACGGGAAGGGGCTGATTATGGTGAACTTGTGCTTGTATTTGGTAACGGCCATGTTGATAGGATGGGCCGTGAACTGGAGCTTCTTCGACGCTGGCACGCTGTGCACTCTGTGTCGCTCTGGGCCTGGCAAGCCTACAGTTCATTTCAAGCTTCTGGAGTTTCTTGGGAGCCTTGAGCAGGCGACTGCACATAATGGTCCATTTTTTGGAGAAGAGATGTAACTTCCCCTGACTCCTTTGCTCCTTGCTTTACAGTTCTTACTTGAAGCGATGTTACATGTGCAGTAATGTCTAGAACTGGAGAAGTGGCAGGCAACCATGTGTTGGTTTGGGAGGACAAGGTTATCCTTCCTCACAATCAAGGGCTGCTACCGTTTGAAGTTATGATGCCTTGCTTTTAAAGAAGTTGGGACAATGTCTTGTAATGTCAAGCAGCCCCTGATTATGGAAATAGCCGTGTTGAGCAGGAGAGATTATGTTCATAATCAGGGGCTGCTTGCACATTACTTGGTCACATTTTTCCCGCACATGATTACATGCTGTAGATTGCTATCTAACTTCTATATTTTACGGATATTGAATCCATTTGTTCATATCTTTTAGCATAAAATTTAATTGATGTAACTTTGTTGTTTCCCGAGAGTTTGATGGCAGTTTTATGGAATTTGTGGTTCTCACTATCTAGCTTCTAATCTTTGCAGATATCTGTATTGATAATATCTGATAATCATTGTTTGGTATATTGTCTTTGTTTGGATTCGATAGATGTATTTGTAAAATTTGTTTGGAAGTTTAGTTGTGAGTTTGATCAAGCATTTTAATTGATATTTAGTAGTCCTCTTTACACAATATCTAAGGCACTTTCCACATTTGTAGGAGCTTAGATGGACCTTGAATAGTAAAATTCTGTTGTGCATTTGCAACTCACATCCAAATTAATTTCAATGCCTAACTTCTATAGTGATGGACAAAAATCGTCAAGTGTTTTGAAACTTGAACTTTGATTAACTTAATCTCCAATTCAACAAGTGGCATACAATGAAGTCAATGCCTATTTATAGTTAAGATTTTCTAAAACTGTATATAAATCTATAACTGTATATAAAACTGTATTTATCGTCACCGGTCATTCCAAACCTCACTACAGTTCACGTGTCATACTCTAGCGCACATCATCACCGCGTTTGTTGGAAGCGCAAAGATCCAAGGAACTTAAGTTAGGCCGCAGATCAAACAGAGATAAAATATCGGTCTGTCAATTTGCAAAATACTCCAAACGTGACCACCTATGGGCCTCTCGTCCTTATTCCTTTAAGTCCGGACGTGCTCCAAATACACCCATGATCGACCTTGTTTGGGCTCTCCCGACCTTAAAGGATTAAAGAGTTAAGCTCATGAAATTTTGATGAATTTCCATTAGTACTTCCAAAACTTTATAGACTTTGTTCTTTCCCTGCTCTCTTGAAACTATAGTGGCAAGCATAAGTTTCTAGATAGTGAAGCATTTCTCCAATTTGTGTAGACTATAGTTTAGTTGGTGGATTGACAAGAGATTTTTTGGCCTAGCTTTAATTAGTACACCACATGGCACCTAATTAACATTGACTTCCACAAAATATGCCACTTGTAGAGATTATATATGCAAAAATCAAGAAGAGATGTGTACAACTTAATATGCACACGACTTGTGCACACCACAATCTTACAATACAAATGCACTTGTGAGGCTTTTTGTTTTGGATTTCTTTTGCAAGATTTGGAGAGACCTTAGTTGATTTGCTATGGCTCCTAGATGGTCTAAGAAACAACGTAGGGCAGTTCTTGAAATGTAAGAGCAAGGCAACTCATATGGCAAGATTTTAGCAATTTTGGGCCTTTCTCGAAGCACTTGTTCTAACATAGTGCAAAGGTTTTGTGAAAGAGGGAGTTTGAAAGACAAAACTTCACCCGGTAGACCTAGAATTCTTGATGAACATGGTGACTGACATTGTGAGGAGGTTAAATGATTGAAATACTAGTACAATTGGAGCTATAGGAAGAGCGTTACGATCCGAGGGCAGACAATTGGGTGATGATACAATCAACAGGAGTCTTCGGAGGCTAGGGTTGAGAGCATGTGTGAAGACCAAGAAGCCACTTTTGACAAAAAAAAAACATCGAGCACGTCATTTGCAATGGGCAAAGAAGTGCAAGCATGCAGATTGGGAGTTTTGGGGAGTTCTAGGCTCATGTCAATTTTTCTAATGAGTCCAAATTCAATCTTTTTGGTTGAGTTGGACATCACTATTGTTGGAGAAAGAGTAGAGAATGTCTTTAGATCAGCATATGCAATTTACAGTTAACCATTGGGGAGGAAGCATAATAGTTTGGGGTTGTATGAGTTGGAAAGGGATTGACAAGTTTCATTTGATTGAAGGAAGATGGATAAATATGTATTCCACGACATTTGAGAGACGGAACTTGTGGGCACTACACAAATGCAAGGTTTTAAAAGATGATTTGGTTATTTTCCAAGATGATAATGACTCAAAATACATTGCATATTTTGTTGTAGATTGGTTGCATGCTCAAAAATTTCTTTTTATTGGAGAGCCTTTACAATCACCTAACCACAATTCAATAGAACAACTTTTGAATGAAGTAGATTGCCGTTTGAGAAGGTCTAAGAAAAAACCCACTAGTAAAAGTGACTTATGGTAGAAGATCCAAGAAATTTGGTATAATTTACAGCTTGATGTCGTTAGGAAGTTAATATGCTTTATGCCTCAAAAATGTCTTGATGTCTATCAAGCAAGAGGTGGCTACACAAGGTGGTAGTGTTTGTGAATGCTTATGAGTTGAATCATTGAGTTGTAAAGGTGTTTTGTAATATCTAGTCTTGTTTTCTATAGTTGATATGCAATAAAAATGAGTCTGAGCATAAAGGCTCGTACATTTGAATTATCATGTATTTTTCTAGTTCATATTTTCATTGAAAACTTTGTGCTCTATGCTTGTTGCAACTATATGCACTTGTGCATGTGTTCTTGCTATTTTATAAGAGTTCATGTAGATTTGGCAACTGGTTTTCTTAAAAAGCTTCTCTTGTACAACTATTTGTGCTTGCTACTATATATGCATATTATTTGTCATTGTTTGGTCCTCTATGCTATTCTTTTGAGATGCTAAAAGCTTAGTGTTCAGATATACAAGAGAGGGTACTTTCATGATCTGGGGAGGTTGTTTTCAAAAAGAGATATTAACCCTTTAGTGCCCAAAAGACCCAAATTAGGACTCTACAGGTGTTAAAATTCAATTTGCATGAAATCCATGGGGAACTAGGTTGTGAAATGTGAAGTTCAAATTTGCGCACACATAACATGAACACTGCATAAATCATATTATGGTTTGGAGTAATAGAACTCCTGGAAAAGTTAGAAATACAACACAAACTGTTTCAAATTTACTGAAGTACAATGATTACCATGCCACATACTATATTGTATTTCATAGACATGCAAAATGATTTTGGTCTTAAATTTTGATTGAAATTTGTCTTTCAAAGAATCTTCATTGTTTGACTCAATGTACGAGTGAGAAACTAGCACTCGGTTCTACCCAAACACACAGTAATTTTGTCGAAAATGTAGCTCTTGTTTTTCAAAAAAATCCTTTAGGGGATTTTTTGCTAGTAATAAAAACACTAGCCCGAGAGGCTACGAGGGATGTAGTCGCCCGAGATTGGCCGCCCATGCAACATTGATTGGCCAATATTTCTACAAAAAACACTTCTTGTGGCATTTTCCACCTTTCTATCGGGACTCTCAAACTTCGGGCATTTTTTGTAAACTTCGTAGTGAAAAAATTAAGTTGTAGGCCTTGTTGGTGGGACCGGGATGAGGACCCTACCACCACCCGACCTGATTTCCTCCCGCCCCGGCCTACCAAACGTGACTAAAGCGTAGAGCAGATGGAAATGTTCCTATCTGTTTAATGTCACATGGTAGATATAAAACAACCAATTATTGATTATCTATAATAAAGTAGAATCATGGGAACAACTCAAATATGTCCTAGAATTACCACCATTTCAAAGTACAAGGTTTATCCAACTACTTTTGGTCATGGTCATCCTAATTTTAGAATAAAGCTTTTGATTCAATAGAGTCTGAACTCTTTATATGTTACAAGTCAGGAGCAGAAGAATCATAACACATATAGCACTTGTAAAATTATCTCAATAATTAGTAACATTCATATTTTCATCCATTTTGTTAGTTTTCATCCAATGTTTTCATCTATCATTTAGTTTTCATTTGAAACAATCACCCTAAACCCTAAACATATCATAACACTTAACATATAACACTTTATCGTGTATTTTTTTTGGGAGCGTGATTTCCATTCCATATACGAGATCCTAACACTTACTCCTTTCACGCCGAGCTGGCTATGGCGCGACCATTAATCTACAAGCGTGGTAGATATACATTTCAAAATCTATTACGCTTGTAAATGATGGCTGCGCCATAGCTAGCTCGACAATAAAGGATTAAAGAGGTAGGTAATATATCAAGAATTTCGACTGTATTTGGTCTATGACGTTCCCTTTCTAGAGAATGAATCTGCAGGTGCCACTTGTCATGTCGATTAAATCTTACAATCTGACTTTTTCAAGAATTTCCTGCAACAATTTTTATAAATACTTATATTTTTTGAATTCTAACGCCAAGAATTTTTAAAATCTAGCACCACCACTTGGATGCCACATGGTGACCTCCAACGCCACAGGATCCATGATGTATGGTAATTACAAAGACTATTCTGTGCTTCCAGATATGCATTACATGCCGGGTGTCATTTAAAGAGGACATTCGGACTTAACCTTGTGCATTCCTTGCCCGTTTTTCTTGTGAACAAAATGCTCCAGTTTTCTAGCAGCCTGTTCGAGGAAGTGCTGGAGTTGGATGGCGTGATCCTGGAGTTTGGTCACAACTTGGGGAATTTATTACATACTTCGAACCACAAGTAGGAGCACTTTCATTATGAATGTCATATGGAATGAGTATTAGGTAGCCAAACTCACGTATATTCTATGGATTTCTTTTGTATTTTTAGATTTCTGTATTCTTATATCTTGGGTTTACACAACATTCAAGGACCCATAGTAGAACAATCTTCTACTTGGGAATCTTTGAGGAGTAGGATCTCATATTGAATTTAGAACCAAATTGGAAGAGGCTCATGAAGCAAGTGCCATCAAGGGGAAGAGATAGATGTGTGTATCTCGAGAAATGAGCAAACTTCAATGGAAATGGATTTTATAAACATCAATGCCATAAAGCCAATATTTATTTTGGAATGTTATGGTGGTATGAGGCTTCAACCCCCTTCAAAGGTCAAATGTGGGTGCCAACCCCCTTGGTGACTTGTTCTTACTCTTATTAAATCTTTCAACCCATCACAACAAAGCACAAAGGCATGGCCACCATATGTAACTTAGTTCATTACCACCTCCATGTCGAATAATTCATTATATTTGGAAAAGGTCGTTTGGCTTTCGAAATAACAATAAAGCAATTTCCGGTACTTAACAAATATTGTTCTTAATAAATACTGTACTTAACAATCATGAGGTTTGAGCTTAAGACCTTGGGGCTCCAACTTAAATTCTTCATGCATGTGAAATTGAAGACAAAGGTTTTTCCAAGCCCCACTCCCCTTTGTTGTCTTTCTTTGTTTCAAATTCTGTCTCTCAATATTTTTTTGGCATCTTCATTTAATAATTTCCCAATCATTTTGGCACGCCTTTTTTTAATCAATCAAAGTCAAACCTAAGGTCAAGTTAAAGTACACTCATTCACATTTGCAAATGATCGTGACCCCTTACTCTTTTTTGGTGGTCATGAACAAAACATGGCACACCACTTTGAAAATCCATACCCAATTCACATTTTATCAAAAAATAAAAATTAAATGAAACCATTTAGGTTAAAACTGTAATACTGAGTACTATCACATATTGAAGTTTATTATTATGCATTCCCTAACAAATATGCACACGGCTTAGTTTGGTGGTAATAGGGCAAGTTTCATAATACTTTGTACAAGAATGCCCAAAGGGATCAAACTACAAATAATAAGTTAGGTTTAGTACCATTTGCAAGCTCACGAAGTTCTCATGGGGCACACTGATGGGATTTATTGTACCACGTACATTATTCCACACTCTGGCTAGAAAGAAAGATATGACTTGTTTCCTGATAGGCATACCACTTGAATAGCCCACCGTAACTTGTTCACCTCCAACAAATAATTGGATAAGCCAAGAAGCCCTTGCTGCAAAACTTAGTACACTCATCCCTCCCATAATTTATAGTCAAATCTAGCGCCGGTGGATGGAGGTGGTAAGAACTTAGTAGAGGTCAAAAGTTAGTGGTGATTTTAGTAGAGGACTAGGTAACTTTAGCACAATTTCATCTCCATCCACCTTCTGTCATTTCCTAAAATTGGCCCAGCATCAAGCGCCATGTCACATGGCATGTGAAAATGTCATATGGCCATGCCGACTTGAGATGGCCCTCTTGTACCCTGTTCACATGCAAGTTGGATGGTTGAAATGCTCAAAAAGTGTTTAAAAACCATTCAAAACAGTCTTGAAAGGAAGATGGCAGCACATGTGAGGATTGTGGCACTATTGTAATTGGATAGTGACATAGGAAGGAATAGTAGCACTGTTGAGTGATATAGTGATATAGTAAATGAGTGGTCTAAAAAACATAAAACAACATCATCAACCGATTCTTTGCTTTAATTCTCAGACACGTCAACACTAGTCACATGACAACACTACATTAAAGATGACATTTAGTGTAGTGCTCAGTAAATGACTTGTAAATGTGATAAGTTTTTACTCTTGATGCCAATTTTTACCAAGAGCACAACTCTCTATAGTATTCAAATAAGAGGATCATTATAAATATAGTTGGTAAAAATATTCACTTAAAGTAAAAACTTATAGCATTTACAAGTCATTTATTGGGCGCTACACTAAATGTCATCTTTAGTGTAGTTAGAACTTTATTGAGATTATAGTTAGCTAAGGTTATAAGTTAGTAGCATTATAACTTAGCAGAGGTATAACTTAGGGGCGGTTTACATTACGGACCAAGAACTCGTCCCATGCACCTTTAAAATCTGTGATTGGCTCCATCAACTCGTCCCGGGATGACTTGGGTTTACATCACAAGGAAAAAATAAAAGTGACCAAAGGATTTGAGGTCCTTAAAAGGCCTAGAAATAGGCCTAGTGGATAATGTTGAAGGTTCCCCAAGATTTTGCGGCAAGAGAGGCAAAAAGGGTTCTCTCATTGCTGAATGAGGAGACCAGGGGCCTAAAATGCCTCTTTATTATTTTAAATGTTATTTTATTATTTATTTTATTAATTTAATTTAATTTTAATTTTTTGAAGGGGCCCAACGTTATTGTAGATACAATGGCGGCCACCCTTTATTTACCTCATATCGTTATACTTTGAATTCGAAGTAGAGAAGGTCATCGCTTTCCTTGTATCATTCCCTCATTTGTCTTGTGTGCCTTGATTCGTGTTGTATTTTGTCACATTGGCTTGTTTTTTTTTCTTCGTTTTTTTAGGCAAAACTACCCTTTTTAGGCATTCATTAAGAAATTTGAGCATGCCTACTTTTTAGTACATGGTCATTCCTCCCGATCCAAGTCTGTTTTCACTTAGTGAGAGGCCCAAGGGCTTTAAAAATTACATTTTTCAGAAGTGTGACGGTTCAGCGTGACCATGGAATTAATCCATTTTCCTTGGTCATGGCTCTTGGTCTGTAGTGTAAATTGCCCCTTATCGCAGGGATGAGTGTACATTCTTGCACAGGTCTCACACACACCCAACCATCTCGAATGCATCAAATGTACACTGACCCACATGTGATCCATCCGTAGTGGTCCCCTCTCTTCAAGTTTTGATTACTGATATTTTGTACCATACAATGCAGCAATTAATTCAACTTCCTTGTATTCATTAGATTGTAGCCTCACGTGTGAAACTTCATGGTGGATGATGGGGTGGCAAAAACTTAGTTGGGGTTAAATTTAGCAATATGAAGTGGTCACTTTTGCACACTACTTGCCGAACTTATTATTTTTCCAAATTGTAGTGGTTAAGACACAATGGGTATTATTTTGGCAATACATGGGTATCGCCTAGACAAATCTTTTGAACTTTCCAAATTTTTTGGATAATCTTGATTTTGAATTAATCATGCAGAAAACTAGCCACTCAGTTGCGTATGCCAACAAATATAACTTAGCAGAGGTTACACATCAACAAAGGTTATAATTTGGCGGCAATTAAGATAACCCCCCCATAACCGACAAGTTAAGCAATGTGCATATATGTAGTGAGAAAATTAATATAAATCTATTTTTCGGTGATAGGGAATAGAATTGCAACATCAATCCAAGTGATCTCATATTATTTCTGAAAAAAATTGAATTTGCCATGAATTTTCAAAGTGAGTTGCCATGTTTAGTGGGTGGCCACCGATAGGTACCCCTCATAAGAAACCACAAAAAGCAAGGGGTCCTAACTAATAGAAAACCTCCATTTGGAGCTGAATGGGTGGTAATGGGATGGAAGTCGGTTGGATTTATCCCAATTTTATAGGCGTTGGTTATGGGATTTGGTTGATTATGGAGGGCTTACCTTATGGCTTAGTTGATTACAATCCAAACTCTCTACATGTTATGGGTTGGGAGCCAAAAAATCATAGTACATATAGTGTTATAACATATAACACTTCTAAAACTTGATCTCAATAATTAGTAACATTTATATTTTCATCCATTTTACCAATTTCCATCCAATGTTTTCATCCATTATGCTAGTTTTCATCCATAACAGTCACCCTAAACCCTAAATTTCGTTTTATCTAGCTACGACACTATATTGTACTGCCCCAACTCCTATTTACTACCCCATAATTTCTCCAAATTTTCCAAATTTAACACTTCTAAAAGTAAAACTAATGAAGTAAGGATCAAGACATGTCATAACCCTTAACGTATAACACTTAATGATGTAAATTTTTAGGGAGCGTACCTTTCATAACATATATGAGATTCAAACACTTGGGGCCGCTTTAGACTACACTGGAGAAGTTCACCGGTCTAGAATTTTAGGAAAATGGAGCAACATGATTGGAATAAAATTTGTTTTTCACTGGATTGGATTCAGACTACGGCCAAGACTTATCCGGTGGAGAACTTCAAGTATGGATGAAAAATGACCTGGCCACGTATGTGGCAGCGCTTTTTATAAAAAAAATTATCCGGTGGTTTAGTTTCTTGTCCGGCCTCAACCCCCGGACAAGAAAATCTAAACCACCGGAGAAGAGCAACTCCCACTGGTTGCCTCTAATAACCATGTCTTGGCCAAAACTTCTTGACCAACCGGTGCACTTCTCCACTGTAATCCAAAGCAACCCTTGAAGAAGTAACATGTGAAGAGTTTGAACTATCACCCAACTATGGTAGGGGGTCTTGAAACCTCCTTGTATGGGTACCCAAAAAGCCCTTGAGGGGATGACATGTCGGTTGTCTCTAAGGCACCAAGTGGAATCACTTTATTTCATGTAGACGTATGTCACGGAGGGATAGGCCCTCCTTTTTCTGCCTTTCTTAATTACGGGATCCAGGAGATCTTTTTGGAAATATTTTTGCCAAATTCAAGGCCTGCGGCCCAAAATTACCTCTGGAGGACCCACCTTGGTCTAAATAGGGACCCCCTCCAACATAAAAAAGTGGCCAGATTTTGTCCACACCCCCCCTTTCCATACCATCTGTCCACATGGTTTAAAAAGATCCCACCTAATATAGGGAAGCACTTAGTGTAGAAAAGTGTACCCTCGAAAGGGGGAAGTAGTTCTGTAACACTACCCTGTGTCCAGTAGCCATAGGCTTAGTGAAAAGAATGAACAAACACTATATTCACGCCGGCCCCCAATGGAAACCGGAGTTCTCTTATGAAGTGTATAACTTATCCGAGGGATGAGTGCTCAAATCCCAAATAGCACAGGCTCCCACGAAAAAGGTGAGGAAAACCAAGACCTCGTCGTCGCGAGGCGCGGCGACCCCGGCGCCGGCGATGCGGCGTAGAAGCCAAAACCTCCACAACCTCGCGCTCGACGTGGCACAGGGAAAGGTGGCAGCTCGGCCGCGCCCACCGCGCCCGCGCTGCCGCCTGCATTTAACTGCCCGCAACCTGTCCCGGCCATCGCACTCGATACATCAAACCTCGCTCTCACTCTCGGCTCTCGTACTCTGCTTGTTGGTGTCTTAGCTGCAGCTGCGATCATGGCTGGCGCGGGGCTGGGTCGGGGGCTCGCGACGCCGCTCCTGGTGCTCAACTTCTGTCTGTACCTGGCGGCTGCCATCCTCGCAGGATGGGCCTTGAACCGAAACTTCGATGCGCCTCTCGGCCGCGGCGAAGGCGCAGTCGGTACGTCGATCGACCACTTCTAGCTCAAGGTTTTGTAAGCTACGGGTGGAGGGTTAGCTAGTTGATAGCCTTTGGACGTTCGCATGCAGCTGGAGTTTTTGTCTTGGTTTTTCCCGGGGAGGTTTTGTGTCTGAGTTGGGTGGTTTTTTTTCGGTGTGCAGGGAATGTTGTGACACAGGGCTTTTTCTTGCCGGTTACGCTTATCGCTTGTATGGTGGGACTGGCGTCCGTTCTGGCTGGAGTGCACCACATGCGTCTGTTCAGGAGCGACTCTCTGGCTGCCGCCGCGGCGACTTCCTTGATCGCGTGGCTCCTCGTGCTTCTCGCTATGGGGTACAGCCTCTGATTTTCTTTATGAGATAAAAGCCCCTGCGTAGAACGTTGATCAGCATTTTGTACAAAGTACTGACCGGGAGATCAACTCTGTATGTGTGCAGACTTGCTTCCAAACAGATCCACACTGGCGGCAACCGCCCAAGAAGACTGGTAACTACACCTTGACATTCGTGATCATCTGAAGAGATGTAGAAAGTTCACTTTCAAAAGTCGGAGGGCACAAACTTGATTAAACTCTTTGATTTCTGATCAGTGAGTTCTTCCTCTGAGCGTGTGAGTGTTTGATGATTCTCGTCGCAGAAAGTTGTGGAGGCGTTAATCATCATCCTGGCCCTGTTCGAGCTCCTGTACCTGCTCTCGCTGCACGCCGGCTTCGGCAGGATGGGCAAAGGCACTGGCACCGGAGCAGCAGGCGGCATCGGCATGGGCCCTCGCAAAAACCACGGCGCGCGCGACCCCAACATTCCAGTGCACAACCACGGCGGCCACGTCGACTACGGCCACCACACCGACAGGAAGATCCCCGTCGGCCATGTACCGAACCCTGCCCACCCCACCACCACCACCGTCTAATCTCTCACCTCATCACGGTTTCTCTTCTCTCTTTTTGTTGCGTGAATGATCTGCAAATGGTAGTTCACGTGTTTCGGAGACGGTAACAGTTGAGGCAGCAATTGGTGTAAAGAGAAATCTCGCATTCATAATGTAACATATGTTTATAAAAAGGCTCTTCCAGTTGTCACACTTTCGGAGCAGGTTTCTGCTCTTTCTTTGTTACAGGATTGTTTCCAATGCACTCTTGTGTTTCTCTTCTTCGTGGTTGTTCTGAAAAATCTCTAGTTGTAACAAGAATGGCTCTTTAGAAGCAGTTTTGATCTGCTCTTTTTCCTTCGTATTACTGCACATTTGACACGGTCTTCTCTGATTGTTAAGTTTCTGAATAGGTGGATCTCGTGCCGAGTCTTTTGCTGGGGGATCAGTTTCGTGTTTGAAAAGTCTCACACCTGATCTTTTAGTCTTGATTCTTGAGCCTTCGTTTGCACATTTCCGATTTTTCTGTTTGGGTGGACAATGCGAAAATCCCTAAAAGATTCCTAATTTAGGAGCAGTTACCAAAAAGTGACTGATAAACCGTTGCAGTCACATTCATCTGAAGAAGCAGCCATCACTCCATGCTTTTGTTAGTCCTCCTAATTTTGTGCAGCTTTTTCCCATCACTCCAGTGCTTTTGTGGTTGCTCTCGTTGCCCAGCTCATTCTGGTAACTGGATTTTGACATTACATTTAGGGTTATGTCTTGTGTGATGGCAAGCAATCTTGAGCAGTTTGGGTAAGTATAAAGTAAGCCTCCCCATAACCAACAAAAACTCATAGCCAATGCCTATAAAATTGGGGTATATCCAACTCTCTTCCGTCCCATTACCACCACCTGAGTTCCAAATGGAGGTTTGCTATTAGTCAAGACCCTTACATTTAGTCATTGGTTATGTATAGCAAGAGACCCAGCCGGGAGGGCCTCACGGTCGGGTCTCTTGCGGCGTAACGCACAATCGGCCCCTAAAATTCAGAGCTCCCTGAGCAATTTTTCGTGAGGTGATTTCGCGGTGAGAACACGGGAGCCCCAGTCGCGGAACGCTTCCGCGTAGAGAGGCTGCTCGAAATGAACGAGTACCACAGCCGATCGGGCGTTATGGGGGTACCTACTGCTGGCCACCCACTAAACATGGCTGCACAATTTGAAAGTTTTCATCGATTTTTTTTTAAACCACTTGGGTTGGAATTGCGAATCTCTTGGCTATCACTGAAAAATTATAGTGTAATAATCACCTCTCTCCGTATATGCACATTAACTTGTCGGTTTTAGGGGGGCTTACCTTAAATCATTTACTATGATCATCAGCATTTGCTCTTCTGGGTGTCATGGATAACTGTTTTCTCAGATTACCTTGTTGTCAATCTTCTCTTTTTCCTATGAAAGTTGCCCAGGGATGATCTGAGCTAGCCCTAACTTTTGGCCTGTAAATTTCTTTTTGCCCCCAAGTTTGTGCCTAGACTAGCACCAAGTGAATGTTTTCTATGGCTGAAAATTATGGGGTGCGGTGCTTGCAGGGTTGATGGATAGGGGAGATGTTCCGGATGCAAGGAACAAGAAGATTCAAGCATAAATTCTAGTTTTTTTTCCTATCAAATCCATTCAGCAGCAATACAAGGGCCACAACATCACTTTCTTTATCAACACCAGTGCTATGCACACATGTATGCAATCTACAGGAGTTATAATGCTTAGAGTGAGAAGAAGAAGTAGAACTCCGGTCTCTGAAGGGGCTGAAGTGAATAAAGTGTTTGTTTGTTCCACCACTAAATCCGTGTCCACCAAACATAGGTTTATTAGTATGGAACTACTCCCCCCCCTCTCGAGGATAGACAATATGTAACGAAGAATCTGTAGCCAGTAACCAATAGCCAAGCTTGGAGTCATGTAAAGGCAACTCGTACTCTAGTAGAGAGTGAAAGTACAGTCTAACTTTCATA
Organism: Bryoerythrophyllum caledonicum; assembly: GCA_963971425.1. NCBI lineage: Eukaryota > Viridiplantae > Streptophyta > Bryopsida > Pottiales > Pottiaceae > Bryoerythrophyllum > Bryoerythrophyllum caledonicum. Next base: position 31,428,587 of record OZ020516.1, on the reverse strand, counting down.
ATATCACCCTTGTTAATATAACACCTTGATATTATCACCGAAAACCTTGAAACCGATTTCACTAGTTCAAAACTCACTTGTTAATATCCCTATCACCCTTGATAATATCCCTATCACCCTTGATAATATCTGGTCTCCATTCCGGTTCTCTACAATCGGTGCTCCAAACCGTGGCCCTGAAAGGAATGGCGGTGATGGTGTGTTGTAAATGTAAGTATTTATGACATTATGAAAAAATGTAAGTATGGCCACATATTTCTGTCTCTATATCCATTTTTTGGATTAGAGTTTTGGAAAATCCTTCAAATCTTTATTTCGTCCAAACATGGGAAGTGCAATGTGTGATTTGCAAACCATTAGGACTTGTTTGTGTGGCTGATCTGCGTGATTCACTTGTTTCCTAAAATTGCATCAATGGGGATGTTTGTAGACATGAAGTTTTTGGTTCTGGTAACTGATTTGTGTTTGTTCACTTTGAGGTGTGACATGATACTACGTGTCACACAGTTTTGTTCCTACCTTGATTTTTGATATATTTATGATGTTATTTTGTTATTTTTCTTTTTGTTTCTACCTTTACTTTTGATAAATATCACATTATACATGAATCCTTGACAAATAACAAGGTGTGACATATTATCAAATATGTCACACCTTGTTTATATCACTTTTTGAGTGAAACAGAGGGTGTGATATTATCAAGGTTAGACTACATCCCCATTTGGACTAATCCCACTCTTTTGTGATATTTTTCTCTCTGTGTAACAAAATGATGCGGGGCTCTTCTGTGTGGTTTTCCTTCTCCCCAAAAACCTTGGGTCTCTTTGTGTGCAACCCTGTTCTCAAGGCCGCGAAGGAGCTCCCGCGGGCATGGTGGACTTTGTACACGGAGACAGTTGCAATGGCAACAAACAGAAGTTCCTTGGAGTACAAGATAAGATTTCCCGTCTTGGTTGAAATCTTTGAAATTGATGTTCTTAATAGGATGAGCACTCGGCTGACAGGAATGCCACGGGCATTGCTCATCTGGTTTCTTGGGCACGACACCGAACACGGATTCGGTGCGATGGAAACCAAGAGAAGCATCGCCATTGCATCTGCAGACTATATCCTCATTGCCTCTCTTGTAGGCCGGTGTGCAGTATGTCTCAGAAGTCGTGGTTTCAGTTCCCAGATGATGGCATTCTTTGGAAAGAGTGTTGTCGAGATGACATGACGCTCAAGGAGAGCAACTATGGGAACAACCATTGTCTCAGTCTCTGTGCTCCATCTTTTCTGTTTCGGAGGATTGATGTTGGCATGTGGATGTGTAGAGGCTCTCATGTTTTAAAGTTAATTTCACATGCTATTGTTTTCTAGCTTGGAGAGAGTTTTTCTCTAAATGCAATCAGGTACATGTGCTTGTCTTGATTACTGTGTGCAAACTTCGAATTTCTAGGTCAATGTGGTGTCTCGTAGCGTTTTTTTTTATAGCTTGGAGAGGCTTTTCTCGAAATGTAATTAGGTGCACAGCATGTACGAGCTGTGAGTTCAATGTTCAATCCATTTTCCAGATTGCTTGGACAATATTTGTCATTTGAGATTGGAAGCTTGTCTTGTTGAGTTTCTACAGAGAATGTTGTTAATGGTTTGAATAATACTGGTTTGAATGTTGAACCTTCATAATGACTCAAGTCATGAGCGTTGCTAGGACTTGTTGTGAGGAGTTTTGAATGCATCTTTCCTTGGCTTACTAGAATGTGTATGCATTGTGTGTATGTGAGAGTATGGTTTTGTTTATAGATTTGTAAATCTTTCAGCTTCAATACTGTAGGGAAAACACCTATCACTATTGACAAAATAAGGTTTTTGGGCAATTAGTTATTTGTGAGGATAGGAATCATTTGCTATTGAATCACAAAATCCTTGTTATACAGTAAAAGAGGTGCCAGAGCTTGACATTCAATTTGGTTCTATTTTGCGTTTTATTAACCCCTAAAGGACCAATTGTCAAAAATGGGCCTTTTGAAAGCTCAATCTAGTTCCTATTGTGTCAGTTTGTAGCGTTCCTTTTTGAAACTTTTATTGTCGACAAGTGGAACCCTCGTCGTTACCGGCGGGCTAAGGGAGAAGTGAAGAATTGGAGAGTGATTGGAGAATTAAATTAGAAAGGAAAGCCTGTCACTTCTTTTTTGCCTTGTTTGTGTGTACGATGTGCCTCATTTGGTTGAGACTCATTCTTCTACTGCAAACTATTCAATGCGGTAATATTTCACCCAAAATATCATCTTTGTAGGATGTAACTTTTTCTAAATCAAAAAGTTAGTTGCATATATAGAAAGTATTAATATACTTCTTCAAGAACAACAAAGAATTTAATGTTGACGTTGATGGAAATGCCTAAATCAACATTAGCGGGGGCACATCAACAAAGCAAAGCAGTGGCAATTAAGCTACTACTCTTTCTTTTCATGCACCTTCATTACTTCTCGTAAAATCTTGGTGTGTGATCAGAACACGTGTTTTTTAAATAGCAAAAGGGAGATTATATACCCATCACTTACTATAAATATCCATCAATTACTTTAAATATCTGTTATTTATTCTATGTATTTGGGGTAGTATACCCCATACTATCATCAAAATAAATAAGTTTTTATCCAAAAAAGTTCATCCAAGTATCACCTAATTTAATTTAAATGAAACGGCTATCCAAATTTTAATGAAAGGGCGCATTTAAAGGACTCCTCCAAAGGGCACATGTGATTTATATGGCACAATGTCCAAAAGACAAAGTGATTCCTCCAAAAGGTTTTGTTTCAAAGGATGTCACCTTGGCAGAGTCATATGAAAACTCTCCGGTACTGGGGGATGTTCCAGATAGACATATGACAAATTGTTTTTTATTATATATAGAGATGAACATTACTAAAACCTTAGTGGGAGTACAATTTTTCCAAAAAATTGATATTTAATAAAAAAGATTCGAGGGTTTTGAATTTTAAATGGAGAGAACGGGCACTTTGGGCACCTCCAAAAACTTTTGCTAGGACACTCTATTGAATGTAAGATTTTCAGTACTAGCAAGTAATATTATTTCCCTTCATATGATCAAAAAAATTCTTGTCTTTAGTAAAAAATTAGCATAGTAACCCAAGTCAAACATTTTCACACATTGTCACACATTGCAGGGCAAGGTACCAAAAAGACTTCTTCTTTTCCACATAAAATTTAGAGATCTTCATATGTTTTCTTCTTATTGACCATTTGGATTTTTTTATCTCAAACATATTTAGTTCACGAAACGTGAATTGGAAATTTTTGAACCTCCACTCCTTACAGAGTTGTTTTGAATATGGTACATCCCTTTTCTACCTCTAAAAGTTGGTGTATAAGAACACGCAATTAAGCAATTATGCACTTAGCCAAGTGCACTGGTTGCTGGTAGAAAGCCGCAAGTTATTTGCTCATAACTTTTTTTTAAATCAAAATTTGGCAAAAGTTTAGTATGTTTTTTTGTCAAAATTTTTTGGTGTTTGTCGTGTCATACATTGGCATCTTCATGTTCATATCAGTAATGTATTTTTTACATTCGCTACCCTTTTTTTAGAAAATATATGATTTCTAATCTAGTTTACAAATCCTGCTACAAAATTATAATCATGTGCCCAAAGAGATTATAAATGTGTTATGAGTTATTATAGGATTTTAGAGTACTGCACTACAAATACAATGTGTAAGAGATACAAAAATATATATGCAATTTCCTAAGACAGTGTATAGTACCTCACTGTATTTTATAATGCAAAAACATACATAATCAAGCAATTCCACACTATTGCTGAGGAATTCTAAAATCAAACATATCATATGGACCACCGAATATATAAATATATAGCACCCACCGAATGATAGACACATCTCAAACTGCATTATACTAACGTACTTGCCACCTAAACTGCGTGCATGCCCTACTATAGTATATAGCTCCAGGGTTCAGAGCTCATCTTCTAGCAGAACGATTCCCTCCACGTGTCCAATGGCGCTATCTACCATAGCGGACAGTTCATGATCCTCCACTAGAGGATCTCCCACATCTTCCATGCCAATGGACGCACACTCAACAAATCGGTAATTGCCAGGAACATCCTCCCGCGTATGCCTTACGCTATCATCATTGTAGAAAAAACCATCCTCTGAATTGAAGGACATCTCTCGCTCTGACGAGAAGGCCCCTTGAAATGCAATGATGTCCTCGGATACGCTAGATCTTGGAACGGAAGGCAAATCTGGTCCGATATCACTCTGAGTACCTCCAAACGTCTCTTGTGTCTCCGATATTGGCTCTGATTGAGAAGGCATCGAAGGTTGTGGAATCCTTCTCTGCACCGAAAAAAATTCCAATGAGTCCAATTCTTCTTCCTCCATCTCCAACCTAGAACCAACAAATGTACGCCCCCCTCCTGCCCATGTCGCCAAACTAACATCTACTACATCGGTATCTTGCATCCTCTCTGTAGGTGTTGTAGACGTCTCCTCTGAAGTATCTCCCACCGCCCGTTGCGTTGATGGAATCCTCTCTCTTGGAGGAGATTGGTTCACTCTATCTTCATCGGCGTCTGAATTACTACGAAATGAGAAATCTTCAATGGTATCTGAACGTGGAAATTTCTCATTTAAACCACCTCCATCCTCATTGTCATCTTCATTCCTCACTCCACCAACCGCCTCTTCGGTCTCAGGTACGATGTTGCAACCAGTACTTGTTCCACCAGTCCTGACCAACAGTTGTCCTTGGAAATTGTCGGACAACTCATTGTATAGGAATGAAACTCTGTCTGTACAATCGTCAATGATACAAATCTCAGATCGCTGGAAATCTCCTTCAAGGATCGTGGGAATGGCCGTAGATATGTTATACGCCACTAAACCCCAACCATGGGGCAAGTATGAGCCCACTAGTCTTGCCAGCTCTGATGGAGATTTCTCAAGTGAATCAACTTCAGAGGGCTGGCGAGCCTCATTCCAGTGATCCAAGAATACAACTGGAAGTGGAACGTCTCCAGAAACATAGTTCGGGCCAGAAGATGTACCCATAGGGTGCTGCATACAAATCACAACATCGCCAATCGGTTATACTACTTGCTCCAGACGCCCATTCTCTGTAAAATCGAGAGCATAGGAATTAACCGAGTTGGAATCAAATGCCCAGCATCCACGTCGCATAGTACATCCCTCTGGAAGCTTCACCTTCGTGAAAAATTCTTCGTTGGCATACACGGCCGCTGGTAACAAGAAGATGACGTTCCATCGTTCAATATTCGCCATCCATAATGTCAGTTGTGCAAAAGCTGCGGATAACTGGGCATCTCCCCAATGGCCATCTCTATGCCTCCCACCGCCACGTCGATAATCAATCACCCACAAACATGGTTTACCGATCTCTATGTAGTCGGTGCGGAATAACCCTCTTCTACACTGAACCGGAAGAAGATTCTCTGTGTCACTCTGGCCTGGCCTTTTGACTTCCATGTACCATTCCCAATTAGCAGTAGCCAGTCCTCCCACATCCACGGATAGTCCAATGTATCCACGCCTCCCTGCTGCAATGTCACCATAATGAAACCTGATGGAAGGGGGGATGAGGTAGCCTATGTCTTCAAGTTTAGACACCTTCCCCCGCACATGAGCAGTCCAAGCTTTTTTCGTGGAAGCATTCAAAAGCTTTCCAAAGGTATCAAATTGGGCGTTATTCCTCGGAAAATACTTCCTTACACGGATATGAAAGAACTCCATGGAATTAGGTGAACTTTCCTTGTTCTCCACCATCAACCAACAGATGGAATTCATCACAGCTTCTCGTCTCTGATATTGGTCAACCACAGCTGCAATCGTACGAGGATGTGGATTCTTGTGTTTTACACCGTCGAAGTAATATGCTTGACGAGGTCTTACTCCATCCTCCCTCACCGGCTTCGCTGCAGCAGACTTTGCCAACCGAAGATAATATGGATTCGGAACCCTACCTAATGGCCTCAACCAATTCTGGGTCATCTCCTTCCTTGTTGGTCATATGTCCACATTTGAATCCAGCTCTTTTTTCCTCGCCATGTCCTTCCACTTGTCCTCTTCTTCCTTGCTGTAAAAGAGAATGTCGTCTTCGTAGTCCTTGCATACTTGAATGATAGCTTTGAAGCAGTCATTGCTCGGATTCCATGCATGATTAATCAGATCCTCCATGTTTTTGGCCAACCTCTTCACCGTGACAACTCCATCCCCCTTGGGCAACTTATGCATTGCACTTGCCGCACTCACCAAAGCAACAACCCTGCGTGCATCGTGCACACGTAGTGTGCTATCAGGCCTCCCATATAGATCCCAAATCTGACGGATCTTCCTCAAATCCTCCTCCATGGTAGAATATGAATGTCTTTCGAACTCCGCCATGTTGATCCGCATAGACTTCTCAATGTAAAAGCGATGATCATCATACACTACAAAAGAGGCCTTCCGCCGCTCGAACGTGTCGAGGTACTCATTTAAAGGCATAGTACAATCTCTCCACTGCTGCTGTGCAAAATTATAAGCTGCTATTATGTGTTGCCCATCCACCGGTTCCCAAATGATATGATCTTGAAGCCAAGAATACTGGGATGCCATGGCACACTCTGTAGAAGCACTCCCGTGTGCAATGAACATGCGTTCAAGCTCTCGTGCGGTTCCTACCAACGGAAATGGCAACTCTTCATTCTCAACAATACCATCATCGGTGGTAGTATGCACGATGTATCTGATCCGTCGAAGTACCAATCAACTCACCCTACTCGCGGATTCTGGGTCTCTTAAGCGGTTAAATACTTCTCTAACCCTCTTCTGTGATAAAACCCGGTGGTTCGTTTCCGGATTCTCCACATAGACAATACAGTCAATGTGTGCCTTAAACACAAAATTCCCCCACATTAATCCTTTTGCAATCTCCTCTGTTGTGACACTGGTGCTTTTAAATACATTGAAGTTGGATCATCCTGTCGTATCTCCGCAATGTCTTCAAAATCCTCTAGTACACTGTCAGATAGGTCGTGAAATGCTTCTTCCTCTGGCGCCATGGCTGACAAATCAGCTAAATCTCCCAGTGTAGATGGTGTGGCCCTACGATGACCATCGGACGTCTTGAGTCCCGACCTAGGAACCCTGCCACGCGATCTTACACTTCTCCCAATCAACCTCCTCCCGCTTGGATCCAAACTTGATGGGCCTTCTCTTGAACCAGAAGCTACATCACTCTCAACACGCCGTGGCCTCTTCGTAGGACGTCTACTCGTTAATGGGGGATTGGATAATGTTTGTACCTCAGAAGTTGTAGTGGGATGTTGGCCTCTACTTCCACTCCCCCCCTCCATTGGTCGCCAATCTAATTGCAACGGCTCAGTTAGAATTCGATAAACTTCTGTTTGTTCTGGTTCCACTGGTGGGGCTTGAGCCGTCGCACGTGATGGATCCCTCTCCCGTAATGCGTCATATCTAATATGTTCCTCCATAATCTTCTTAGCCTTCAGCACCATCTCCTATGATAACGCTAAACAAGCTAAGACGTTATTGTGTCTAGCAGTACGTACCGCAAGAGAGATCTTCAACCAAAACGTCTGCAATGATTTGAGGAATTTCACTTGACATGGATTTTGAAGAAGATTCAAAGGGACGGGTGCAAGAAGCAACTTCTTCGAAAGAGAAGTCTTCACCTCCAATTGACCTGGACCCACTGCGCAAGTAACGTAAACCATATCATCACGTCGAAGAGTGATTGTCTGGATTTTGCCAAAACTCTTCTCCAGCGCCGATGTACGCTTCCCCAGCTCAAAGGGATAATCCGTCACCCACAAGAAGGCGCTCGACTCATTCACTTCCGCGATCCACCAGCCGTGGCTCTCCCAGATTCTGTCAATTTTTGGTGGTGCCATAACGCTATGCTCAAAAAACCTGTATATCATTACAAAACGATAGTCCCTATTAGTATGGAATAAGAATTTTTGAACCTCCACTCATTGCACAATTTTTTTGAATATACTACACCACTTGTCTACTTCTAAAAAAAATTACTCTACACAAGACCTGAATCCAATACCATCGTGTTAAGCATGTTATTAGTTCTTTGGTGAAATAGCATATTAATCCAAGTCAATTATTTTCAGACATTGTCACACATTTTCGAGGAGAGTACCAAAAAACTTCTACCTTTCCGCATAAAACTTTGAGATCTTTGTATCATTCATTTTTTATTTTTCCTACGGCATTATTATATGTAAACCTTCTGATTGACCATTTGGATTCTCATTTATACAATATAAAGGTCACAAAAAAATATAACGTGAACGGTGAATTGTGAATTATTGAACCTCCACTCATTGTACAATTTTTTAAAACATGCTACACTCCTCCGCTACGTCTAAAAATTAGAGTGTGAGGAATTAACATCATGCTTAACATTATGGTAATTAATTGAGACCTTTTAAAGCGCAAAAATTGAACACCAAGTGATGTACAAGTCTGCTGATCTTGGAAAAAACAATGAAGAAAATGAGCCCTTTTCTCTACTTCAAACACTATAATCTTTCAATCCGTGCGGTCAAAATTAATGAAATTTTGTGAGTATCTTACTTAATAAGTCATAATTGAGATCCTACGGTTTATACTACAATTTTATTTTTTTTAAATTCTTCCTTACTCATTGCATTAAAACAAGCAATTTTAACGACTTAAAAAAGTTGTAACATGTTCAAAAAAATTGTAACATGTTCAAAAAATTTGTAACATGTTCAAAATTTTTGTTATATGATTTATGGGTTAAATTACTTAGGGTATTAGCCCTAGGATATCACCACCAGTGTAAGACCACTGCGGTGTCAATCCGGGTATCAATCCCGGTTATCAATTAGGGTTTCAGTCTTGGATATCAGCTAGGGTTGGGAGGTCTTACAAGGGGTGTGCGCGCGCACACCCCAGCCGTTAGTTCTGAGGGAGGTTTCTGAGAGAGGCTAGGGTTTTGGGCTATCAGTTTTGTTGCGAGAGAGGGGAGGAGAGGTGAGAGGGGAGATAGAGGGTTTCGTTGTGAGAGAGGAGGTGAGAGGGGAGATAGAGGGTTTTGTTGCTGAGAGAGGTGCTGAGATAGAGAGGTGAGAGGGGAGAGAAGAGATGAGAGGTGCTGAGATCGAGTGTTTTGTTGCGAGGAGGGTCTTCTTGCTGACTCCTGAGAGAGAGGTGCTGAGCGAGAGGTGCAGAGAGAGAGGATGAGAGAGTTGCGTGGGGGGGTCAAGGGGGGAGCGTTTTATGTGACGGAAGGAGGGTTTTTATTGCAGCGCGGCAACCGACTTCGCGCTGCGGCTTCATCGACTTCGCAAGGGAAGCATGGCGATGTGAAGCTAGTCGATGAAGCCATGCGCGCTAGCGAAGAAAGCTTTGCCCGCAGCAAGTTCTGGCAAAGCCATGGCGCGCGCGAAGCCATGGCGCTGTGAAGCCTACGTGCACTTGTAGTGGCGCTGTGCAAACCACGCTCTCACAACGCGGCACCGCAGCGCCGTGCCCACTCCAGTTTCTGCATCTTCCTCACTTCTTCTGCGCCGATGCGGTCCCGGGGAGCGCTTTCTGCAGGCGAGGGAGGAGAAGGGAGAGGGGATGGACAGACCTATTGAAGACGAAGCGTATTGAAGCAGCGGTGGCCTGTGGAGACTCCTGTTGAAGACTTCAACAACCTTGCGCGCGCGCACTCTCCAACAGCCTCGTGCGCGTTTTAACAGCCTCTTCGCGCACACCCTCGAACCCTGCTTCCTCGCGCACACCCTCGAATACTGCAACCCCGCGCGCACACCGTCAAAAACGCCGTTGAAGTCGACACTGTAGGAGAGGTGTGCGCGCGCACACCTGTGGTCGGGATCTACGAGAACGCCCCCGCTAGGATTAGACTTCTTAGGATTTCTATTATTAGGATCGGCAGCTAGGGTTCGGGTGTAGGGTTTCGTAATCTAGGGTTTGTTGGTTAAGCTATGGAGAAGAAGTGACGGTCATTGCCATGTGGAATTTATAGTGATGCAAATCGTGCTCGTGGAGGTTTGTGGATGACGTAGTTTGTAGCGTTCTCATGTAGTTGTGGTACTGGTTGTAGCGATTGGCTTCAATGTGGAGACTGCAGTATAACAACATTAAGTTCTAAGTTTGGGATCTAGGTTTTTTTCCTGCCCACGGGACTCTTTTTTATTGGATTTACGTGTAGTGTGTTGCTCTTTTTCTACTTTGAAGTGCAAATGAGTGTTGTCCTTTACGATGTGAGGTTTTCTTGGAGCCGTGGATACGTATTTTTGTTGTGGTCTGACGGATTTGTGCAATGATGGCAGGGGGGCAAACGAGTATCAGGTAACTATTTCTTGCTTCCCAATTACATGGTGTTCGTCAGCACCAAGACGAGGAGTAGCGCTTCCTTATGTGTTTGTTTTGTGGATGAATGGTGATAGGCCTTATTGGCGGTGCTATTACCCAAATACGCAAGCAATAATATACGTGGTAGACTCAAGTGATACAGAACGCATGTCAGTAGCTCAGGAAGAGTTTCATGCGATTCTTCAGGTACTTTTCCTTGTACTGAAGCACATGCCATCCATTCTGGGCTCTCGAGAAATGATAAAGATTTCACAATTACACAAATTCTTGTAAATCCAATTCCTATGTACTTTAGAGGAAGGCACTGAACTGGCAAACCTGTGGGTTACACGCCTGAGTCGGAAGCGTTTAACCCCTAAAGTCGAAATCGACCAGAATGTGGTCGATCTGACTCTGGTCAGGCTCTTAGTTACTAAATTTAGATCGTATGAAGTTCAACTTCTGGAAGGTTGTAGAGTTCTCCCATACCTTTAAAATGACACCGTTCATGCTTCAAAATTCCTCATACTTTAGGAGATATTCACGGTCAAAGTTTGAAAGCACTGTTAGGGCATGCTGAAATCTGCCCAAAACTGCGGTATATGCTCATTTATTCTCAAATCTGCCCAAAATCAATTAGATCGCAGTAACTTCAAAAATTCACCAAAAAATGAGATTTTACTTTTTTTCGAATTTTGTTTTTTTACATGTAAAAGAGGTAGTAAAGCATGATCTCACCGTTTGGATTTTCAATCCAATAATGTTTTACATGCCTTTTTAATTGTTGAAAATGGGCATTTGTATTTGTATTTCAGCATACCTCCATGTGAAAAATTAAGCATTTCCTTAGGTTTTATAGGTCCTATGAGGGTAAAAAATATATGGACATATTCCTTACTCACATAGGAACAAGAATTTGAAGATCATCATGTCAAATTTCCTTTCAAAAATGGTTTTTTTGGCCCCCAAAACATTAGTCTTCCATTCTACAACAAGGAAAAAATATTTTTTTTCAACTTTGAACATTACGATCTCACAAATGGTGAGGAATTTGAATCTAAGATTCGGTATGCATGTACATGTACAAGTTAGGTACTAGATCTTACGGTTACTTACTAAAAAATTTGTCAAAAGTTAAAAATTTTCACCTTGCATTGAAAGAGGGCAGTTTTGAGGGTTTTTGGCAGTTTTGAGGGCTTTCGACTTTAGGGGTTAACTGGGAGCCAAACCTGCCATTTTCAGATGCTCTGTGTTACAGGTTGGTAGAGCTTTTTCTCTTAGGAATGAATTCACTCTGGACATATACGTGTGCTTTGTAGGAGGAAGAGCTGAAAGATGTCATAATCTGATAAAAACCTTCTCTTTCACCATAATACATAATCAGATTATGTGGTATAAACCTTCTCATTCTAAGACATGGTTTCGTCACAAAAGAATAAAGCGCAAATTGGTAAATTTAGAATCTATACCCTTGTACAATTGTTTTGAATATGCCACACCCCTTTTGTACCTCAAAAAATTCGTGTACAAGAATATAACATCATCATTAATATAATGGTAAAGACCTTAAACATTTTGTAGTGCAAAAGACTCGACACCAAGTAAGTCATAGAAAATTCCCCTCAACCTAGGAAAGATAAATAACCGTGTTGTCTACTTCAAACACTAATCTTTCAATTCGTGCGGTCAATCTTTATGAAATTTTGTGAGGACGTTACTTCTTAAGTATGTACTATGAACTAAGTTTGTACGCTTAGACGTATCCATAAAAAAAATTGTTTCCCACTATATTCATGGCACTAGAATGAGCGGTTTTGAAGAGATGTTGTTGTGAAAATGCCGGTCCTTTAGGGATTAACCCCGAAGAGCCCAAATGTACGTGGGGGGTATAATTTAGATTATGTGCAGGTTACTAAAATTCAAAATTAAATCTTTAAGACCAAAAATTCTTATACTATATTGGGGATATTTTAAATTTCATTTTTGGATTCATGGTGTGAAAGTTAGTACCACTCAAAGTTAGAAATGGGGACTGCGGGGAGCTTCCAAATTTTGCTACGAGTCTCTATTGACATTGAGATTTTCCATACAAGTAGATAATATTACCCTCTTTGAAGATGCAAAGATTTTTTTTTGTCTGTACTGTAAATTATTTTTTTAATTGAAACCAAACATTTTTACACATTTTGGGCAAGCGGGGGAAAAAACTTATTATTTTCTACATAAAACCTAGAGATCTTCTTATTTTTCACTATTTATTTTTTCAAGAAGAATATGTGGCGTAAACCTTCTTTTGACTGATTGGATTATCATTCTAAAACATATCAAATTCTCGGAAGAATAAATTGTGAATTGACAATTTTTGAACATCCACACCTTGCACACTTTTTTTGAATATGCTACACCCCTTCTCTACCTCCGGAAATGGGTGTATTGGGAACTAACATCATGCTTAACACAATGGTATAAGATTTAGAGCTTCTGTAGTGCAAAAAATTAATACGAAGAGAAATCAAAGTCTGCTGATCCACTCAACGCAGGGAACAAAATCAACCAATTTCTTGACTTAAAACGATAGAATCTTTCAATCTGTGTGGTCAAAGTGTATGAATTTTTTTGAGTGTATTACTTAGTAAGTCTTGATGGAGATCCTACGGTCAAAAGGATAAATATAAGGTTTTATTTCTTTCCTTACCCATTGCACTAGAATCAACAACTATGAAGTGTTTTTGGTGTGAAATCGTCACGGCCTTTTAGGGGTTAAGTAACATACTCATAGAGTTTCCTAAAATTTGACCGCACGGATTGAAAATTTATATTTTTTATAGTAGACAACATTGGTTCATTTTTTCCCTAGATTGAGTCGATTACTGGAATTTCAATTTATTGGTTACAAAGGTTTGCGTTACATAGGGTCAAGAATGATATTAGTTCCTTGTACACCAATGTTTAGGGATGGAGAAGAGGTGTAGCATATTGAAAGACACTTTGCAAGGAGTTGACGCTCTACAAATGTTAAATTTTTTCATTTTAAAGAAGTTTTATCAAAAGGTTCAATATCATAATCATATTATGAACATTAAACATGCGATCAGAAACATATCTTCTATCAGATGGATGCTGCTTTAGAGGCTAACAATTAAGACAATTTTTTGACTAATGTGCAACCATAATGTTTTTTTTTCCAATCGTGATGATGGAGAGCCGTACAATTCAGACTCCTTTGATACGGCCACACATACAAAGGGATAATATGGTTTCCAATATCTCAGTGGGGGCCCGATTAGTACGAGCAGCACGTGCAAGGCAAATTCAACAAAGATTTGTTGAGGTCATACCATCTGAATTGGGAAGGACATTAGAATTGGTCTCTGAAAGAGAGGATGTGGTGGGCTTAGCAAACAGGGAGCATGCATTCAAAAGCAGCATGGAATTGAATGGATCGAAGTTATTCCCGTTTGAGGTGGCGGTGCGTATCACTAGGGTAGATGATGCATTGTATTGGACTGGAGAGATTGTAGGAGAACGGCTTGGCATGTGTGTGGGCTTGATCATTCGTTGGCGCCGGTCTTTGCTACGTATAGTAGCTGTAGAACCGGGTATTCCAAGTGCCCCTAGTAACCTTGGATCACGAGCAGTGCCTATAGGAATGATGGCCCCAGAATTGAATTTTTCCGAATTCATCAACACACCAGGATCAACTGAGAGGTCTCGACGCAGTAGTCAAGCTTCTAACGCCGTAGATGAAAATTCACCGTTTTCTCAACCTACTGCCTCAAATATCTAAGATTTGTCCCATGTAGATGGATTTGCTTATGTTAGACAAGTACGTCATCCCTATTCTATGCAAAATAGGAGAAGGAGAGATTCAAGGGAGCCATCATTGACTGAAGCTGCACCATCGAAGGTATCGCTTAGAAGCGTGCAAATTGCAATGGCACAAAGAGGATGCAAACGCAATTGTTTGAGGGACGTTCCAGCAAAGTATCTATTGGACATGCGATACAATGCATGGACTAATGAGTTTTCAGTACGAAGTACGTAGATGAGACAGATGCTGGTTTCTTTTTACACAAGGACGGAAGGAACTCGTCGTGATAAGTTTGTAACAAAGTTAGATGGGAAACAAGTTTGCAATGCTTGCTACGCTCTTGAAGTTGGATATTCACAGAGATGCTTTAAGCAATTGAAGAAGGATTGTCTCATATATGGAAGAGTGACATCGATTCACGGCAATACCCTTTCAGATCCGATTAGAGAGTGCACTAGAATGTCTGCGGCAGAGGCTTGTTTTAAATCGTTTGTCGATGAAGTTGGTTGTCCTCAACTTCATCGTTGTATTCGTCGTAAGAGTGACAACGAAGTGGTGCCTCTTATTCTTCTTCCTATGAATACTGTCAAATTTTATATATTCAATTACGTGAAGGAGGAGGTGAAGAGAATTTGTAATGGAGAATTTATTTTTATGAGTTCGTTCCGGAGGATGTGGCGCATGAAGTATCCCCACGTTCAGGTACCTCCATTCTCGAGATTCTCAAAGTGCTATCATTGTTGGGAGTATAAATGTGCCATGGAAGGAACCACCAATGCGGATGCAAGGATAAAGATAAAAGAGTTGTTTATGTTGCATCTGCGCAACCATATAGAAGAACGTAGGCATTATTGGATATTCAAGAGTTGTGTTATATTAGTCATGAGTTGTACATGTGCATCATAGTGGATGGCATGGACTAAAACACAACCATGGTACCCAGGATGCGTGAGACTGTGAAGAACAATGAACACCGATCTGTGAAGACCCACCTGTGCGGATCTCTTGTACATGGAATCGGTTTATATTGCGACGTGTGATTTGGGACTCACCACAAACATGATAGCAATCAAGTCGTGAGTACATAATTGTACGTGATAGGAGATGTGTTGCGGAGGAAGGGCTTTTTGCCACCAACAATACGAATCCAGGCGGACAACTGCAGACGGGAGAACAAAAACATTTATATGTTTGCTCTATGTACTATATTGGTGGGATTGGGGTATTTTCAGGAGGTAAAGCTATCTTTTCTTATAGTGGGCCATACACACGAAGATATTGATCAACGCTTCAGTTGTATATCAAATACGTTGAAGAGGTCGGACGTGGACTCGTTGAAGGAAATGATGAGTTTTATAGAACAAAGAACATCTTCTACGAAGGCATTTGTTAGCGCCCGGCTGCTAGAGAATGTATGGGATTGGAAATTGTTCATAACTCCTCACTTACAGACAGGTCATGATTCATTAGTGGGCATAACATTTCCACACCACATGCGATTCTATATGGACAATCGAGAAGGGACTCGTGAGGTTCGAGTATAACACAAGCATTATTGCAAGGATCCATGGGGACCGGAGGCAGGGACAAAAACTTTGAGGTCGTTGCCAAGTAGGGATGAGCAACCATCATTTGCGGAAGTATTTGCAGCGGACGAACGGGAGTTGAAGGCGTTGGATGACTTCATCGTATATAAACAAAGGTGCATTCAAAGGTTGCAGCATGAGGACAGGAGTCGTGAGGCAAAAGTAGAGGCTGAAAAATTGAAAATCTATTTAGCTGAATTTCCACACAAGGACCATAGCAATGAGCATCATTCCTCACCATTTTGGCCTTCAGAGTTCTCTAACATGGGACCTACAGGTAGTGCATCTTTGAATGTAATGGATGGTGCAAGTAAAGAAAATCGCGAGATAAATATCGTAGAGCAGGTAGTGGCGATGCTTCCAAATGCCGAGGCTCGAGGATACTTTAGTCCTCGTAGAGGAAGGCCCTCTAATCAAGCACTACGTAGGGCACAACGAACAGTGCGCAACTATGTTGAGGAACGATCCGAAGAAGGAGCAAGGTATGATGGTAATCACTACCCATTTCCACCATTCAATCCAGAATCTGATTTCTGTTGTGGACAATTTGTAGCCTTGAGTGTTGATCGAGCAGAAATAGAAGGCGGTGTACCATTCTATGTAGGAAAAGTGGTTGAGGAAGGAAAAAATCGATGGAGATTTAAGATAAAGGTTTGCTGGTATTGGCCCATCATCCAAGGGGGGGGGAGATTGATGGACATGGGTCATCTGCACAACGGTATGCAAATTGCATGGATTCATTTTGGGAGCCATCTGGGGAGAGCCATAGTTGGATAGAGAAAGATGCATGCATTTTTTCAAGGGTAGACACACCGTAAAGAACCATATCCGGGGCCAGTGGGTGGAGAAAGCGCAATGTATTTGAAGTGTAGGTTGAAAGCAGGATTCGCATTCTTCAATCGGCTAAGGCTCACATACTACGATATATTGCAATGCAAATCAAAGCTATCGATGACGACCGTTTGCAAGCAGCCCTAAATTCTATGGAGTAGGTAGTGTGCCTTTATGAGAATATACTAGTTGTATATGGTAATTGATATGTAGTATATGTATAAGAGTAGTATATTCTAAGGGTTTATGTAGGAGGTTATGTCATTCATCCTGTAGTGTAAAGGTGTTTTTATTATTCGTGCTAAGTCCAATTGTAGAAGCATTTGTAGCAAGTTTCCACTGTTGTATGCATTATGTACTACGTAGAATATCTTTTAATCAATTGCCAACCCTTGCATAAAGTATGTTTTTTTGTGAGTACGCCTGTTTGTGTACTACAATCCTTCAAATCTATCTTTGTAATATTGTGAAACTATATTAAATACACATTTATCTAGTATTAAAGAGGGTACACAAAGAAATAGACCCTAATACCAAAAAATTGCTTCCAATATTAACAACCATGATTGTACGTAATATTGTTGCAGAAGCACAATTTTTCTTCCTTTGAAAAACATTTTTTTTCTTTAATTTTTTTTTTTTTGGCAATTTTGCCATTTTTTTTCGCAATGGCCACCGTTGTACTCAAGTGCACTTTTATTTGGTGAGTGCATAATTGCTTAATTGCGTGTTTAAGGAACTAGTATCATGCTTAGAGCATCTCCATTGGGGCCTGTTGCCCTATAAAAAATGCGTGGCACATTGAGCTGAGGTGGGTCCGCTCTTTCACCGCCACCAACCGGCTCTGTGCCTTGGTTGGATGGGTTGCCGCCGAAATGACTTGCATGCGGTATTTGCAGGCCGTTTGGCAGGCCAAGAGTAGAAAATACCGTTTGGAGTAACGACTCACACTATTGCACGTGCCAACACAAGGGGACAATCGCCCGTGGGGCCTGACAAAAATCTTGCACAATGAGGCGGACAAATTGGAGCTTGCGCTTGATGCTCAATTGCAACATGTGCATCGACCTGCAGACTGTGTATCGACTTGCGATTTGTGGGTTAAAACCCTCCCTAGTTGCGGTGGGCGAGCAAACTCGGCATCCGTTTGCCAAGGGCTTCTTCACCTGGCCGTCTTTTAGCCTAGCGTAGACCGGAAGGCGGTTTGGGTGGAGATGCTCTTAACATAATGGTAATAGATTTAGACCTTGTATAATGCAAAAATTTGACAAGAAGTGAAGTCAAAGTCTGTTGGTCCACTCAGCGCACTCAGTGCACTCAACGTACTTAGCGCACTCAGCGCATTCCGCGCACTCAGCGCACTCAGCGCACTCAGCACACTCAGCGCAGGGAAGAAAATGAACCATCTTGACTTCAAACACTCTAATCTTTCAATTTGTGTGGTTAAAGTTTCTGAAATTTTGCGAGTATGTTACTTAATAAGTTTTAATTGAGATTTTACACTCAAAACTAGAAATACGGTTTTTTTGTTTCCTTCCTTACTCATTGCACTAGAATCAACAGTTTTGAAGTGTTTCTGGTGTGAAACTGTCACGGCCTTTTGATTTGAATTCCAATCAATTGTGTGCTGAAAATCTGGTTTTTTATAAGCCAAAAAGTTGAGTTCGATAAGCAATAATTTATGGTTGTTTTATGGTCTCTAATTTGCACAATTACAGTGTCGAGGAAAGAAGTGAACTGAGTTAAAATGAGGTTTGAAAGGGTGACACGTAAAGAGCAGCCATCTCTGAGTGAAAAGTTCACTGATCTGCTTGCAAACCGTAAGTTGATTCATCTGTATGGGGGTTTCGTTTACATAGTTTGATTCCTCATGTATACTGTGACATGTCCTAGGGTTTTCTGTCATAGAGCTACTGTTCAAATGGATATATGATAGAGCTACATGCCTGTCACATGGTAAAGGACTAGAATTTATGATATACCTTATGCGTTGGTTGGGTTCGTACATAATTATTTCAAAATGGAGGGTGTCCAAAAAATTTGGAAAATATAAAATATCTGTCTAAGGTGATACCCATGTAATGTCAAGGTCATACCCTCGTAATCTCTACGCAATACTTATATAATACCTAGGTGATACCCATAGTGTTGGATGCATTGTGTTAAAAAAAACTAATTGGTTAATGCGGGGGTGTCCAAACCAGACGGATGCGTACGATATGATCCAAGTGATTTGGAGTTGCGTTTAATTCTAGAACGACAGAGCCTATGACCATGGCATCAATCCCGATTTCCATTCTACTATATGCTCTAATTTTTCATTATATAAAAGTAAAAAAATAAAAATAAAAAATCATTTTTCGTAGATGAGATCACATATTTTTTTATGTCACAAAAATCACAGATTTTTTTGTGAGATTTTGAAATTATTGTGATTTTTTAAAGAAAAAGTGAAGAAATTTCATATCAAATACAAAATATGCTAAAAAGTTCTTAAAATATCACCAAAGGTGTACATTATAGTGCCAAAACTTGTGGTGTAAATGAAACATTTGTGTTAAGCTAAAATTAGAAAATTGGCCAACCATGGTTATAGGCCCAAAGTTCATATTGGAATGAACTATTCGATTTTATGTATTATTCAAAATTTCAAATTGGAATTGGGAACCTGACTCCATAAACTTCATATCACTAGTTGGACTCAAAATTTAAAAAAATCATTTTAATGACTTGAATTCAAATTTAAAGCTAGAGGTAGAAGTTTCTAAAACTCACTACATTGAGATTCATGTCACGAAAATTTTCTTCTTTAGCTATAACACAATTACCTCATCAATCGAGATAATCATCATCTATTACTTACACATTCAATGAACTCTCCACGAAAAGAACTAGATGAAAAATAATTGTAAACATCAATTATCATCCTCAATTGTCATCCTCGAAGCCACTTTCTGGCTTCTCAGGCATTCCAGTGGCTTCTCAGGCATTCTAGGGTCAACTTGCTGATAGTTCAACATGTGTTGATAGTACAACATGTGCTGATAGTAGTCAACGTTGCACAAGGATTGAATTGAAATGATAAGACTGGTGCTTCTTCTAAAGGATGCTAGCCCATAAGCAATAGTCCTTCAAATTCCATCCATCAAATTTTGCGAGAAAGTCAAATAATGGACTTTCAAGCTTTGCACTAGAGGCCATGGTTCAAGTCTTGTCGCCCTCAAAGGTGCCTACATGCCAACATCATTTAGAGTTCTGGTGCCAAATGCAAGCCCCTCAACTTGCCTTGGTTGATGAGGTTGATGGCAATTGTCTTACCACCCTCATAATTCTAATGTGGACATTGTTGTAGAGTGCGGGATTGACAAATAAGGTAAGCCCCCCTAAATCAGCAAGTTAAGGAATGTGCATGTATGGAGAGGAGATAATTATACGATTATTTTTCAGTGATAGCCAATAGAATTACAATTCCAACCCAAGTGATTTCATATTTTTTTCGATGAAAACTGAATTAGTTATGAATTTTCAAACTGTGCAACCATGTTTAGTGGGTGGCCAACAGTAGGTACCCCCCATAACCAACGACCAAAAGTAAGGGTCTTGACTAATAGCAAACCTCCATTTGGAGCTAAGTTGGTGGTAATGGGATGGAAGAGGGTTGAATATACCCCAATTTTATAGGTGTTGGCTATGGATTTTGTTGGTTATGGGAGGATTACCTTACTTCATCCTTGCCCACCAATGCATCAAGGTGAAACAACAGATAACAAAAAGCATGGCCCACATCTGCCCCTAGCTTGAATGTAGGGCTTTATGCTACCACCTCCAAAGGACTCCAATTTCAATAGTTACACGTAATTTTCAATTCCAAGACTATGACCCGTCATCATGCCTTGGCCAAATACATTTCGGAATTTTCATATTGACCCTAACTCTGATGTCATTAACCCTCAACCCTTTAACACCGAGATGGTCGTTTCTAGGTCGATCAGGGTATATTTCTCGTGAGATCTCCTTGTGTGTTAGTTGGATGCACTTTTTGGGTTGAAACGTGTCTGGCAGTACACTAAAATTTATGTTTAGTGTAGTATACACTAAATGCGAACCCATACACCAATTGCAAACGAGGCATTTAGTGTAGTGACATAACCGTACACTAAATGCCAACTACTACACTATTTGTCAATTCTAGTAAGGAGTTGGACATAATTTTTTTCACTTGTGCACATTTAGTGTATCAACAATAGAAGTATAAAAAAAAGGTCCAGCAGTCGAGGGCTGAAAAGAGGTCCAGCAGTCGAGGGCTGCCAGAGAATCTTATCAGCAACTTTCAAATGGCCATAACTCATTCAATTTTTATCCGAAGTGGGCGTGTGAGGTGTTATTTGGCATCTACAGAAAATTTAGATGCCAAAAAACACCTCGTATGCTTAATTTGGACAATTTTTGAACAAGCTATGGCCATTTGAAAGTTGAGAATGAGGAGAAGCATGGGGCTCCTGGTTGGAAATCAAATAGTTTAACCCTTAAAGGTCAATAGGGGACCATGTATATGGTTATGTATTTGGTCATGTATTTTACTCTTTAACCCCTAAACGTCCAGGGAAGCGGATTGTGCTTTTTACCATTTTGGGCAAGTTAGATGAAGGGTCTAATCTTCATATTTTGGGCTGTAATTTGGAGGGGATGTGGACAAATGTACATACTTTGTGTGGTAAAAATTGCAAAGTCAAATTCGAAAATGAGAGTTTTTTACACCACATTTTAGATTTGGAGTCAACTTAGGGCAGGACGGGCTAGTTGCTTTGCCAATGAATGAAGAGGGTGTCAGATGGGGCAGTAGCTTGGGCAACGAAGGTGATTTGTATGAGGGCAGTGGGTTTAGAATGGGTTTAGCAAAACCCAGCTTTGCAATGAAGTAAATGCTGACAAAAATGGGCCACCAACCATTATGAATGTGATTGCAAATCTCATGAACGACGACTACCAACACAATCAATAACATCACAATTTGAAATTCAAAGTTTTGAAGTGAATGAGTCAAAATGGAAGTTACAACATGATCAAACTATCATACAGAAACTCACAACTTTCGAAATTCAAACATTCAGTGCTTCCTATTACAAATTCATCAAATCGGAAACATGGAGGATTCAGTCAGTGAGCAACACAGCTTGGATCTAGTACATGGAGGAACTCGCATCAATCCTGCAGGCGCAAATGAGATAGACAGGGATAATCAAAAGCCGATGTGGGGGTCGGGAATCTCATCGGAGGGGTGGACAGGAGCAGTAGTCGGCGAGTCTACAGCTGCGGAGGCCCTGCGAGGGGGATCGAAGACTGAGGAGGACCTGGCGGCGCCG
Source organism: Bryoerythrophyllum caledonicum (assembly GCA_963971425.1). Lineage (NCBI taxonomy): Eukaryota > Viridiplantae > Streptophyta > Bryopsida > Pottiales > Pottiaceae > Bryoerythrophyllum > Bryoerythrophyllum caledonicum. The sequence goes on along the minus strand of OZ020516.1, from coordinate 31,406,610 downwards.
GGACTTGCCTGCAGCGAGTCTTGTATCGCCGGCGGAGGACCCAAGGCAGCATTGGAGGGGCCGAGGTGCCGCAGCAGATCAGCATCGGAGGTGTCGAAGTCCACCGGCGGAGGAGCGCCCGATTCGCCTGCAGTGGAGCGCCCGGAGACTCGCCTACAGCGGAGGTGCCGAAGACCGGAAGCGGAGGAGGCCAGATCCAGCGGCGAGGTGAACGTCTTCCATCGGAGGTACCTGCGGTGAAGCGAAGGAGGCCAGATCCAGCGGCGAGGTGCGAAGGCCTGTCGACGGAGACCTACATCAGCTTGGCTGCCGCGACGCACGCCTCCGCCTGCGTCAGAGCATCATCCTCGACGTCGCTGGTCACGTCGAAAGCGATTGCAGGAGCCGTCGGTGTGACGTCAGAGGGTCCAGTGCCGGATCAAGATCAACATCCTTCTGCAGAGCGGTTGCGCTCATGGGGTGTGCGTAAGCGCCTGCGGGAAGAACAAATTGAATTTTTACTCCTACTTCTTGACAAGCAATATTTACGTAAACTTAGAATTCGGAAGAAGGCCCGTGCATGGCCCAAGGTGCCACAAGCTAACAACTTCAGACATCACTTTTACAGACAAGCTGCTCATATTCTAGGCTGGATCGAGCAACAAGTTTTTGAAGAAGAGTTTGTAGAGATTGTGAGGTCTACCTTTCCAGACGAAAGTCATGCCACCACGGCGGAGATCATGCAAGAGGGGAAAGGAGGTAAAGCTCCATGACTTTCTCCACACAAACTAACAAAATCATGACATTTGAAGTTAGATCTAGGAGCTTACTTTGTGCTACTTATGTGCAGATGGAGTGGGAGGGGATTCCCGTGCGGAGAAGTTCAAGACTAATCCAAGAACCGGAGCCAACTTTGACTCCTCCCACCCCACCCTCTAGTGAAGAGGAAGAAATCTTACCTGTGCAGATGGATGATCTGCCAGACATGGGACCTAGAGTTGAGGTTTACAATCTACCGGACACTAACATTGGATTCGATGGGAACTACTTGGCTTCTCAAGAGCAAACTTATGAATACTACTCAAGCGACAATAACTTTCTAGATGCAGAGAATTCTGATTATGACAGTGAAAATGGAGGAGGACTTGAAGAAATATTGTGGCCACCTGAAGTTATGATGCATGCAAGAAATTATGGGAGGAGAGGTTTGAAGAGGAGGGGTGGAGATGATGATCAGCGAGTGGTGAATAGCGTCGTCGGAGTGAGTGCAATTCAAGCGGACTCCAATCTGCTTCGAAGAGGAGTTTCGGAGAGAGCGGCGCATGCATGCGAGGCTGGGCTGTCGACAGGCGAGCGGAAGGGCGGCATCCACGTCCACAAGAGGCGGGCAGATCGCCCCCAAGGGCCCCCGCCAGCCTCACGCCGGCCAGCTCGGCTGCGGGGGCCCAGCGCGGCTTAGCCACCCAGCGGGGCAGGGGCGGCCAGCTCGGCCAGCCCAACGGCAACTTGGCTGCGGGACCCCTGCCGGCCAGCCTAGTTGGCGGCCAAGTGAGCGGGCCCCGGGGCCTCACAACCGGTCATTATGGGCTCACCTCTGCCGTAGGGGGGGGGACCTGCCACGCGTCTTCCTCGAGGCACCACAGCAACACGTGCAATTTTGATGGTGATGCTTTTCAAGGGGAGCCAAGCCCCAACGGAATTCATGATCATATTTTTTTTACTGGTCAGCAAACTAATGAGGAAGAGCATGTAAACAGCAATAACATTGGTCCCACTTTAGGACGTACGAGGAGGAGAGTCAACAATGGTGGATTGGCTGATGTACATGGTGGGGATAGTGAGGACTACCCAGACATAGAAAGTGCCTCAGATAGTGATGGGGAAGATGCACATGTATGGTTGGGCCAAGAACAAAATGGGCTAAGACATGAAATTAGATAGGAGACCTGGGGAAACCCAAGTTCATGTATTCTCTCATGCCTAATTCATTTTTGGGTAATAGAAGAGGCCCTACACGTCACCACCGTGTATTACCCACTTTTATGGAATTATTTGGCCTATTTTGGACTCCCCATATATTGTCTACTAATGTGCAAGAAAACAAACCGATATGCTCCCTTAGATGAATTTGGGCATACTAAGGGAGGCCGTGATTGGGAGAATTTGACCATATGTGGCCTCAAAGCATTTATGGCACTAGCCATATTCATGGGCGTGAAAGTGCAACCGAACTTGAGATCTTATTGGATGCGGGATGGCCTTTTCAATTGCAAAGTCATATCAAGCATATATACTAGGAAGCGGTATGAGGATATTAGGAGATGTTTACATCTTACAAACATGGAGGGGATATCTAGAAATGACCCGGGTTATGATAAAATTGGGCAAACAAGGTGGGCTTGTTGATGCTATTCGTGAGAGATGCAAAATGGCTTGGAATTTGGGGAAATTTCTAACAATTGATGAGATGATGATACGATATAAGGGGACTTATTCTCCTATACGCCAATATATGCCTAAGAAGCCTCAAAAGTGGGGCTTGAAGGTATGGTGGTGGCATGTTCTATTTCAAAGTTTGTATGGAACTTTGAAATCTATTGTGGAAAAGACAATGGCATAATTCCTCCAACCTTAGAGCAACCACAACCGATTGTAGGGGATGCACGGTTGGCTCATAATGTTGTTTTGAGGTTGCTAGATGGCCTATGGGGTGTAGGTCACTGTGTGACTATGGATAACTATTTTACAAGCATAGGACTATTTACTACACTTTTAGGTAAGGGAATGTATGCATGTGGAACTATAAGGGGAAATTGTATTGGCCTTCCATTGTGTTTGAAAAACACAAATGCATTCATAAATGTGCCTCAAGGCACAACTCTATGGAGGATGCATGACTCCGGGACTATTTCATGTGTTATGTGGAAGGATAAAAAACCGGTCCTTATTTCTACTCATTCCTTACCCATTCAAGCTCCATGTGAGAAGGTGGTGACGGTTCCCCGGCGAAATGGAGCGGTTCGGGAGTATATTCAAACTTCACCGGTATTATTGGAATACACAACTCATATGAGAGGAGTTGATGTCGCCAATCAACTAAGGGCATCTTATAGTTGCCAAGTGCGGAGCCACAAATGGTGGCATCGTATATTTTTCTTTTTATTGGACCTATCGGTGGTGAACATGTACATCTATTATTTAGATTGTGTTGAGAAATTCAATGTGCGGCGGCCACAAGCGGTTACTCCCATGACCCATCTTCAAATCAAGAAGGGTCTATGTGAAGCACTACATATGTGTTCCTAGAAGATCAAATTTACGGCGGCAATATGTAGTTTGTCGAAAACATGCACCAAATTATTATTGTCACCAATGTGGTGACAAATGGATGTGTCTTCAACGTGGGTGTTTTGAGAGATGGCACACCGATCTTCACAATCAATGCCAATGCCGAACTTAGCTAGGTATGTATGGCATTTCTCATTTTTGTATGAGATGATATTTCTTGTGTCTTTTATGGAGTCAACTATTTCACGAGTTGAGGTTCATTCATAACTTGTTATATTATGATTTTTTAATTTTTTTCTATGAGCAAGATGAAATTTTGTATTAGATGATAAAACTTGCTTTTTTTTTTTAGAAATGTATCTCGAGATTTCAAGTTCATATCTTCTTATGCTTTTTTTTTAAAAATTATTTTTATGAGCAAGATGGATTTTTTTGTTAGAGGGTATTTATTGGTTCTTTTTTAGAGAAATGTTTCTTATGCGGGACCCCCCCTAGTTATTGAGCCCAATTTTGTATTAGAAGATATTATAATAGTTGCAGGCTATTTATAATTCTGACACCTTCTTTGTATTGGAACCGTTCGGGTGAGAGGGGGTTTCCAATATTTCTTGTTGCCCACCATATTTTCACAATACATATATGAGGATTTTCTTTCAAAATTTGTCACGATTTGAGATTTTGATATTTTTGAAAAAAAAATTCACCCAAATTTTAGATTCATATGAATCTACATTTTCACCGTTGCGATCTGTAAAAAACGTAGTTTTGATGGTAGAATTCCACAACACCCCCCATTTGTTCAAGAAGGCAACTTTTAGACCACATCGTAGAAAAAAATTGCATGAAGCACCTAAAAGTCGAATGAGCCTCTAATTTTTTGCATGTGAATGCACAACTTACCTACCTATATGGAAAAAAATATGAGCAAACTTTTTGGGGCAACAATCATCAAGTCCCCCTTTGCACCATTTAGAGTATGCCTTTCGGGCACTGCCAAAAAAAACTTTCCAGCCACCTTTGAACGTTATAATATCACAAATGCTAAAGATCCAACGGTTGAAATTTGACGCGGTGGTAGTGCAGGTAGTTAGGTTCAAGATCTTACGGTTGAAAATACCAAAAAACTAAAAAAGTTTGAAACATACATCAACTTCCACAAGGTGGTCAAAAATCACAGTTTTTGGACTTTGGAGGTCTCAAAACACCAAGGACGTTTAGGGGTTAACATACAAATAATATACTAGAATTAGGCAAGACATACACCTTTGGATTAAAGATTTTTCAACTAACATCTTCCATATGGAGGTCATTTCAATATTTGAACCTTATCATGCTCAATTATGGCACCATACATGTAGAATATATGACCATTTTACACCTTCTCAAGCCTGTAGTAGGTGCAATAATGATCTAAATTTAAATTATTATGTGTCATCATATTGGGCTCGATACAAATACAAACTTATGTAACTACTCTATACATCAATTTTTATACCTTGTATGTCAAATACACAAAAACACCATGTTGCAACCCAAATGTGGCTTCTTAGACCTTTAAAGGTTAATCTCTAAAGGCCCAAATGTACCTACGGGGTACAAAAATGTTCTTCGTAACCACAATTATCTTTCAATCCATATAGTCATAGTTCACAAAATTTTGACCACATCATCTCGTATAAGTTTAGAAGATCCTATGGTTACATCTTTCATAAGTTCATCTTAGCAATTTTTAATGAACAAAGTAGAGAGTCTTCTGAAATGGCTTGGGCCTTTGGGGGTTAAGCGCGTTTCTAGGAAATATTGCATTATAATTTTTTTCTACTTGTGGACATTTAGTGCATTAAAAGTGAAGCGGGTTTTATATAATTTTCAAAAATCAACAATTTGCAACAAAAATCTTGAAAACATTTGTAGATATGGAGGAAAAGTGAAATTCCAACTTGAAAAAAGAGAAACATTTGGAAGAAACATATTGGGAAAACAAGAACTTAGAAATAAAAGAGAAGTAGATTTGCAAATTCAAAAAAAGAAAGATTTGGAAAAAATGTATTGGAAAAATGAGAATATAGACATGGGAGTAAAAGAGAATTGAAACATAAGAAAAAAGAAAGAAAAAGATTGGAGAACATAAGAGGAAAGGAAAAGTGCACATTAGGAAAAAAAGAAAAGAGTAGAAGAAGAACCTAGATTTGGAAAGAAAGTAAAATTACAACTAAACTTGGAAATGCAAAAACTCTAGAGGTGGGCTTTTGCAGATCTCATCCATGTTTCCATGGTTGCAAATTTATTTGAAAATTCTTGAAATTTTGTAGAAAGATAAGATAAGAGGTACATGGTTATATAATTTATTGTCATTGGACTTTTGGAAAACAAGTTATGACATTTTATAGAAAAACTTCTTGAATGCTTGGAAGCTTTTGAGTGTTGATAATTCCGAAAACCTTTTTTGCGACCTTCTCATGTGAAATTTTCAATACAAGTGATATTATTTTCTTTAATATTGTCAAAATAGATATCTTGTCTTCGGTGAAAATGAAAATTTTAAGCCATGTCAAAGAGTTTATCACATTGTAGGTCATGGTACTAGAAAACTTCTTATTCTCCGCATAAAACTTAGAGAATTTCAAGTTTATCACTTTGTACTTTTCTACTACAAGATGTGATGTAAACCTTTAAATTGATTGTATGGATTTTCATTGTAAAAAATATGAAGTTCACAAATTAATAAAAATGTGATTTGACAATGTTTGAATCTCTATTTCTTGTACAATTGTTTGAATATGCTACACCTCATTTATTTTTCTAAGAATTGGTGAAAAAGGAGTTAATATCATGATTGACATGATGGCAATGAATTTAGACTTCGTATAGAGAATTATTTTTCATGACATAAAGTCAAAGTCTATTGATCATCATAACGCTAGAAAGGGAATGAAGTATTTTTTTACTTCATTAACATAATCTTTCAATCCGTACGGTGAAAGTTGATGAATATTTGTAAGCACGTTAACTAATATAGTTTATGTAAGGTCCTAGGGTTGAAATATGAAGTAAATGTTATTTTTGGCTTTTTTTACTCTTGTAATAGAATCAACAATTGTGAATTGTATTTGATTTAAAACTGATAAGAAAATTGGGGGGGTTAGATAAAAGAAACATGTGCAACAAATACATTGGAAAAACATACAAACTTATATATAGGCGGATAGGGAAGTAAATCACAACTTTATAATAAATAAAAACATAACATAGGTTAATTTGCCTACGGCAATTTTGGCACTTCTAGTCCATCAAAGTATGGACGATGCTTTGCAATGATATCTTGCAAGTGCGGAAACAATTGGTTAGGAGTCCAAGTGCCATCTAACCCTAATGCTAAGCCGCATCTTATCATAGATTTCCTAGCGTATGATATGTGATCACAATCGACCTCGCGATTAACATCTTCAACGGAATCCGCCGCTAATTGAAGAAAAAAATGCTTACCGGGATTAGAAAGTTTGCCCGACCATTGGCCGTCGCCGCGAGCATTATTTTGCCAAACGCCTTGTTGAATTAACTCGGTTTTCTTGAGCTCCCATCGTTTGGTCCAAGCGTCCTTGATATTTGAAATTATAAACGTGTCGGCCGGTTGACATAGGTGGGTTGCGCACGGGGGTAAGTATTTCAAAACGGTTCTTTTTTGTGCTAAAACGGCCGCTAATGTAGGGGTTAAATTGTGCCCCGTACAATTGTCCACCCAAATGAATTTGATGCGGTTGTATGGGTCCGCTTGGTATACCCTAGGTTCTTCAAAGTACTGTGGGAATATACTTTGATCCATCCAACCCTTTGGTCCCGTTCGGTAAGAAACTCTGGGGATGTTGTCATCTAAACCCCGGATAGGATAATTCCTATTTTCATTGCTGAAAATAAGCATGGGAGGTTCTATGATTGATCTACGCCCCCTTGAAATACGTACAACCATAGTTATTGCTTCTGCACTGGCTACAACATCCGCGTATTTAACTGAAATGTCCCCCCGAAATCCTAGAGCTCGTCCATTGTCCATGTTAATTCTAAAGTGGGTTTCATCTAGGTTTTCAACTAGATTTTCATAAAAAACACCCGATTGAAATCCCCGTTGTAAAGTTCCTAAATGATGTGCTGTGTTTTTTTCGATTTGCGTTTATTTTTCCGGGCTACAACTCAAACGGCCCCGTTGAGATAGTAAAACAATGCTATTAACATCGATGAATTGTTGAATCCACGACGATGTCAATTTATCTGTTAATAGCTGTCCATCCTTTGGATCTCTAGATTGGACCGAATAAGGTGAGTCTAATCCTAAGAGAAGTGATTGGCCGAGTTCAAGAAAAAGGGTTGAAGAAAACTTAACTCCGGCGCGTTTATATGCCTCAAAATTTTGTAGGAGACGCGGGTAGAGCCACTGGAACCACTTCGACCGTCGTGTGCCCCGCCCGCTGGCGGCTTTGCTAAGAACTCTCTTTCGTTTGCCAAAGTTACTCCTACTGCATGATAAGGCAACAGGTTGAATGGGTTGATTAGTGGGTAAGAGAGTATCTCGTAACGCCCACCAACGGGTGGCGCGGACGAGGTTTGTGGCGTGCTGAGCTCTGAAGTGCTCTGGAAATGCCTAGACCGTCCGGCTATACAATCCGCGGCTGCCATGAATTTCCCGGTCTTCCACTATCCAGGCAACAACTGTCTTGCGAGTGAGTTTAGTGGAGACCTGTTGTAGAGCACATGGACGTCGGTTGTGGGCAACGCGGTCCATCCCTACGAATGAAAGCATGCGTTTTCGTTAAGGATTCCTACTAGACGTTTGGATGAGCAATGGCAGTCATGAGCTTGTCCCATAATTCTTGGTACGGCTGTGTCCGCCACCTCACACCATGCGAGTATAAGCCCCCCCGGTCGAGAGAATGAGAAAGAAAAAAAAAAGTTCTATAGGAGAAAATATCTGGCGAGGATAAGCTGAAGTTGTCAGGAGCGATCATGAGCTGTAAAGAACAACAAATTTAGCCCACTGATCAGCCCATTACCTTACCCACTAATTTAGTCCATTCTCTTACCTTCTGTCAGTATTTATGTTCTGATGAGGAAAATCTGAAGTGCAAAGATTCTAGTAAACTTATGAGTGGCCAGGTTTAGTCTCCTCATGCACTTCGTGAGCGCTCATGACAGCTCATCAAACTCATCAAATGCGCCTCATGCACCTCTTTTTCCAAGGTCTCATTCAAGTCACCATAAAAAAGAAACACAACACAAACAGAAAACTCATCTCAAATAGAAAACTCACCAGAAACAACCAATGACATGATGGGGGAGTTCAAGAGTGGAAGGTGCAAGCATGGGGATGATATAGGTATGAGGATGGCAAATGGGGATAGTAAAGACATGACGGCCGTTAGGTGGTTGATTGGGGTTAGTTGGGGGTTGATTGGAGTTTACATTTATGACATTGGTGACTTACACTATTTTATTGGGGTTAGGTGGTTGATTGGGGTTTCATTAATGGCATTGGTGGCTTACACTATTTGTCAACTCATTTACAAATAGTGTACTAGGGTAAGTACACTATTCGTATCACTACACTAAACATAAATTTTAGTGTAGTGAATATAGGTCAAATGGAACAATTCTAGGACGCATTGGTGCAAGTGTTGGAGAGCTACAATGATTTCTGTGAAGTGGGGTCAACGTGAGATGTGCTCTTTGTGTAGATGCTAGTGTGCATTGTCTACTAGTTGTTGTGCATGATTTATTACACTCATGGATTCTACTGAGCCTTGTGAAGACCTTTGGCGTTGAAGGGTTAAATGTCAGAAGGTGCCACTGGTGGCCACAATATTCTACATGTATAGTGTCATATTTAAACATGATAAGATTCAGATATTGAAATGACCTCCAAATGAAAGACATTAGTTGAAGAAATCTCCAATCTAAAGGTGTAAGTCTTGCCAAACTTTAATACATTTTTTGGATTCTACATAGTAAAATATGTGTTTGTATATACGACTCCCGATTGACCTTTAAGGGTTAACTTAGATGTAGTCATTGTTGCGACGTGTATTTATCCATGTAGAAATCTAGTATGTATTATGTTGCTTCTATTCATCCACTTATTTTGAAGACAAAAATTTCATTGCCTTGTGTTACCATTGTATACACCTATTTTCACAAGATTTAAAGTATCTCTGCACGTTGTATTTTAAATCTTTCAAAACATAATTATTAAACACTAGTTCATCCCTTTATCATTTATAAATAATAATAAAACTGTCACATATGTTAGATGAATTTTGTGTCTACAATCTCATATGAGAATTCGGATTTGACACCTCAAGATGCTAAACACTCTTTTGTATATACCTTCAATTCACAAACTAAAAAATGATGATTAGGTGGATTTTGTAATGTATTGTGGTTCTTGTGGACTCCTCTTTCTTCTCTCTTTCTATTTACATTTAAGACTAAGGTACAACTATTAATCTATGTTGTGCACATATGCCCTTTTGAATGAATGAAGTGACACGTAATTGACACTGTCATGTGTGGCACATTTCAGATTTATCTATTATCACTACTAAAAAGGAGTCCATAATTCTTACACCACCCTCACTTATTCACAATCTATTTGCATTCACTAAAAAGTATATTTTGTACTCTAGAATTTCAATTGAATCTCTAACTTAAATAGTAATAATATAAAAATTCAATTAACATTCAATGATGGATAGATTTTTCTTTTGAGATGATGCAAATCTAAGACATTAATGAGTTGTTTCCATGATTCTAGTTTTACTCTAAATCATCTTTAGTTAAACTTGAGTACAAGAAAAAGAAGGGGATTTGATGGAATCCACAACTTATTGTTTCTTGTAAGACCTTCTTTTTCTTCAATCTTTTCTTATTTGCTCCGCCATTGTAGCATCTTAGATACATGAATGATTTGTAAAAAATAGAGTTATTTGTAAAGTGAAAAAAAACCATGAGTTTGATCTTTTTTTTAAATTCTATATTTAGAAGCTTTCATTGAGCCCTAAATATCTCAAACATCATCATACTACTAAAATCATAATCCGCGCAGTGAACCACGCAGTGATCAATCGCGCTGCCAACCGTGCAGTGAACTATAGGAACGGTGCAGCCAACCGCGCAGTGAATCATGTTACTTTTTTTTAAATATAGTTTGTAATATAAAAACTACATTAAAATGGTTGGACTAATGCGTTGCAAAGCATTAGCTTGAGTTTTTGGGTGTGACAAATTTGCATTTGTGTGTTGCAATTTGTGCTCTTGATTACAAATTTGACCTTCAAAATATTTTTTGAGTTAAGTACTAAGAGATTGAATTATAAATTATGAGTTGTAAACTTGGAGTGAAAAAGTTGTGAAGTTGGAGTTGTGAAGTTGGAGTTGTGATCTTGGAGGTTGGCATACAAAGTTGGAGTTGCAAAATTGCATATTTGAGTTGTGGAGATTGAAATTACAAGTTTTGAGGTGAGATTGCAAGTTTTGAGATTGTAATTGCAAATTGAGTTTGTGGGTGTGTGAAATTGAGATTGTAATTGCAAGTTGAGTTTGTGGGAGTGTAAAATTTGCATTTGTGTGTTGCAATTTGTGCTTATCCAAAGTAAATTTGAAACTCTTGATTACAAATTTGACATTCATAACATTTTTGAAATTCCATGTTAAAATGCAAAAAATCTAAAACTTAATTAGTTTTTTTCTATTCTATTCTATTACATTATTAAAATTCATACATAGGTTTCAAATATATATTTATATTTTATGTAGATTGTTGTTATCTTTCTTTTTTAATATTTTGTGATATAAAAACAACATTAAAATGGTTGAACTAATGCGTTGCAAAGCAAGCGCCAACTGCTAGTCATACTATCATACTACTAAAATCATAATCCGCGTAGTGAACCACGCAGCGATCAATTGCGCACTCAACCGTGCAGTGAACTATAGGAACGGTGCAGTCAACCGTGCAGTGAACTATAGGAACTGTGCAGTCAACCGTGCACTTAATTGCGCAGCCAACCGCGCAGTGAATCATGTTACCTTTTTTTAATATAGTTTATAATATTAAAACTACATTAAAATGGTTGGACTAATGCGTTGCAAAGCATTAGCTTAAGTTTTTGGGTGTGACAAATCTGCATTTGTGTGTTGCAATTTGTGCTCTTGATTACAAATTTGACCTTCAAAATATTTTTTGAGTTAAGTACTAAGAGATTGAATTATAAATTATGAGTTGTAAACTTGGAGTGAAAAAGTTGTGAAGTTGGAGTTGTGATCTTGGAGGTTGGCATACAAAGTTGGAGTTGCAAAATTGCATATTTGAGTTGTGGAGATTGAAATTACAAGTTTTGAGGTGAGATTGCAAGTTTTGAGATTGTAATTGCAAATTGAGTTTGTGGGTGTGTGAAATTGAGATTGTAATTGCAAATTGAGTTTGTCGGTGTGTGAAATTGAGATTGTAATTACAAGTTGAATTTGTGGGTGTGTAAATTTGCATTTGTGTGTTGCAATTTGTTCTTATCCAAAATAAATTTGAAACTCTTGATTACAAATTTGACATTCATAACATTTTTGAAATTCCATGATAAAATGCAAAAAATCTAAAACCTTTTTTTCTATTCTATTCTATTACATTATTAAAATTCATGCATAGGTTTCAAAGACATATTTATATTTTATGTAGATTGTTGTTACCTTTCTTTTTTTATATTTTGTGATATAAAAACAACATTAAAATGGTTGAACTAATGCGTTGCAAAGCAAGCGCCAACTGCTAGAAATCAACTAAATGAGGAAAATGACATCCATGATTCATGGCACAACATGACCTCTCTATCTTCTTATTCAAAACCAACTAAAACTACTAATAATTTGAGGTTTGAGAGCACCAAGTTTTTCCATTGATTGAATTGAAAAATTCACCACCATGTTCATTCATCAATGATCTAATAGGTGTTAAGAGTGAGGAAAGAGTAGTACTAAACTCCCTTTGTGTGTGAATTAGGCATGCACATGACTCCTACAACAACTCTAAATCTCACCAGTCCAATGGATGCATAACTATTGGAAAAAAAAATACAAACCAAAAGATCTATGCCTTGTGCCCCACTATGAGGTAGGTCGGAGCATGGTGAAAATAGGAAAGTGGCTTGAATATGATTATTCACACCACCAAAAGGAAGAAACCACCAATCCTACATGGCATCCTACTTGGCAAGTGAGTTATTCACAATGGCAGAGAGGTGGTAGAGTGTTGAAAAAGGCACACTCTATAATTTTATTGCATGCCACGAATAGTAGATAAAAGTAGGCAGTTGTCTACATATGGACAAGCTAAACTACTCCACCAGTAAGTGAGTGTAGACTACCTATGATAGATGTGAATATTCTCATTTATACAACCATGTATACTTCAATCCATTGTTTTAAAATATCTAATTTGTAACAGACTTGTAAACTTGACCACATGGTAGTTAGTGCATTATTTGTGTTTGCAACCTATCTCTTGGTGCGAAGGGGGGCATTGTTGAAACTTGGAATGACTTCACAAATAAGGTGGAGGACACCATTTCCATTAGATCAAATCATGCACCCTAGTTGTAGTAATGAGCTCTATAAAACAAGAATACCTTCATTTGTAACTGAGTGAAAAGCTCGACTACATTTTAAAACCCTAAAAGATTGAGTGTCTGTTTGGAAGACAAATGAGATTTGAGCAAGTTCCCAAAAATCTAATATTGAATATTTATTTTTGAAAATTTTATCAAGAATAAATTTCATAAGCTTCATGGGTATATTTTTATTCTATTTTTTTGGATTTATAGGGAAAAAATTATAACACTTCAAACATCAAAAGCTAGACTTCTGGACAATTGGGCAATGTATTGTAAAGTTAAATAGTGCTATTGTAGAGATAAATAGTGCAATTTTTTTAGGCGGGCAACAATGAAAGAAAGTTCATAATAGACCTCATTGATCTTACTTTTAAATGCATAGAAATTATGTATTTCCTTTTTTAGTAGAAAATTTTCTACTAAGAGAGTAAGGGAAAATGCTTTCATTTGCCGTTTGGATTTTTGATCCAATTTTTTTAAATATAAAAACAATATAGAAGTGCTAAGGAAATGGTTGTATTCTATACTCCTAGTCATTATCATAAGCCCTTTTATTACTTGTAATGTTTAGTATGCAATGACCTAACACATAGTAGAAAATAGTTCCATAAAAGTATGCAATATAGAGTGAAAAATATGCCATTATCTTGAGTCAAAGTATGCTGACCCTGTTTTGACAAGGAAAAAAACCTATTTCACACTTCAAATGCATGTATCTTTTAATACGAGCAGTTGAAGTTTACAAACTTTATCGAGTGTTGTCCTATCGTTCAGTAATTATCTTAAATATTCAATGGTTGAAATTAGTTGGAAGATGCTCAATGAGTTTCAGAGCATCTCATCTTAACCCCTAAAGGACCAAACGTCCCCCCGGGGTCATTTTGGATTTTGGGCATGTACCTACAATTCGAAAAAAAATCCTTTTTAATTGAATTTTTTTTCAAGATAGGATCTAATAAGAGCTTCGTGAAGATATATATTTTTTTTTTGGATTTGTGGTTTGAAAGTTAGTACCACTTAAAGTCAAAAGTGGGACTTCGGGCACCTCCAAAAATTTTGACAAAAGTTTCTATTGACATTGAGATTTTTCACACATATAAAGAATATTTCCTTATTTAGAAATTTTCAAAAAAATTCTTGTCTTTAGTGTAAAAAGGCATTTTATTCCAAGTCAAACATTTTCACACATTGTCGGGCAACGGGGGAAAAAAACTTCATCTTTTCTACATAAAACCTAGAGATCTTCATATTTTTCACTTTTTTTTTTCCAACAACAATATGTGGTGAAAACCTTCTTATTGACCGTTTGGATTATCATTTGAATACATACGTACTTCACAAAAAAATAAAACGTGAAATGACAATTTTTGAACCTCCACTCCTTGCACACTTGTTTTGAATATGCTACACCCCTTTTTTACCACTAAAAATTGGTGTGTTGGGAAATAACATCTTGCTTAACCCCTAAAATTCTTTGCGATTTTCTTGTCAAAAACACTTCAAAACTACATATTCTAGTAAAAGATAAGGTAAGAGTAAAAAAAATCTTCCATTACTATTTTTAACCTTAAGATATTAATTTAGATTATGTCAAAAACAAGTGGTAATTTTCTCAAAATTTTTCACCACATGAATTAGAAGATTATAGTATTTGAAGTAAAATACATAGTCATTTTGGGACCATTCAAAACAGGATCAACACACTTTGTTTCCTCATGAAAAAAATATCTCTTGTACTTTGAGGAGATTTTACCAGATAAAAATAGACCATATAAGCTATACTTCCCCAAATTTCAAATGAAACAATAGTGTGTAGCATTCTCAAATTAGTATTGCAAGTAGAAGGGATTTAAAACTTGCTTATGTGCATTTTATTTTTTTGTAAATTGTGGATCTTGAAAATTCGAAATCCAAATGGTGAAATCGAAGTTTCATACTCCTTTTCAAAGTGAAAAAAATTAAAAGTACAAAAAAGCAAAATCTCTATCTTTTATATGGCAAAGAAGAATATTTTTTGGCACCTTGCCCGAAAAGGTGTGAGAACTTTGATTCTTTTTTTAAAAAAGACATCAATTCCAAAAGTAGTTTTTTTTTCAAAATCACCAAATAGTATAATATTAGCTTCTTGTAAAAAAAAATCATAAATAATGGAGTGTTTTTGCTATGTTGCCCGAGGTGCCCGATAAGTAGGAATTTTTACTTTGGGCATCATATTTTTTTTTCCAATGTCCAAATGATGAATAAATTAGATCCCCATGAAGCTCTAACATTACCACACCTTCAAAAAAAGTTTCAATAAAATATATCTAAAATTGACATCATAGGAACCTGCCCAAATTCTCAAAAAACCCGTTTTGGGGCAATTGTCTTTTAGGGGTTAAGACAATGGTAAAAGATTTAGACCTTGTACAATGCAAAAATTTGATACAAAATGAAGTCAAAGTCAGCTGATCTACTCAACGCAGGGATGAAAATGAACCATTGTTTTGACTTTAAACACTAAAATCTATCAATTCGTGTAGTGGATTGCAACCAAAATTTGATGGCATGTTTATATGGAAGTCTATTTTAAGATTTTACGGTTGAAAATCCAAAATTCACTTTAAAATGTGATTTTCATGTCTCTTTTTGGCAGTGGAAGTTTTGGACTGGTTTTAGAGCGAATTAGGTCGTGGTCCTTTAGGGGTTAAGAGGGGCAAGTCTACCCTCTAGAGGGGTGAGTAGTTCCATACTACTAAACCTATGTTTGGTGGACATAGATTTAGTGGTGGAACGAGCAAACACTTTATTTACACTCGATGCCTTTAGGGACCGGAGTTCTTCTTCTTCTTAGAGGGGCAATTTTGGGATGGCTTTGGAGATACATAATCATGTTCTTTTAGAGGTTAAATTTTAAAACTAACCTATAATGATATACTTATGAAGTAAATAATTGTAGCCCTCTATAACTGTTAGTAAAGTATTCCATTCTTGTCCTCATATCATCCACCAATCATTTGCCACCCATTATGGTAATTTTTTATAGTCTATAACTTCTAAATTACCTTGAAGCCATTTTAAAACCTGACACACTTCAAAACTGTTCATTTCAATGCAATGAATAAGGAAGAAAACAAAAGACTTTTGTTTCTAGTTTCAACCACAAGATCTCAATAAAGACTTACTAAGTAACATACTCACAAAATGTCATAGACTTTGACTGCACGGATTGAAAGATAATAGTGTTTGAAGTGGAGAAAAAGGGTTCATTTTCTTCCCTTTGTTTAGTGGATCAACAGACTTTGACTGCACTTGGTGTCCAATGTTTGCAATACACAAGGTCTAAATCCATTACCATCATGTTAACATGATGTTTGTTCCTTGTGCATCAATTATTTAGAAGTAGAGGAAGGGTGTAGCATATTCAAAAAAATTGTGCAAGGAGTAGAGGTTCAAAAGTTGTGAACTAATTGTGTTTTAGAATGAGAATCTGAATGGTCAATGAAAAGGTTTACACCACATAATGGTGTGGGGAAAATAAAAAGTAAAAAATATGAAGATCTCAAAGTTTTATGTGGAAAGGAAGAAGATTTTTTGGTACCTTGCCCGACAATGTGTGACAATGTGTGAGAATGTTTGACTTAGATTAATATGTTGTTTTTCACTAAAGACAAGAGATTTTTTTGACAACGTAAAAGAAAATAATATTATTTGCTACCATGGAGAATCTCACATTCAATAGAGTGTCCTAGTGAAAGTTTTTGGAGTTGCTCGACATGCCCGCTCTCCCCATTTGAACCTCAAAACCTTATAACTTTTTCATCAAATGTTGGGTTGAGGAAAAAATTGGGCTCTAGAGTTCCCTGAAAGGACTCTTGGTAATTTAGAGATTAATACAACACTTGATAATACGACAAACTCAATCATATTACACATTTTTACGTGCCCAAACTTTTGTAGTCTCAAACTCCCTCTATAATATGACTATGACACTTGATATTGGGACGCTTTGAGACCCCCACTTTGTCATGTTATAGAGAGAGTAAATGCGGGGGACATGTTATCATCCTAGGAACAAGTTGTGAACGATGGGAAACACCTGCATCACGGATTGGGGTTCTTCTTTCCTATGTACCTAATTTGTAAACTTGTTATTTGAGGATTTTTTATGTGATATTTGCAATGGTTGCAAGCTATTCAAGTATGTTTCTAGTGCCTTTTTCTTGTAATACTTTTTGGCAACCTCTAGGCATCTATAATTGTGCACCATAATAATACCTCAATAATGCAACATTTAGGTTCAAAATGCCGTATTAACAATTATGTGACACCTAGATATTACATCATTTTCCTCGTTTTCCAAAAGTGTCATATTAACCCCTAAAGGACCAAGGCCAATTTTTGTTAAAAAACTAGTCCAAACCTGCCACTATCAAAAAGAGGCATGAAAATCACATTTTAACCCCAAAGAGGATCTCCACTCCTAACAAGTAGTTTTGTGGGAATATCATTTTTTTTCACACCGGAACTTGAAAAGAAAGTAATGCTGTTAAAATTGAACCCTGAATAGCTCCAAAATTTATTGCTAGAAGTTTCTATTGGCATTGAGATTTTTCATACATATAAAGAATGTTATCTCCTAGGAAGTTGTCCAAGAAAATCCTTGTCTTTAGTGTAAATTTTTTTTTAACGCAAGTCAAACATTCTCACACATTCTCGGGCAAGGGGGGAAAAAACTTGCATTTCAAACGCTATAATCTTTATATTGTTGTGTGGTGGATTGCAACCAAACAAATATAAGGTTAGCCCCCCCATAACCAACAAAAACCCATAGCCAACGCCTATAAAATTGGGGTATATGCAACCCTCTTCCATCCCATGACCGCCAACTGAGTTCCAAATGGAGGTTTGCTATTAATCAAAACCCTTACTTTTGGTCGTTGGTAATGGGGGGTACCTACTGCTAGCCACCCACTAAACATGGACTTTCATGTTTAAAGAGGTTAAACTGTATTCTATAATCAATTAACGAAGTGACTAATTATGAACTAAAGAATCAAATACAGGTGTTTTTTTCACAGAAGACCACTCTCAAATGGTGTCCTCCACCTCATCTCAAATGTTATCAAACCAAGACAGGCACAGCCCCCAAAACAAAGTTACAACTGTTCACTAGAACCGTCTACAAAACTTCCATGGAACCCTCCTCAATACCCTCCTTATACCCCTGAGATACCAATGTGATACCCGGTCACACTCACAGACAAACACTCCACAACATGGAAGCTTCAAGCCATTGTTCTCGTCTGGTTCCGACACTGGACTTCACTTCAATTGCTTCTCCTCCACTCTGCTCCATTTGCTCATCCAAGCCTCACACTAGAAGGTATCATATTGCTACTATTGCATCATATCACTCAGAGAGTACCACCAAGGATTCACCTTCAGCATCAGCAGCAGCAGGTAGGTCTTTTTTTTTTGTTTTTTTTTTGTTTTTTTTCTGGTCGGTGTGGTTTTTGTGTGGGTTTTCTCAATCCGAAGGGTTTTAGTGGGGTTACAGGATGAAACTAGTGTTGTGTGATTAGTACCGGCTCCTGAGGTTTGGGTCACCTGAGGAGTGGGAAGGTTAAATTTAGTGGTTTGGGAGGATGTTGAAGGTTTTTGATGGTTTTTTGCAGAGGGAGGGCATGGCGGAGGAGCTTTGCGGTTCAGGGGACGAGAATGAGACTGCAACGAGAAGCGCTTCGTGATTTGCCGTTCTCAGGTTGGTTTTTTGTTTTCAGCTCGTTGCTGCGATTGTCAGTCAGACCCAGTTTTGTTGCAGATTGTTGCCTGGCTATGTCGGTGAGGTGAGAAACTTAGGTCAAGGTGTGACCCTTGGAAAATAACCTCTGGATGGCCCCAGAGAGTCTTGCATATGACGGAGAGTTACAGACACAAAGTTGAGGTTTGCCGTGTTACGGATGTAAGCATGGAGTTGGTGGTTATGGATTTTCTAGAGGTTGCGAGTCGGTGTATGATTACGTTTGTTGCACGTGAAAGAGAATCACGGTGGCTGATGTTTCGTGGGGTTCTTGTGCAGACACAGGGTTGGCGAGATGGACCCGAGCAGGATGCAGTTCGTGGCGGTCCAGAGCGAGGGCAAGATTGAGGACCTGCTCATGCTTCCGATCACGCTTGCGGACCACGTGCGGAAGGCGGCGGAGAGCGCGGAGTCGTTCAAGCAGGAGTGCGCCGAGGTGAGCCGGAGAGTGGACACGCTCGCGAAGCTGCTGCGCCAGGCCGCGCGGCTGGCGGCCAGCCTGTACCCCAGCCCCACGCGGCGCATCATGGTCGAGGTGGAGAAGACACTCCAGAAGGCCGCCGCGCTCGTGAAGAAGTGCAAGCGCAGCGGGATGCTGAAGCGCGTCATCACCATCACGAACGCGTCCGACTTCCGCCGCCTCAACCAGCACCTGGAGAATTCGACAGTCGACGTCCGCTGGCTGCTCAACATCTCCGCCAGCGGCGAGGAGCGCCCGGACTTCACCGGGCTGCCCCCCATCGCGTCCACGGAGCCCATCCTCGCCATGGTGTGGGAGCACATCTCGGTTGTGCACGTGGGGTCCGACGAGGAGCGCGTGCAGGGTGCGTCCTACCTCTCGGACCTGGCCAAGGATGACCGGAATGCCAAGATCATCGTGGAGGAGGGCGGGGTGGCGCCGCTGCTGAGGTTGCTCAGGGAGGGGACGGTGGCGGGACAGGAGGAGGCGGCGAAGGCGCTCGGGTGCTTGGCGCGCGATCGCGAGCGTGTACAGAAGATGCGCGTGGAGGGCGCGGTGGCCGTGTTCTCTCAGATCCTCGGCCATGGATCCATGAAAGTGCAGGTCAGAATCTGTCGATGTTGGAGTTCATGTTGTGGTCATCTGATAAGAAGTGCTTTCTAGAAGGTTTAATTGAACTGACATTCCCTGAATTCCTGTCTCCTCAGGCCACAGTAGCGTGGGCGCTCTCCGAGTTCTGCGACCGAGACGAGGAGTCCCAGAACGAGTGCGCGGAGACGGGCGGCATCCGCCTGCTCGTCTACCTCCTCGCGCACGAGACCGACGACCTCACTAAAACGCCCCAGTCCGGGCTCGCGACCGTGGTGAAGACCACCATGGAGCAACCCAAGGATAGAAAACCGACGGAGTCCACCTCCGGCCGGGGCTCCACCAGAGTGCACCCCTCGGATCTAGAAAGCACGCGCACGGACTCCTTCCCCTCCTCGCTGCGCACCACGAGTAAGAACCAGCGCGAGAGCGAGAACCCGGAGACGAAGCTCAGGCTGAAAGCGCAGGTGACGTGCGCGCTGTGGAAGCTGGCGCAGAACAACGTGAAGAACAGCAAGTTCATCACGGACACGCGCGCCCTGCTCTGCCTGGCGAAGCTCATCGAGACGGGCAAGGATGACGTGCAGTACAACTCCGTCATGGCCGTCATGGCGATCGCGGCGTGCGCCGAGAAGAGCTCCGAGATCCGCAAGGCCGCGTTCAAGGCCAAGGCGCCCGCGGCAGTCGCCGTGGTGGAGCAGCTCATTCGAGTCATCAAATCCGGCGAGCCGGAGCTTCAGGTCACCTCCTCACCCTCTTGTTCACTGCTCTTTCCTGATCAGATCAACAGGAGTTGACTCTGGTAATCTCCTCAGGAGCCTTGTCTGGTCGCCATCGGGTGCCTGGCGCGCACCTTCCCCGCGTCCATCCCTCACATCCTGGAGCCCACGGTGCGCGCCCTGAAGTCCGACTCGCGTGTGGCGGCCGAGGCCGCAGGCGCGCTCTACAAGTTCGCGCACCACAAGAATTACCACCACCTAGAGCACTCGCGCGCCATCCTGGAGCTCCAGGGCGCCCCCCTGCTGCTGCCCTGGCTCACGGACCCCGACCCCTACACGCAGCGCAAGGCGCTCCTGCTGCTCTGCTGCCTGTCGGTGAACGTGCCGGACCACGGCACGCTCGCGCAGGGCATGGTGCGCACGCGCCTGGAGAACGTGGCCAGGTCCGCGGTCGTCAGCCAGAATGCGGAAGTCCGCGGCGCCGTCGCGGAGGCCGTGTCCAAGCTGGAGCTCTACCAGGCCAGCGTCGCCAGGCCGCACAACATGGTGGCGCCGTATGAGTGACCAGGTACCACTGTCCCTTCAAGGACGAGCCAGCCCAAACTGGACAGCCATAGCTATTTTTTGGAGAGTAGCAGCAGATGCCTCGTCGTTGGGTTGTCCGAATCAACCCTGCGATCCTTGTGTGTCCACATTCTCCTTTCTCAGTTTGGTTTTGGTCCGCTGAATTGACCTATGGTCGTGTACAATTCAGCCGCATACTTGGCTGGCCATAGTGATGCGTCACTATGAAGGGTTATTGTATAGTTTATGGCCTTACATAAGATTTAGTAGCTAGGTAAATCTTCTCCTATCTATCAGCGGCAAAATTGAGTTGTTCTATATTTCTGCTAGTCATCTTTAGCTAACGTTGAGCACAAGTAGAAGAGGTGATTTGATGGAGTTTTTTTTGGAAGCGCCCTCGTCTTTCATTCTCACTTTTCTAGATTTTGAGGAAGACCTTTGTTTTATACGTAATCAAACTCTGAGCAACTTTACGGATTGTTGGATGAATTTGATAAGCATAATGTATAGTTTTTATAGTAATCCTTTAGCTACTTTTGTAGTAAATATTTACTTACTATAGATGGCATGCACATCTATAAAAGGCATAGTTATTTTTTGGATATTATTGAGCTATTGAATAGATATCCTTGAGTTGTTGAGCTATGATTTTTTAGTTATTAACCCAACTAATTTCTAAGAATGGTGAGATTCTTTATTGTCCCAACAAATAACTAATTCCAACATTCGTGAAGGAAGTCATGGGCAATGTCATTCTACACTACAAGCATGAAAATCACTAGAATGCCTTATAATAGGGGTAGTCACAGTGCGTGAGAATGAGAGACTTTCTCCACCTGCTGCGAACGTGGCTGGATGAGATTGGCTTTCTCTGATGCGCCTGCAAGGGAATATACTTATCTTGTGAATGGTTCGCACGGTCGTCTCTCTTGCTCCGGAGGTGAAGAGAAGCCTGTGAGAGAGTTTCGCGTGTGAATTTTTTCACCTTCCAGCTCTAAGTTTCACCTATTTCTTCAGAATTCACTGTCCCCACTTTTGCCTCCACTGTTGTCTCCTTGGAGAACTCACTTTTGTTTTACCTTTCTTCACAAGCATGCTTGTATGGGTCGTCACAGTTGGGGGGAGTGGAGAACTCTCCCCATTGGTCCCGGAGAACCAGTTGGGAGAAGTTCTCTGTGGAGGGACTCTCTCCACTCCCACGCACTGTGACTACCCCTAATGTATGCCTACTAAAAAATCAACCTTCATGTGCTATGTTGCCCCAGCAAATAAACCCATATAATATCATGAGGGCAATGTGATGCGAAGATCTTGATGTCATTGCAAATTAACCTTCATTTACTAAAGAACTATAATGGTTCCCCAAAATCAAGGCAAATATGTGAAGAAATGTTGCGAATGAAGATCTCAAATACTCAAACTCGCGAGCCTCCCCTGCAACTGCTAGTGCAAGTACAATCTATAGATGCTAGTGCAAGTACAATCTATAGATGCTAGTGCAAGTACAATCTATAGATGCTAGTGCAAGTACAATCTATAGATGCAAGGATTTGCTTAAATACCCTGGTCGAGCGTTGCACCAAGCCTCACGTTGCACCAAGCCTCAGCCTTGGAAGGGTGGGAGAGGATAGGGACAAAATCAACCCCTCTTTTTATGTTGGAGGGGGACCCTATTTGATCAAAGGGGGGACCTTACTGGTTAAATTGGGACCACATGCCCCAAATTTGGCCAGAAAAATCCAAAAAAAGTCTCTAGAGCCCTGAAAGGTAAAAGGCCAGAAAAATGGACCACCCAAGGCTGAGGCTTGGTGCAACGCTTGACCAGGGTAAATAGAGAGATCCCAGATGCAACCACATAAGAAAACAAATCCACCTGCAATGGTGAAGAAAACATCATATCAAATTTGGTACATTTTATACTCACACCATAATTTCATCATGTTGCAAGAAGATTCTCTGAAGAGAAGTTTCCTACGACAACTTGTGCACCTACAAACTTCCCGAAGGTGGATTATCAACTCAAGGTCCTGCTCTTGAAAAAAGTCTGAGTCACTGCAGATTAACACCTAGTGTATCGTGACAGTTTTACACCAAAAACACTTCAATTTTTTTGGATTCTAGTGCAATGAACAAAGAAAGAAACAAAAATTTTGATTTCTAGTTCTGACCGTAGGATCTCAATTAAGACTTATTAAGTTATATGCTTACAAATTTTCATAAACTTTGACCGCACGGACTGAAAGATTCTAGTGTTTGAAGTCAAGCAAATGGTTCATTTTCTTCCCTGCGTTCAGTGGATCAACAGACTTTGACTTCACTTGGTGTCAAATTTTTGCACTACACAAGGTCTAAATCCTTTACCATCTTGTTAAGCATGATGTTTGTTCCTTGTACACCAATTTTTAGAGGTAGAAGACGGGTGTAGCATATTCAAAACAACTATGCAAGGAGTAAAGGTTCAAAATTTGCCAATTCAGACTTTAAATTTTTGTGAACTTAATATGTTTTAGATTGATAATCCGAATGGTCAGCAGGAAGTTTTACACCATGTATTGTTGTGGAAAAAATAAAAAGTGAAAAATATAAAGATATCTAGGTTTTATGTGGAAAAGAAGAAGTTATTTTTGTACCTTGCCCGACAATGAGTGACAATGTGTGAAAATGTTTGACTTGGGTTGGTGTACTATTTTTCACTAAAGACAAGAACTTTTTTTTGACAATATGAAGGGAAACAATATTACTTGCGAGTATTGAAAATCTCACATTCAATAGAGTGTCCTAGCAAAAGTTTTTGGAGGGGCTCAGGGGGCCCGCTCTCCCCATTTGAAATTAATACCCTATAAATTTTTCATCAAATGTGCAATTTAGGAAAAAAATTGTTTTCCCACTAAGGTCTCGGTAATGCCTTTCTATAGTAAAAATTTCAAAGAGGAATGTTGGAAATTGACACCATAGGAAACCTGACTGAATTTTTAAAAAGCCCATTTTTGACACTTACATTTTTGGTCCTTTAGGGGTTAAGCTCTAAACTTGAATTTCACAATGATACTTGAGAAAAATAGGCAACCTCACCATATGGTGTCAAATTTACATTTAAAAAGCATACTCCGGTGAAAGATGAAAACTCTGAATCTCTCACAAACACTACAACACCTTCTCCGAATTTTACTCCTAAAGTACCCTTATGCTTCACCTAACCCACCCCAAAACTGCCCCTGTAAGATGAGATGTTATTAGACTAATTCATGCAGCAGTTCTACTATTTGCAGCCGTAGGATCTTTAGACAAACTACTACAAGAAGACACCCAATTTTTTGGCCAAATTTGAAGGCAAAAATATACACATAACAAAAGATTTTGAAATCTACCAACATGTATAGTTGTGAGAAACATTTCACTGCTGCCAACTTTGACACCTTCTCAAGGATTAATTTAAAAAAAAATTCCCATGAGATTTTGGACATGAGAGCACCTCTAGGTTGATTATTCATGTGCTTAATTTCAAGTCCAAAAGATTCAGAAAAGAAAAGAAAAAAACTAAATCCACCAACATGTGTAGTTGTGAGAAACAATTAGGAAAACCATTTCACTATTGCCAACTTTGGCACTCTCCCTAGGTCTGAAAGTTTGTTAATTGACCATGAAATTTTTGGCACAAGATCATCTTCATGTTGAT
Source organism: Bryoerythrophyllum caledonicum (assembly GCA_963971425.1). Lineage (NCBI taxonomy): Eukaryota > Viridiplantae > Streptophyta > Bryopsida > Pottiales > Pottiaceae > Bryoerythrophyllum > Bryoerythrophyllum caledonicum. Next base: position 31,381,904 of record OZ020516.1, on the reverse strand, counting down.
AACATGTGTGCAAAAATTCAAAGCAAGAAGATGAATACAAAAAACCATCTTCAAAATCTACCAACATATGTAACTATGAGAAAGAATTTTGAGTATCTTTTTTTGTATTCATCATGTGGCCTTGAAATTTGGTAAAATTGTTATAAACATAGAGATGATCTCGTGCCATAAATTTCACGGTAAATAAAAAAAATTGGGAGGGTGTCAAAGTTGGTAGCTTTGAATGGCTCAAAACTACACATGTTGGTAGATCTTGGATATCTTTTTTGGGACTCATCTTCTGGCCTTGAAATTTTGCACACATGTTTTCAACATAGAAATGATCTTGTGCCAAAAATTTCATGGTAAAATGACAACTTTCCAGCCCTCAAGAGGGTGTCAAAGTTGATAGCAGTGTAGGACACCATCCCTGGACTTGCCAAAACGCCAATATGAATGTCACCTTGTTGTACAAAAATGGACAATAATACAAGATCTTTTTTAGAACCAAAGCAATTGTATATAGATATGTATACCAATATGCCATTCTCCATCTCGTCGCGAGTATGCAAGCACTTCAACATTGTACTTCATACTTGTTTAATCCAAGATACACCGGTTCAATTGTAGTTTGATAGAAGTAGAGAAATGGTTGCACAAGCAAATGAAACAAACAAGGTATTACAAACAATGCTTGGGGAGAGATAGTTGCCTTCTCTTGAGGCCTTTACTTATAGTACCAATTGGTTACAACCTTTGCCAATACAATTCAAGTTCCTTTCACCTCTTTCCATTTTCTCCCCTTTACTTTCCCTTCTAAATCTACCTCAACTATTTACAATGCCGTAATAACTACGAGCAACTCTAAAACTCTAACACTCTGACTTTGCGAGTAGTTACCTTCTCGCAATCCTATTGCCTTCACTAACCTTTGATGACGTTTCTTTGCAAGCGCCTTTGTCAATACATCTGACAAGTAAATCTCAAAGTCCAACCCCCCTCCAAGTGAAAAATGGCACAAAATGGTGGTAAATGTGGCTACCGGACCAAACATCTAAAAAAAAGTCTATTCTCGTAACTTGAGAGTATCGCTAAGCCACCAATCTTGCATGGCCGACTTCCACTTGCTTGCAACCTCCAATTAACATATATTTAACAAAATCTGGAGAAAATGATCATTTAAGGACAAATTAGAAAATTTAAACTTTGAATTCTTATCAGCGGCTAGCCAACGCTTCTCTTCATTTGCAATTTTCAAGTGGCTATAATACTCAAAAGTTGTCCAAATCAAATATATGAAGTGTTTTTTGACATCTAAATTTTTTGTAGATGTCAAAAAATACCTCATATGCCCAATTCAAATAGTATATGAGTGAATTATGCTTTTTAGAAGATTGCTAATAAGATATTCTGGCAACTCTCGGCGGACCGCCAACTATTTTTTCTGGACTTTTGTTTTTCCACATTTAGTTAGATATATGTAAATTGCAAAGCCTCATACATATTCAAAGGGTCCTCCAATGATGCCGCGTTGGTACGCTTCACCTCAAGTTGAGGCAAAATGTGGCTCCTCCACCATTCACCAGGCAATCGGCGCTCCCTCCTTACATATTGCGGCTCTCATAAGCTTTCAAATTCCTCTGCTTGGTGAAGACACAACACCTTCTTTGGCATCTAATTTTTCCTCTTTCTTGGCATCACCATGACAATCATCCAAGGATGGTGGTTTGAAAGATTCGTCTATCAAAATTAAGCTAAGAACCTCACAACTCCCACTTGGACTCATCTCTAAACAATCTCCAACATCAAGAAGAAGAAGAACTCCGGCCTCCAAACGAAGGCCGGCGTGAATAGAGTGCCTGTTTGTTCCACTTACTAAAACGATGCCCACTGGACACAATCTCCAACACTAGTACTATCCTCTACAAACACTACATCACAACTTTTGTTGATGATTGTAGCATCCGCCTCATATACTTTGATAAGGGTCAGTTGGTACAAGTTGCCTTTTCGAGGTGCTAATGCAAGAACATCTCCATATGGTGCCCTCAACACGCACCCATTCACATTAAGTTCACCTTCATTCCACTTGTGACAAGCTTGCTTACTGAGAGCAAGTTTGCTTGGATCTTTGGCACATGGAAGACGTCCTTGATTCTAACCCTCTTCAAACCCGACTTTAAAAACACTTTGACAACAATAAAACCCATTCCATCGGCTTTCACAACACTATTGTCAAATATACACTACTCGGCAACAAAGATATGGTCATACGTTTCCACACTACACTACTGCCAACTTTGACACCCTCCCAAGGGCTGAAAAATTGTTGATTTACTATGAAATTTTTGCACAAGATCACTTCTATGTTGGCAGCATGTGTGCCAAATTTCCTGTCCAGAAGATAAATGCCAAAAAAGATATTCAAAATCTGCCAACATGTGTAGCTATGAGAAAAGTTTCACAATTGCCAACTTTGACACCCTCCCAAGGATTGAAAGAATTGTTTTTGCCCATGGAATAAAATGAGACCATCTTTATGTTGTTTACATGTGTGAAAAATTTCAAGTAAAAAAGAAGGACACAAATATATATAATTCAAAATCTAGCAACATGTGTAGTTGTGAGAAATATTTCACTCCTGACCAACTTTCACACACTCCCAAAACTTGAGTTTTTTGTTTTTGCCCATGAAATTTCTGACATGAGAATACCTCTATGTTGATCACGTGTGTGCCAAATTTGAACGCCAAAATATCTACATATCAAAAGACTTTTGAAATCTACCAACATGTATAGTTGTGAAAAACATTTCACTGCTGCCAACTTTGACACCCTTCGAAGGATTGAATTTTTAATTTTTTCCCATGATATTTTGGTCATGAGACCATCTCTATATTGATTATACGTGTGGTATATTTCAAGTCCAAAAGACCCTCAAAAGAAAAGGAAAAATCTAAATCTACCAACATGTGTAGTTGTGAGAAACAATCAGGGAAACCATTTCACTATTGCCAACTTTGGCACTCTCCCTAGGTCTGAAAAATTGTTAATTGACTATGATGTTTTTGGCACAAGATCACCTTTATGTTGATAATATGTGTGCCAAAATTCAAGCCCAGAAGATGAATACAAAAAACCATCTTCAAAATCCACCAACATATGTAGAAACAATTTTGAGTATCTTTTTTTGTATTCATCATGTGGCCTTGAAATTTTGCACACTTGTTATAATCATAGAGATGATCTTGTGCCAAATATTTCATGGTAAATTAAAAAAGAATTAGCCCCAAGGAGGGTGTCAAAGTTGGCAGTTGTGTATGGTTCACAACTACACATCTTGGTAGGTTTTGAATATCTTTTTTTGTATTCATCTTTTGGACTTGAAATTTGGCACACATATTGTCAACACAGAAATAATCTTGTTCCAAAAATTTCATGGTAAATTGACAATTTTTCACCCTCAGGAGGGTGCCTGGCAGCAGTGTAGTGTGGAAATGTAGTCTCCATATCTTTGTTGCCGGGTATTGTACATTGCGTGAAGCAATTCTCTCATCCGTGTCGAATGCCGCTCTGAAAGGCATCATGTGCTTTATAGCTCCCAAATCCATAATCCACTCGCACATGGACTTTGAATGTGGTCCATCTTGAGTTATGAATGCGTAATCATAATCCTCCTTGGCATGGTTGGCGTTCTCCTTCTGTTTTTTTTGGTTTCTGTTATCCCGCTTCTACTCTATGGCTTGAAGAAATTTTGGGCAATGTGGCCCGGTTTGCCACAATTGTAACATACGTTATGTTAGGTCATTGTACGCCAAAAAATTACAAGTAGTGGAGGTCTTTAACCCCAAAAGGACCAAGACATTTTCCCCTCAAAATCACTCCAAAACTGCCATTTTCAGCGCATTCAACACGAAATGATACAAAATGATTTTTCTGAAAATTTAACCGTAGGATCTTGTACTAGTGTTGTATGAAAGTGTGTGGTGAGAATTTTGGTAAGTTTGACCATACGGATTGAAAGATATCGGCCTTTGAAGTGAGACATAATCTCTTTTTGAGGTCATAATAAACACCTTCAACAAACTTTGACCACCTTCTATGGCAATTTTTTGCACTACGGGCCGTGAATTTATTATGTTAACTTGAAAAGGATCATGTTAGGCACATGTGCACCAAATTTTAGAAGTAGAAGAGGTGTAGAAGATGTCCTAAAAAATCCTGCAATGCAACTATGTGCTGAGAACCTACAATACACTTTATTTTTTGCATATATCATATCCTTCTCAAAATTTTGAAATTCACAAATCCGTACGGTAGTTGCAAAGATCTCAATTTCCTTTCTAAGAGGACATTTTCTTTCTTTTAAATGGACAAAAACTCGAATTTCTATTGAATTTAGAAGTTGTTAAAGTTTAGTGACAATATTTGTGAAATGTCACACTAAATTGCTGCTCTATTTGTATATGTAAGTGAAAATAAATTGTAACTTTTGAACCGTAAGTCGGAATTCTACGAAATTTGTGTGTACACAAAGCTAATCAAAAGTTGTTCATTCAATAAAAAATCTCAGAAAATAATGCCTAGAATTGAGAACGTGGTACCTTACCCAAACTCAAAATGTCCCCCGAGGGGACTTTGGTCCTTTAGGGGTTAAGATAAGAAAAAAGACTTGCCATGGCTAGGGGTATAGAAAGTAGCCATTTACATAGGAATTTTTTTTTCTTTTAATTAAAATAATAAATGTTGAATCCAAAATCAAACGGTAGATGGAATCATTATGTCTTTCTCTATTAGAAGAAGCAAATCATCAAACAAATGTAAAATCCTTAATTTCTACAAGTATTCAAGTAAAAACCATGAGGGTTTCCGAGAACTTTCCTTCACAAAGATTTGCACTATTCACCCCTACTATAACATTATTCAAGTTCTAGAGTAGTACTATTAAGCTCTACACTACCTTGCCCGCTCTTCCCATTTTAGATTCATAACCTTATAACTATAATATTGTCTATTTGTTTACACAAAAAAATTCTATCACTTACCCACATCTCTAATATAAAAAAAAAGCATGATCTAGATTGAAATTGATATAAGCCACCCAAAATCACTAGAAGCCCACCTTGGGACTTTTAGTTTTTAGGGATTAAAAAGGTTGATTTTGCCCATGGACAAACTTCTTAACCCTTAAACGTCTGAAGGTGCCGCTAGTGACTACACTATTCTAAATGTAAGGTGTTGTATTTGAACATGATAAGGTTGAGATTAATTGAAATGACCTCCAAATGAGAGATGATGGCTGAAGAATTTTCAATCCAAAGGTGTAAGTCTTGCTAGACTTTAACACATTTCTATAATCTACGAAGTAAAATACGTGCCTATGTAAACGGTTCCCGACTAACATTTATCCCTTAAATGTCAGTCGAGAACCATATATATAGGGACGTATTTTACTATGTAGAATACCAAAAAAGAACTAAAGCCTAGCAAGACTTACACCATTGGCTCGAAAATTCTTCAACTAACATCTTTCATTTGGAGGTCATTTCAATTAATCTCAACCTCATCATGTTCAAACACAACATTATACGTGTAGAATACCGTGGCCACAAGCGCCACCTTCTAAACGTTCGAGGGTTAAGGACATGCCTTATTTTTTTGTCGATCTGGAGCCAAATTGCGATTCTTTCCCCCCAAAAAATACCATTCCCCCCAAAAGTGGGAAAATCATGATTTTATATCGCCAAAACTTCATTGATGGCCGTTGCTATATCGCCATATTGCCACTAATGAACAGCTACAACTCCATCCTACCGCCAAAAAGGATGAACAATTCTCTGTTTATGGAGACGAATTCTCCAAAATGGACATTTCGGGAGAAAATTTGGTTTCAGGAGAAAGCCAGGAGTGCTAGAGCTCCCTGGCCTCTATAACCACCACGGCTATCCCACTAAAACCAAAAAATAAGGGCTGGTTAGAGGTTAAACCCAACTGCCACTAAACGTAAGTTTGAAAAACCTAAAATTGAATCACACATGTGTCTTATACTTTGAGCAGGTGGGAAATGTGAGGAAATTCTGTACCGCTATCCGTCAGCAGAGGCATCAGCCCAGTCGAAAAACGCACATGGAAAACAGGTGCCAAACGCAAATGCCTGCGTATTGGCCAAAAAGGACCCACGTGCGCAGGAGACGCAGCAGCAGCTGCAGCTGCAGCACCAGAGGCTGGAGCGCCGGAGAAGGGTCGGATAAGGGATCCGGCGCCAAGCACGATGAGAATTTCCACAATTCTCCCACTGCACATCTATAAAGGCAGGCAGTGAACTCGCAGATTGCGCCCGCGTCACGAGCTAGCTCTCATTGCTGTCATGGATTGACGGGGATACCTGGTTCGGAGGATTTCGCCGAGGAATTAGGAGCGGTTTGGAACTCGATGAATCACTCGTCTGGCTAGATCTGTGGTCTGCTTCGGAGGTTTGCGAGGTTGGTGTCGGCGATGAAGGAGTGAGGGCGAGCTTAGCGCCATCAGTAGCAACGCTAGAGAATTGGTGGTGCCCTATTTCGGTGGATCCGCCACAGCTTCGGGTGCGGTGCGTGCAGGTGGAATTTGTTGGCGCCTTCTTGGTAGTGGGTCGTTTTTGTAGGTTCGTCGAGGTCGTGCAGGAGTGAAGAGGAGTCTTCAGCGAGGCTCTGGTTCTTCTTATTTGCCATTTCCACAATTTTTGGGTGTGAGATGCTGGCATTTGTTGTGGGTCGGTATCGGATTGCCTCTCCTCGGTTGAGACGTTCACAAGACCTGCTTGCTCAACCAATTTCTGTCATGAATGCAGTGTCTCCTCCTCCTCCTCCTCCTCCTCCGCCGCCATGGATCACATGGACGTTGACGGCGCGCTAGCCGTGGCGAACCTGGCACGGAACCGGAGCGACGTTCGGGAGTTCCCGGACATGATCTGGTCCGAGGAAGAGCTCCGAAACGCACGCCTCAACAGCGCCGTCTTCCCTGAGTTCCACCAGACCTCCGACGAACTCACCGTCTTCTCGGCCCAAGGTGACGCGTTCTTCCCCTCTTGTGCAAAATGTGTAGTAGGGAATCGACGAGGAGGTTTACAGTCAATAACAAGCTTTGGTCTTCGTGATGTAGGATGTGAGTTGGAAGGAGAGAAGGTTATGGGTTAGACGATGCTGATGGAAGGCAACCACATTGGTCTTGAAGAAGTTAACAACCAGATATGGAGGTGCCCTCACTCAAATAGTGTGTGACTTGGGAACTAATATCAAGATGATCTCAAAGACTGACTTTTTTGGAATAGATATGACTTTTTACTTTTGAAGGGATTTTATTTTGCTGAGAGCAGACCGATCTATACTGGGGATCATTGTAAACATAGTTGGTAAAAATGTTATAATATCAGCAAATTAGTCTGGCTAACACTATATATCATCTTCACTATACAATGCACTGCACTAAAATTTATGGTTAGTGTAGTATACACTAAATGCAAACCCATACACCAATTGCGAATGAGGCATTTAGTGTAGTGACAAAACCCTACACTAAATGCCAACTACTACACTATTTGTCAATTTTAGTAAAGATTTCAACATACATTTAGTGGCTGTCAGAGTATCTTATTAGCAGCTTTCAATTGGCCACAACTCATTCATTATAAACCCAAATTGGATATATGGGGTGTTCTTTGGCATCTACAGAAAATGTAGATGCTAAAAAACACCTCATTTGCCCAATTTGGACAAGTTTTGAACGAGTTATGACCATCTGAAAGTTGCAAATGAAGAGAAGCATTGGGCTGGAATGATTGGGGGATTGATTGGGGTTTGAGTGAAGGTTACATTAATGACATTGGTAGCTAACACCAATTGTCAACTTCTTTACAAATAGTGTACTAGGGTAAGTACACTATTCGTACCACTACACTAAACATACATATCAGTGTAGTTTGTTTGACCGTGCTATTGGCACTTCACTACAAAGTGTCATTTTTTTGGTGTCTAAACAAATATATTTTTGTATCAATGATTGTAGGATCCTTTCTGTTTCCAACTTCATGGCTTATCTTCATAGGATGCAAAACAGAAGGCTGGTACTTCGGAGCTACATTTCTACCTGCACATGAAGAAAGGTTTCATGTTTCACATCAGTAAACATCCGAGAAACCTAAGCTTTTTCTTTGTGAATTCAGTAGGTTCCACAACAGAGATCCAAGAGGATGAGGAGCTCCAAGAATACGCAGCATAATCTTCCTCTCTTCAGCTCAAAGAGGAAAAAGGGTGGCAGAGTCTCGTTGGAATTTGGAATCCGCCAGAGCTGCCTACGAAGTAGACCTTTTTCTGTAGAAAAGAATTGGCACATTTCTTGCACATGTGTCCAAAAGCAGAGTGATAACTGTAGTTTTTTTTGTTTTTAAACTACTTTACCTTGGATTGTTCACCACCTGATGAGTGATTCTGAGTCTGTGAATGTAGAGTGTTTAGTTGTTGTTTGTCATGTTCAAGGTTGGTACAGTATTTGAGGGATCTCTTTGGATCCGTGCCTTGAACTGAGGAATGATTGTGTTAGAATGCCATACCAAACTCACTGACTGGGTTTAGGATTTTAGTAGTACAATGCAAATTAAACTGTTATGTTACACCAAAACTTAGTTGGTTTTTAATTGTAATAAAGGTAATTCATCTGTTGGTGTCATTTAAAAGTGGGGTAAGGGTATCATGAGCTTTGCACCGAATTTTTTTAGTGTGAATAGTTGAAATGATTAGCTCTAGATTTTCATGAACAATACAGAGAAGGAAAAATATAATATGTTTCGATTCTGGTACAATATAAAAGAATGTTTCATATTTATTTCAAAGTCAAGGGAGTATCACAATTTCTGTAAACCACGTATTTATTTCCCTCTTCAATCATCGTACAAATGAGACAACGAACTTTAGGAACTGGGGAAATATGGTTATCTTTCTCTTGGAATGTTTTGAAGGTGGTTGTGAAAAAGAACCTTCTCCAGCGTTTGGCATCTTCCGTTTTTTACCATGTCCCAATTTGGTAAGTTGCACATTTTTTTGTAAGGGAGCAATAGAACTTTCACGTCGAGGATGATCAATGGTAAGAGGTCTTTGAAATATAAATGGCTTTGACATAGATGCTATAAACTTGTGTATGACATCTTTTTATTTCGCTTTTTTTATAGCATAATCATCCATAGATGATATCATATGTGACATTATTCCATCCACTTGCCGATTGGTTCATTTTCTTCTCTACGTTTTGTGTTGGAGTGGGGCCCTATTTGATCCATCAAGGGGCTCAAGCAGGTAGTCTGGGGCCGCAGGCCCCAATTTTGGCCAAAAAAATTCCAAAAAAAACCTCTAGGATCCTAAAACGGGCAGGGCCAGAAAAATGGACCCACCCGAGGCTGAGGTTTGGTGCAACGCTCGACCAGGGTCAATAAGGAGATCCTCACAAGAGTGAAGATTACAGCTTTGAGTAACAGTTCACCCACTTCATTGTGGTTGCAATACGTCCATAAAATCCCATGTATGAATCACAAGACTGACAGATTAAATCATTCAACAACTTTGGAACCATAAAAAATCGCATTATGCTCGCAAGCCAAGAACATCAATCAATGTGTAACACAAATTAAATCGACAGTATTTCTCCATTCCACTACTCCCAATTTCAAGAGAGATGTTTCCAAAAGTATCAATTATGATATCTCAACATAAACGTAACTGATATTTACGACTGCCGCTCTTACACTGTTTGATCCGAATTCGCCTCATATTAGACTAAGCGACCTCCGTAGTATTTTCAATAACTAAACCAGAGAAAGGTAGGTTCACACTCTCCATAACAATTGCCCTTCGTAAGAGCAACAATACGGTACAAAAACGAGCTACTTGGGCTCAATCAAAGCAGACATGAATTAGGAGTCACACACTAAAATGGGTTTCCAGCTTCAAGTCCTGCTTCATGTTAGAATAGACAGATAGCATACATTACATTTCCTTTCACTTTCTGAGCGAACCCACTAAATGAAACTCCCTTTTCTGAGATATTGTTCACCCCTGCAAAGAAGACTCCAAGGAGGTATGATAACATTCATAAACTAGAGCTCTTTGCTTTGACGTCAGCCGTTCACGGGCGATTCCTTGTGAACAAAAAAATTTAGATGTCCTTGGTCGTAGTACCTGATTAGTACCATCACTTGGCTGACTTCAGAGCCTCGTTCACGGCCTCTTCTTCGTCCTGAAAGCAGGAACCCCGATATGATTTAAAACGGAGGCAACAACCTTGGTACCAGAGAAAAAGAAAAATAAATGAATTCTAACAAGGAGCCCAAGAAGCATGGAAGTTACCACAAGAGCTTGGAATTCGTTTTCCTCATCAATGGCATCTAGCACTGCTTCGTCATCCAGTAGGTCCTGCATATAAACCAACACAAGATATTTACATGTTAGAGTTCTTTCTAGACTCACCCAAAGTGCCAAAAAGATACTGGTCTTTGGATTTACATTACTACTCTTTCCTCACTCTTAATAGCCATTCGATAAATGGAAGAGCTTGGTGGTCACTAAACTCAAGTTAGAAGTAAGTTCAGCCCTTGAGAAGGAAGGAGATGTCATGTTGTACCATAAACCCCAGCCGCCTTTTCCTCTTTGAGATGATTACAGAAATTGGGGGCTATTTAGGGCTGACTTTAATGATTTAAAACCAAAAAAAAGTCAGAACTCCTGGTATCTTTGCCTCAATTAACCGACAACTGTATTGAAAGACACATAATGTGCTCACATATAAAATAACTTCCAGTACTAACATGATATATTCATAACAGAGTTTCCAATAGAATGAGAAGGGGACTCACATCATCAGCTATCCTTAACTCTCCTGTGACGGAGTCCTGTTGAAGGACAATCATGTTAGTCTCGAAAGAACTCTGCAACTGCAGGAACACTGCATATACAACACCAAAAAGCAAGGAAGCAGGTTCGGGGTAGACCTTGTGAGCCACGAACATGAGGGGGTCAAAGGGCGTGTACATAAGATACTGGTTGTTATCCTGCACACGACAACAAACATCAATGTCCACTTTCTAGAAATGAGCACAGGAAAGCTCAAAAAAAGAGGTGTTATATTCATCATAAGAAGGTAACGGTTCTGATACAGTACCATTTGAAAAGTAGCAACTTCTACTCCTTCGGCCAAGGACCCTCCCAAACCCTCTCCATACTCTGTAAATGACATGAAAAAAACTAATATAGGTTAGGGTCACCTGAAATCTGAACAAGATAATCCCTCGTTTTTCATTTCGAAAAATCAAAATCCATTCTCAAAGGAGCTGATATTCTCATGCAAACTCTTCCTTCACCCTCAACGACGGCTGAAACTGGTTTAAATTGGGTCTGAATTAAGTTTAAAGACTACCAGGCTCTTCCATGGTTCTAATTGAAAGACCACCATTGATCTGATCACTATTTGGAATGAGAAAGAGTAGTCTAAAGAGGGAGATTCTAGGTTTTTGTACCAGTGTTCAAGTCAATCACATCCTTCTCGGTGTAGCAGAAACCTCCCCGAGCTGTCAAACAGAACCTAACACGACATTACAACTCATTAATACAAAGATGTTCAGGTAGATAAGCTCAGCAAGAGAAGCACACTACAATATGCCAAACATACCCACTAACAATAAGATGAAGACGACTCTTTGCAAGTGCGTATGCTGCACTGGGTAGCACCTCCTCCAGTTCCGCATCACTCAGCTGTCAAGAGTAAAATGCCAACGATTAAATCATTCCAAGCCAAGATTCTACATTCATCAGCAGATTTTAATTCACTCATATATGCGTGGTATTCAAAGAGAGAATCAGTACCATGAAAACCAAACGTTTGACCATTCTGGGATGTTCTAAAATTTCTTAAGAATTTTCCAGGTTTTCTAGACATGCTCAATTTAGGAACTTTGAAGAAGATGATTCCTAAATGAGCTTAGAGCTTCTGGAAAAGAAGAAAATGATGAAGGAATGAGTATGTCCCATTGAGAAGGGACTTAAAACTACCTCTATCAAACCTTCACGCTCTTCTTCTATCTTCAATATTTGCAAGGGCCTGCTTTCAAACAACAGTTCACCTTGATTAGAACTTCACCAGAATACTACCACTCACAAGAATCAAGGAAAAGACTGAAACAAGATCCAAGATTATTTGTTCCTTGTGAGCTCATTTGAATCTAAGAAAGGTTTGCCTTACATATCCAAAGGTAACAAGAGAAGACATTGCTCTCCACTAGAGCTCGAGAACGCCCTTCGTATCATACATTCTAGAGGTCTTTTAGTTGCTGGATCCACCTGCATAAATGCACAGATTCCATAGAGTTACTTGTAAACTCCGGCAAAGATACCGTGAGTTTTGAAGTCTTTTCTCACTATCAGTTTATCAGAATCAGCTCTTAATAGCTCTGAATTGCTATAACCAGATCAAACAGGAAAAAGGCTGAGATTCATGAAACAAAATGACCTCTCCTTCTTCCTTCTCAAAGGCGGCTAGAACTAATTCTAACTTGAGTTTAGAGACCATCAAGCTCTCCCATTGACCTAATAAGAATTCACCACCAGTCTCTCCCATTGATCTAATAGATATTAAGAGTGAGGAAAGAGTAGTATTATAAACTATCAGACCGGTAAAACGTTCGGTGACTTAGAAAACACACTCTCATGGCAACAAGAAGAAACCCAAGTTAATCCTCGAAGTGTACTTAAAAAAACAGGTCCTACCAAAGAACTCCACTGGTTTGCAGAATGCTTACGATTGTGACAATTCGATTTTGAGGCGGCGCCATAAGAACCACCTTCCCTGATCCATCCAGAACAAATCCTGCTAATGGTTTCAACAACGACGTTGGCGGTGCAGCATTGATGTCGTCATCCTCCTCATCAATTGCAAACGTAACCTGCACAACACAAAGACAATGAGTCTAGCAGACCCTAAACCTGATCAAGACCCGCACTCCATACTCCCTAATGAACTTCCACACCATACACCTCAGGGTTTAAGACTGATGGACCATCCAATGGATTTCCCAATGTTCGTAAACCCTAAAACCTAATCATCGCCACAATAAACCAGAGGTTTTAAGACAGATAAACCTAGAGAGAGATTTTATTTTTAAAGCTCATACTAAAATCAAAATTCAAATCTTATCAGCTTGCTCTCTGCGAATTCTAAACCCTAAAACCCTAAACCTCAATCATCACCACTAAGAACCTCAGAACTTAAGGCTAATTAACCTTAGCCTAAAACAGAGGGGGAAAATAAATCAGAATTCGTGATAGAAATAGATTTTTTTTTGGAAAAATGTAGAAAAATAGTTTCAAACCCTAACCCTAAGCCCTAACCGTTGCCACCAGAAACCTCTAGGTTTCAGACGAACTGATCCTACAGAAGGAAAAGTAAAGCCAAAATGACATTTCCCTGCAAGAACAATATCCATTCCTGAACAAACGCACCTCATTCTTCTGCCCTCGAGACACCTTCTCGGCATTCCTCCCGTACTTCTCCGGCTTCTTCCCGCCGGTTTGCTTGGAATCCGTCCGCTTGTACCCGGAGTCGTACTTGGCAGCAGCCTGACAAGCGCACCCCCCGCGCTGCTGCTGCTGCTGCTGCTGCCCTAGCCCTACTCTCGCCTCCGCCTTCCTGCCCCCCCGCCACACCGCTCCCCCCGGCAACGCGAACCCCACCGCGTACCTCGACGTCGCCATCGCACAAAGCTCCGAATCTCCACCAATTCACTGCTCCATGTGCGCAATTCCCTGCATAATTCTCATGAACTAGACGTAGTGCGTGTGCGGAGAGGTCCAATGCAGGCCATGGCGAGAAATGCAGTGTGAATTCTCGTCGTCTCGAGAGATCTATCTCCAGAAACTTGAGCATGTCAGTCTGGGCTTCAGAACTCTCTTCAGGTTTATCCAAAGGCGGGGGCGAGATACCCGGGTCTATATGGGTATGTCGGAGAGGGTACACGGGTGATACTCGGTGTGATACTCAGGTGATGCTAGTGTGATATTCCGGTGATACTTTACAGATACTATGCTGATACTCGGGTGCTCGTGTTATGAGACAACGCCGTTGTGATGGCTCCTGTCTGTACTGTATTTTACAAGAACGTTGATCGTCTCGTGATCATGGTAGGGTTTGGCGATGCTCGCTGCTCTCATGATGAGAAACACGAGCTATCTCGTTTCTGCGGAGACCGTGCTTGTTGTAGAGCAAGGTGCGTGCTGTGAGTAATTAGAGACGTGGTATGAAAGAGATCAGGATTTGGTAACCGAGATAGGTATGTTGAATTGTCTTCTACTAGAGTTTCGTTCGGCTATGAAGATGCAGAATTATCACGGCAGGATGCGTGCTCTGGCGCCTGTTGTCGTTTTCTTTTGCATGTGCGAGTGTGCGGCGAGAGGTCACGGTGGGCGGGAGCAGGAATTTTCTAGCTGGCGGAGGTGGCTGCAGGGAGATCCGTCCGTGAGTGAAGCTTCTCCGGTGATTGTGGTCGACGCGAACGGACTCGGGGATTTTTCGACCGTGCAAGGCGCGGTGGACGCGGTTCCGGCGGGGAATCCGAGAAAAACCATCATCCAAATCAATGCCGGCAATTATGTGTAAGCCAGTCTCTAGTTTTCTCAAGTTATTTCACCTCCTTCGATTTTCTTGTTATTTCCAGTTTAACGATCTTTGACCCTGGGAATGTTCTTCGGAGTTTTCTGAATTTGCAGTTTCGATATGGACCTTGAAATCCTTTCAGTACTCATGTGCAATACATTGAAGAAATCCATGATGAATTTGGTAGGGTTGAATTTCGAGCCTCGTTAGTGTATAGCCTTAAACAAAGTAGAGTCATAATGTGCATAAAGACACGTAATTACTTCACTTTATGTCGATGTTCTGCCAAAGTAGTGCTAGGAGATGTACAATGTACAAATGTTTCAGCAGCCAACGGATCTGTTCTTTCACACCTGACATCATCATTTAGGTTTACTTTAATCAGGCTAGGTGCAGTCAGGTACATGCTCAGTCCTTAATGGTTAAAGCCTCATGTTAGGACGGACCTTGGCCATCATATTGGAGATGTTAGCCTGCAAGAGCCACATGTGCAATTGTACATTTCTTACTACCAGGTCCTCACGTGCTGATCTTATCGACTTAACATTGGGACTAGAGATGGAATATGAGCAGGGAAAAAGTGAAGGTACCGAGCACGCTACCATTTCTGACTTTCCAGGGAGCTGGCGCAAGTTCAACCACAATCTCCTGGAATAGTGTTGCTGGTGACGCTGGCCCCGATGGCAAAGCTTTGGGAACCTACAACAGTGCCTCCGTCATGGTGTTTGCTCTCAACTTCGTTGCCAGAGACATTGCCTTCAGGGTAAGCGCTCAACCCTCTAACATATTTCACTCATGTCACCCTTCATGTGCTGAAACTGAGTCGATATGGTAATCTATTCTCGAAATCTGATAATCTTATATTACCTCATGCTTATTCTCACAGAACACGGCAGAGGTGCCACCGCCTGGGGCAACAGGAAGACAGGGGGCAGCATTTCGTATAGCAGGGGACATGGCGGCCTTCTATAACTGTGCTTTCTTCGGAGGTCAAGACACTCTTTGTGATGACACGGGGCGACACTACTTCAAGAACTGTTACATTGAAGGCTCTATAGATTTCGTCTTTGGCAATGGTCAATCCATGTACACGGTAGTGTGTCGCCGCCCACTCTGCATATATTTCAATCCTTGTTCGGAGTACGTCTTCAACCAGCTTTCACTTGTTTTGTTGCTGATTTTATGGAGTCCTTGGTTTGCTCTCTGAGCAGGCATCCACCTTGCACTCCATAGCCACAAGTACCGGGTCAGTTGCAGCCCAGGACAGGGAGAGCCCAGACGATACCAGTGGCTTCGCCTTTGTGGGCTGCCAGATAACAGGCTCCGGCAGCAATTACTTGGGAAGAGCCATGGGCAAATACTCACGTATCATCTACTCTGAATGCTACATAGAGAACATAGTGCATCCTCAAGTGTGGGATGCAGACTGGACCCATGATGGTGCCAACCGTCAGCAGTAAGACTCCGTGAACCCTAATAATTTTTTGCATCCTCTTCAGAAACGGTGCTGTCATAGCTCAGTCAACTAGAATTCTACATCTTCCACCTGCCTCATCACTTGAACGATCTGGAGACTTCTGTAACAAGGTACTGACTATCTTCTCTTCTAACATGGTCATAACAGGACGGTAACATACGGAATGTATGAATGCTGGGGTCCAGGAGCAGCGAGCATCGGACAAGCGTGGGCTCGCACAATGAACCAGCTTGAAGCATTGCCGTTTACAAACCTGGACTTCATCAACGGCCAAGACTGGCTGCCAGAAATCTAGCTAATGTAGGAAACAGATAATAATTCGTACAATGATTTGGTGACTCACAAAGCACCCTTTGTGTTCAAGGGTATATCGTCCAATACACTGCCGTAAATGAAAATCTTGAGCACATGATCTACGGTAGTTCTGAATCCTGATACTACTTGTCCAGTACAGCTCCGGCATGGTTACATCGATACTCAGGTTAACAGGAGTTAGAGGGGACTTCCCAAGAGATAATCTGCTAGAGAACTGTTCAGATCCAACCCAGACCACATGAAAGATCCAACAACCAAAAAAGCTGCAGAGCTTCACACGAGATTGCAAGAAAAGGAAGCACTCACAAACATGAATTCAAGGACTAGATGACTCGTTATAAAAAGAACAGTTCAGTCCAGTACAAACAAGCTCACACTACTCCATCTACTGTCCGAGCTCCGCCTTCTTCTTCGCCCACAACCTGTCCAAGGCGCTGTCGGCGTCTCCCTGCGTGACAAAAAAACCACAACGCGCTCAGATCCCAGCCTCTCTTCCACAGGACATGTCGAAAGCTGAACGGGAAATAGCGTCAGTACCTGAGCACGGACGAAGCCGCACAGGGCGAAGGTGGTGAACTGCCCGGTGTACACGCCGTTCTCGTCGACATGGCCCACGTTCAGCTGCACGGAGGAAACATCCTTGGAGGTGATCAACCTGTTGGTTGACGAGCTGCAAACTCACGAAAAGACCAATTCAGTCGCCATAAACCTAAAATCAAGCTAGGGTTTGTCAAAAAGACAGGATTTGCGTAACACTCCGACCAAGCCAAGATTTGATGGAAAGAGGACGTTCCAACCGATGTAGTGTTTGCAACGACCAGCTTGATGGAAGGAGGACGTTCCAAGCACGCTAGGGTTTGATAGAGATCAAGAGAAGGAGATTTGAGGTGGGGAGCGGGAGCGTACCACTTCCTGGGGATGTAGAGATCCACATTGTCGCCCTCCTCGTTCTGCATGGTGCGAGAGTGGCGGTGGCGCAAGTGATGGCGATGGAGGACGCGGAGCGACGAGGGCTGCGAGCGCGGGCAAGGAAGCAAAGAGGTCGAGGATTCTCTAGGGTTTGGTAGTTTATACTGGCTCCTGTGGGAACGTGGAAAGGAACCCTGGCAATAAACCTCGCCCTCACATTTACGAGCGGCGGGCCCTCCTTCTAGCCCTGTTTCTTAATTTACGGGTACAATTTTTAGAAATTTTGAGTTTATTTGTAGAACCTAAACCCCAAATCCTACACATCTTTTTAACTTTTAATTTTTTATCAACGATTTTGAAATAGGGGGCTTTTTATCCCACCAATGGGTACCCGCTTAGGGCCTGCTTGTCATAATACGAGGGCGAGGTTCATCATCACGGGGTAAGGAACTTTGTGAATGTAGGAACGCCTTCTGAGAACACATCTGGTTGAGTGATACCTATGCCTTTGGCTCTTGTATATTCCACGTTGTTCTTGCCGTAATTGGGTTTTGATGTGTAGCACTCGGCAATAAGTATACGTTCTTTTTGCTTATGTACGTTTCCACACTACACTGCTGCTAACTTTGACACTCTTTTAAGGGCTGAAAATTTGTCATTTTACCATGAAACTTTTGGCACAAGATCATTTCTATGTTGACAATATGTGTGCGAAATTTAAAGTCGAGAATATGAATACGGAAAAGGATATTCAAAATTTGCCAACATGTGTAGCTCTGATAAAAGTTTCAGAGCTGCCAACTTTGAAACCCTTCCAAGGATTAAAAGAACTTTTTTTGCCCATGGAATTTTTAGCATGAGACCATCTCTATGTTGATTACATGTGAAAAAAAAATTCAAGTCTAAAAGATCCACACAAAAAATAATATTCCAAATTTACCAACATGTGTAGTTGTGAGAAACATTTCACTCCTGGCCAACTTTGACACACTCCCAAGGATTGAGCTTTTTGTTTTTTCCCATGAAATTTTTGGCATGAAACTATCTCTATGTTGATTACATGTGTGCCAAAATTTAAGGCTAAAATATACAATTAACAAGAGATTTTTCAAATCTACCAACATGTGTAGTTGTGAGAAACATTTCACTGCTCCCAACTTTGACACCCTCCCAAGGTTTATTTTTAAATTTTTTCCCATGATATTTTGGACATGAGATCATCTCATGCTGATTATGCATGTGCTTGATTTCAATTCCAAAAGATCCACAAAAGAAAAGAAAAGAAAAGAAATCTAAATCTACCTACATGTGTGGGAAACCATTTCACTATTGCCAACTTCAGCACCCTCCGTAGGTCTAAAAATTTGTTAATTGACCATGAAATTTTTGGCACAAGATCATCTCTATGTTGATATAATGTATGCCAAATTTTTAAGGCCAGAAGATGAATACAAAAAACCCATCTTTAAAATCTACCAACATATTAAACTATGAGAAACAATTTTGAGTATTTTTTTTTGTATTCATCATGTGGCCTTGAAATTTGGTACACCCTATAAACATAAAGGTGATCTTGTGCCATAAATTTCACATTAAATTAAAAAACAAACGAGCCCTAGAGAGGGTGTCAAAGTTGGTAGTTGTGAATGGCTCACAACTACACAAGTTGGTAGATTTTGAATATCTTTTTCTGTATTCAACTTTTAGCCTTTAAATTTTGCACACATGTTGTCAACATAGAAATTATCTTGTACCAAAATTTTCATGGTAAAATGACAATTTTTCAACCATCATGAGGGTGTCAAAATTGGCAGCAGTGTATTGTGGAAACGTACATAAATGTATACTTGTTGTTGGGTACTATACAATATGTAGAGTCAGCTCCCTTTAGAAAAGTATCTCATATAACTACAATCTCATTGTAAGAGGCTGCTTGGGTCAAGAACAAAATTCTGCTCTTGTAACAACCATTGGCGATTACAGCTTCATTCATCATCAAATCCCTTTCCTAAATCTTACTTTCCATGCACTTCCAAGTTGTTATAACTCCCACCATTCACCATAAAGCCATCACCATTCATCCAATACTCCCACATTACAACCTTCACCCATCTTCACCCACCCTTTCCATTATAAGAGTTGCCCAATACAAAAACCTCTATAAATAGCATGCAGAACCAACGAGGTTGTTGTAAGGGTAGCCAACTGTATTCAGAGGAGGTCAGTTCCCGACCACAGTACACTGTTGCAACGAGACACGCATATAGCTCCCCAACCTATCCTTGCCTTTCATTCCAAACCCGCAACTCATTGCTCATTTTATGCATATTGGCCAGATATGTTGAAGTCCCATATGAAGAACTCCGGTCGCCAAGGGGACCGGCGTGAATAAAGTGTCTGTTTGTTCCACCACTGAGTCCATGTCCATCGGACATGCGTTAGTAGCATTGGACTACCAGTACTTCCCCTCTCAGGCCAGATGTATTGAAGTCCCACAAAGTGATTAGAATGCCATGTTTCATGTTGCAGGCATGCTCCTAGTTGCATTTTGTCTGAATGCATTATTATTTTCTCCTTCTGCTCGCTTGAAATTTGAAATTGCAACATAAAATGTACTCAAACATTCTAAATAAGTCATGCCCGTCCATTCAGATGTTTAAATTGAGCCTTCAAATTGTGCATGAAAAATCAGGTGTTTTTTTTCACCTTCATACACAAGTATTACCTAATTAGATTCACCTATGGGATGTTGGGAAGAGGCTGTACCCTTTAGTGACCACGCAATCACTTTTTGGTCTTTGGAAGTGTTAATCTCTGTGTCCATGAAATCCACAAAGAATAAGATTGTGAACTCTAGAATTTAGATTTGCACATGTGTCATACATACACTTTGCAAAAAACAAATCATGATTTGGAGTTTTAGAACTCTTGAAATACTTTGGAATACATTGCGAGATACACTCAATCAATGAATACCTACAAATACAATGCCACGTACAGAATATGTTGTATTTCATACACATGTAAAACTGATTTTGGTCTAAGACTTTGATTGACATTTATTCCTAAGAGACTTTCCAATGTTTTGTAGATGTTGATCTCTCTATTTTAATTAATTATATATATATATATTATTTTTATTTTTATTTTTTTGTGTAAAGTTTGGAACATCTTTGTATACAACTAAGTAGATAAAAGATGAAAATCCATCAAGAATCATGCATAAATGCTTACTTCACATGTTGTATGTCAATATGAGGCTATCAACATTATCAATGCATGATTGAACCTCATTGATTTAAAATATGAGTTTTCTTGTAAGATTCTATCAATCTATACAGTAGTACACCCTCCAAAATCCACAATTTTCACTATCAATATACATTGACCTCAAACACTCGAGGGTAATACACTATACCATCAATTGTTGAATGTTGTGCAAATTCTCCCAAAAGATTTGCTCATGGGTTAAGTTCAAATATGAAATTGAGAAATTATACTTCGATTGAAAAAAAAAACCAACTCAAATCTTGAGATTGTGGGGAAAATTGGAAGTGACAATCAAAGTTGAGCATTCTTTCATGTGGGGAAATGTGGAAGTGACAATCATCAAAGACTTGGAGCATTGTTTCATGTTTCAGTATTTCAACTAAGACATGAACTTTCATTGCAAGAATGAAAATGTAAGACAAGCACATTGTCATTTGTATAATACCAAACATGAAAATTAGATTCACTTCAACGCTCTTTAACCAAGAAATTAATCTTACATTGAGATTCTCCATACAACAATCAATTCAATATATATCTTCAAATTTCAACTTATAGTCCCTCAAAGAGAGGCTTCAAAATAAACAGATATAAATAACCTGAAGTAATTATAAGATTACTTCAGAATTTGAACATTTCCCATAAAATTTATAAGAATTCTAGGCATGTTGTTAAATGTAGATTACATTTTGCCAACTTAGACCCAAGCATAACTTGATTTGCAAGTTAACTTTGAAACTATATGAATGTCGAACGTTTATGAAATTTGGATTTAAGTTGGTGAATGGAAACACTTAACTAAAAATCAATTATTCAACAAATGAGTGTGAGTTTGACCCCAACATAAGGTATTCAGAAACATAGCATTTACGCATAACCTTCAATTCATGAAAGACCAACAGAGTTCGAATGTTTGAATGTTTGATGTGCACAGCACAAGTCATGGATGCACTGACAGTCTGCAACTATTGGAAATAAACTAGTTTGAAAAAGAGAAAAAAGAGAAAAAAGAGAAAAAACACAGAGAGTGGCAAAAAAAATGCAGAAGTTGCACATGAGATTAGAAAAGAGCTCGCAGTTCCGCCGCCTCGGCCGCCATGTCGTCGAAGGTTCGATCCTTCCGATCCTTGTCCAAGTCCAGCTTCTCCGACAGCTGCTTCTCCTTCTCATCAATCTGTCATATTCCTCACCACAAACTTCATCAGATAGTCCAAGGCACACTATCAGCTATCAGAGTCAACAGGTGGCTAAGATTCACATGACCTCTCCTTTTCAAAGGTGGTTGAAACTACTTCAAGCTTGAGTTTGAAGACCATGCTTAATGAAGATACTACCATTCATTTAATAGCTACTAAGAGTGAGAAAGGAGTAGTATGATTTATCAAAAGAGGGGATATCTTGTTGGAACTTTGGGTGGTTTTACAAATAACTCTAAATAGATAAAAGGCAGAGACATGAAAATATGGATTTATTATTTATCAAATCCTTCAGACTTTCACGAGAAGATGAAATGGGAGCAACATATGAGATGTAAAGACAAGAAGCTATTGATCGTACCACATCATAAACCTCATCGTTATTCTCGAAGTCGCCACTCTTTCTGGGAAGAATGTGGACATGAACATGTGGTACAGTTTGTCCAGCTTGTGCACCATCCTGAAATAATTAAAGAAGCACACATATTTTTAGCGAAACGCCAGATTTGATGAGAGATAATCACAGGCAGTTGGACGCCATGAAGTTACTACTAGAAGACGGAGGAAAGAGAGGTTAAGGGTCTAAGGTTTTAAGGCGGTTAAACTAGGTTTATGGTTACTGGGAAACAAGACATGTCAATGGAGTACTGATCTTGTGGTAATTCCATGCAACCTAAAGTTCAACTTTCATAGCTAGTCTTCACTATTCATGACATTCTTCCAATTTCAAAGCTTATGTTCCCACAAGCCAAAAAGGAAATCAACTACACTATTCATGCCAAACATGCTAACGTTTTAGGTTAACCCTTAAATGCTGGACCTGTGGCCATGGATTCAGAATGGTCAGAGGTACTATTTCGATTGTTTAATTTCACACTAAAATCTACAAAATTCGTTATTACTCTAAATAGAGCTTAAGAGTTTCTATGTGTGATTTTTTCTCTTTTTTTGGCAAAGAAACCAAAGTTATTATAATTTTGTACAGGGAAATTCCATGTACCTGGATAGCAAAGGTGAGCGAGGTTGCTTTGAAGAAGGGCTCTATCTTGCGACCAACTCGCTGAGCGGTAAGCCACAGATCAGCAGTTTCCTCCGGAGTCAAATCCAGGAACCTGTGCACAACTCTCCTCGGGCTCACCAACACATGTAATCATGCGTCAAGGTGTACACAAGAACACTTGTTTATCAATAGTTTACATTTTCAAACAATTCGTGTAGACGACATTTTTATACAGTTTTAGTTTCGTTACGGAACCTGGGCCAAATTAAAAGTTCAGGATGGTTCTGATCTGACGAAAAGAATCCCTCTCTCCAGTGTAAAGGATATGACCTGCACCAGGAAAGCACTGCTTTAGATGCTATACACACACAAGCATTTATACAATCAAACATTCATCACTCTCTTGATGAAGCTGAATATCAGAAGAACTATAGCAAAGTAAAACGATTTTTTCAAAAGAAAAGTACCAGGAACAACAGGCTTGAGATTCACGAAGGCATATGAGTGTTGTGTGATCAGAAACACTTCTGTTGGGTCAATCTTGAATTTCCCAAAGTAAAAGCTCTTCTCACTCTGTCAAAACAGCTCCTCCTTTGATGTGAAAACAATGGAAACAAGCAAACATTTGGCTTCTTCTGAAAAGATGATAATACCATCAACATTGAACAATGAAAAGAAGAGAACACTGAAAAGATGACAAAAACCATCAAGAGCATCACTTATTTCCACAGAGTGTGAACAACGGAAAAACACAAGACAGAGATAAAACCTCCGTGAGATGTAAATTCATGTGAGCTTTGGAGCCAACCTGTTCATGAGGGGCATCGTTGGCAGCCATTCTGGTGCTTCCTTTGGATGAGCCTTGCATCAACACCAGCCACGTTAACACAATGAGGCCCCAAAGTTAACAGCAAATGCACCTGAAGGTGACAAGAACTCGTCTACTGTTCAGAAGTGGTCTATAATTTCTACATTTTAGATTGTTAACTTTGAGTTAGCTTGCATTTTATTAAAGATTTTCCTCAGTTCGGATTTGCCAACAATAAATCTCTCCTTAAGGAACTGCTACCTTGCTCTGATTCCATAACTTTGGAACACTTACCAACTAGAGAACACAGTGTTCTTGGAGGCCGTTCTCTGGAGATTGAATAAGCAGAGCGCACTGGCCGCTGGAAAATCTGGCTTGGGAGCCTGAAGCTAAGCATCAGGGCGTGTGCTGCCACAAAAATTCGGATAAAAATGCATGAGTTTAGGAAAACCTAACACCGAGCAAGAGTGTAGGGTTTTTCAAACTTTAGGGCTTCCCATGCTCCGGAGAAACCAAAAACCAAGCGAAGAAAGCATTCCATCAAAGCTTTACGCACTCACCTCTGCAAATTGTGACTTCGAAGTCGAATCTGCAACACTGAAGCTCAAGTCTGGAGCGTTTCAAGTTCTCTGGAGCGTTACAAGTCCTGGTATTTTTCTTTACAAATTCGTTACACTCTCTACCTGCCAAGAACTTTAACCCTTTAACGTCAGTCGGGAACCGTATGTACATGCACGTATTTTACTAAATGTACCAAAGTTTAGCAAGAACTTACACCTTTAAATTGGAGATTCTTCAACTAACATCTTTATTTGAAGGTTATTTCAATACCTGAACCATATCGTGTTGAAATACAACATCATACATGTAGAATACTGTGGCTGCCAGTGGCACCTTCTGACATTTACGGGTTACACGTCATTTGAGAACCGTATATATAGGCACGTGTTTTACACTGTTGAATACAAAAGATGTACCAAAGTTTGGCAAGATAAATATCTGAAATGTAGAAGAAGAAAAACGCCGGTCCCTGAAGGGGCCGGCGTGAATAAAGTGTCTGTTTGTTCCACCACTAAGACCATGCCCACCAGACAAGGAATTAGTAGTATGGAACTACTTCCCCCTCTCGAGCGTAGACACTATGTAACAACGAACCAAAATACACGAGTAACCAACCATACCCAAAGAGTAACAAAGGAGAAGGGGAGAGGGGAGAAAAGAGGAGAGGATAGAGAGGAGGGGATCATTGGGAGAGGAGGGAGGGTGTGTTTTCAATGTGGGAGGTTTTTGAAGTTTTAAAGATAAATAAGTAATGGGTAATGCTATGGAGAGTCTTGTATGTTGGGGAGGGCTTGGTTGTTTTCAGTTTTGCGTCTGAGTATCTGAAATGTACTAGTGGATCGTTCTGACGTTTAAGGGTTAAACGTAAACATTTGATTTGCATATGATACCTTGGAATGGGTTTTACACCTGAGGCCCAATCTATTTGAGAAGGAGTTTCAATTGGCCACTTTTTGGGTATACAATTTGGTGTTTTGTCTTTACTTCTAAAGGACCAAGTGTTTGACGGATAATTGCTTCTTAAATTGCATTTAATGATCCAAGTGCGTCAAAAAATTTAGGACTTATGTGTACAAAATATAAGTGATTTCTAAACGGCGCGGACAGGATACGATATCTGTATGCTGGGAGTGAAGGGCAAGTCCGCATGCTCACCCGACTCCAGAATGATTCCCTGTAGCTCCCGACTATACAAAAATTGATGTTTAATTAGTGTTAATTACATTAATTGACTTAAAAATGCTATAAGTTTTTACTTTTGATGAATGTTTTTACTGAGAGCACTATTATATATACTATAAAAGAGGAGAGTCCTTGCGAAACATAGTTGGTAAAAAAAATCATCAAAAGTAAAAACTAATAGGGTTTATAGATCAATTAAGGTAGAGGCACCCAATTCCAATTGGCCACCCAATTCTGATCAATAGAGTATGCATGGCATGGTGCATGAAAATGGCAAATGCATGAAATGGTGCATGAAGTGACCCAAAACCGAAAACTCAAAATCTGAAAATAACAGTCATTATCGCCATTGGGTCATGAAGTGTGCAATTTAGGATATATGCTCCCCTCCGCTTGCTAACGAAAGGACGATGAAGACAGAGTGAGCTCCGAAATTTCTGGTTAGGGGAGGTGAGACTTAGCTCCAGACACAAGGTTGTGGGCACCAAGAGGTGGCTGATCTTGGTGAGAGCTCCCACACACCTTAGATCTGAGAAGTAAGAGAGGCCTGGGAAGCAGATCACGTTGGAGAAAGCTCACAAGCATTAGATCTGGAGTTTGAGGAGTGAACGTATGAGTGTTAGATCTATGGAGTGTTTTTTCTGAGAAGCCTGGGAGCAAGTGTTGGCACATAGATCTACCTTACCTTGTACCACAAGATCTGCACTAGATCTGAATGCTGGATACCAGATCTGTAGGCCTCTTTGTTAGTCGATACACCTCCCCTACCTAGTTATCCATCTTTACAATATAGCAAGACAAGACCAACGCGACTACACCACAGCAACAACTCGCCTCAGCCTAAGATCTACAACATTGGCAAACCTGAGCTTGGGCAGCCGCATTCACAACCTTGAAGAACAACACCACCAGCAGCAGAGGAGCGTACACACCATATATATGAGCAACAAGAGAAGCACCAACATCTGTAAGCTTTCTGATTAATGCATTCGATTTACAGCCCACATCACTAGCCTACACACTTTGTCTCACAATCTTTCCCTTGATACATGCCGCATAGAACACGAGCAGTGATAGACACAACCTAACCAAAACCTAACCCTAGATCGCAGTAATCTTGTGCACTCACATAGAGTAGAGCACCTCTACAGTAGAGCGCGGAGGCGCTGCGCATTTTTCTTGAATCTTGCAGGTGCACAAGTCACAAGTCAACCCTTCAAACCTGAATCAACACCAGTGGCCGAGTGTGGTGCAGTAGTGCACCTCCATCTGGACTCTCCAACCTGTAGAAACAAAGCTATTAGGGACGCAACAGAAGGACTTAATCGGAGACCAACAGGATCTTAGACTTAGACAACTAGACTCACAGCACGCAGAGATCCCGACGCCCGCACTCATCATCAGCGATTCTGGATCAAACACACCAACTCAGGATCACGTAGACTAGCGGTCAAATTTTGAGGCGGAAGGTTCACCTCGGTACAGACTTGACCTGGATCATACTTGGTACAGACTTAGCCAGACCATACTTGGACAGTACCCCGACAACCAGACATAATCCGACGCCATCAACTGATTACTACTGCGACGAAGCCCCCGACACCCAGACAGACCCCGACGCCAACAGGAGGACACCGACCGACACACCCTTAACCAAGTGCAACAACAACCAGGAAAACAACGTCCACACCATCAACCAGGAAGAATAGGAAGAACAACGACTCATCAAGAAACAGGACAAGCAGGAGGACAACGCTACACCCAGCAGAAGAAACATGAAGAACAGGAAGACCAGGAGGACAGCGGAAAATACAAGAAGCAGGCGGACCGACCGAGAGACTCTGAGGAGCTCAAAAGTGAATCACACGAAGGCAGCCGACCACAGGACTTTGAGGGAAAAGCCCGTCAATCAGAGGGGCGTCAGGCCGTAGCCAGCCGAGGGACGTTGAGGGGAAAACGTGACAATCAAAGAACGGCAGGCCCCAGCGACCTCCGTCTGCACAACGACCTCCCTCCGGCCGAAGTACCGACCTCGCAGGAAGTTCTGCGACCTCCCATCGAACAAACAGCGACCCGCACAGAGGGTTTGCGACCTCCCCAAGGCGACGACCTCCCCAAAAGCTTTGCGACCCCGTCCAACCAACTTGCGACCTACCACCAGGGACCACAACCCTCTAGAGGTAGGCAGCGACCTCCCTTACCCCCATCGACCCTCCCCAAGCCCAACTAGTAACCTTCCTAAACACTATCGACCTACCTAACCCTTGACTCCCCTAAGCCCAACAACTCCAGGCCAAGATCCCTCCACCAGGTAGTCCCCAAATCAACGACCCCACCCATAATGGACGCCATGGACACCGAACACCCCCACCCAGGAGTTATGAAGCAATTGGAGATTGAAGCATCAGTCTCGATGGCAAATGGAGGTCCAACCCCATCCAAAAAAGCTCGAGGTAATTATCCCACCCCCATCCAGGTCTCCATCCCTGACATCTCTTCATTTCGTTTTTGGTTGGGCTTCTCCACTATGGAAAAGCTTGCCATAGATGCGGGACAGGAGCCCCTATTCAGCGGAGAGAGCGTTAGAGACATGATTACTTGTGGAGTACCAAAAGAAGAAGCAGAGGAGTCCCTCGGCGCAGTGGTGGCCTTTCCTAGGATCCCACAACTTCTATATTCTTCAGTACGCAACGACAACATCGAGGGCCAACACTATAATCTCACACAGGTACCCTTTGATATCCCTACACACCCTATCAATGGACTCTCCTATGATTTCCATGTGGCAATTCACTTCGAATTGCCACGACACCCTATGTACCATGATGATGTGAAGAGGCTAGCCCTAGCTAGGCTCGAACACATGAAAATACCATTAGGCACTAACCTAATGGACCCCATGGCTGTTCTATGCAAAGGGGTCAAAAGAGAGGGACAAAAGGGTATATGGTCAGGCACTATCAAATTACATCTCCTCTGGCCAGAGGTAGATGCTATTGCCCTCCTTCGTGGCACTAGATATTTCATCCTACACTTGGACCCCATAGGCCAGGCCTCCTTAGGGAAAGTATGTAAAACATTCCATGGAGTAGCACGGAAGAATCTATCAGTGAGAATTAAGAGTGAATCCCTCAAAGGTGTCACTGCCCACACCCTCTTCCAGGACGTGGTGACAAATAATTTCTCGAGAAACTTAGAATTCGAGATTATAGATGTGCAGAAGGTACAGGAGGATACACACGCCTTTAAAGTTGCCCCAACCCCTCAACAGGCTAAGAAATTTGAACTCCACCAAATTACCACACACCATGAGGTGTTACCAGCGCGTGCTAGTGGTTCTGGAGGCCTCTCTCCAGCTGATAGAGCCAAGAAAGACGCATTGACGGTCACCCTCTCTCATCTCCCAATCCTTATGAGCGTGGCAGAAACCACGACAGCTATTCATCAATCCCTTGAGGCCAAGAATGTCATCTCCCTATGGTTCCACAGGCAGCAGAGAGGAATGCATAATGGAAGTGCCAATGTGCAATTCCCGAACCCCATCATCTACCGCCAATTTCTACACAAGACATTGAACATAGGGCGACATCAAGTGGAGATTTCTCCCCACCGACGTAGCCTTGAAGGTGATGACCCACCCACCACCGAATTGTTGAAGAAGTGGGGTTTTAATGACATCAACAAAGCCCTTGTAAACACCGTGGCGTCCCTCCAAGCTACCCCAGCTCCTGCAAGCATTACAAGGTCAGAAATGACCTCCATTATAGATGCAGGTAACAAGAGACTGCGGCAGGAGCTCTCCACCCTCAGAGAGGACATCATCAAGGACACAAAGGCCTACACCGATAACCGTACCAGTGAGTTACAGGCGAAGCTCTCAAACGTTGAGCAGCTGATGACCTCCGCACTGATGGCAATGCAACAAATTACAGGATCGCGGCCACCAAGTATCCCAGCCTTAGAAGACCACTCAAACGTGGATTGACCGAGGACCACAGCCGAAGATATCACCAATATGGCACAACATGGATGGACAAGGTTAGCACCCCTCCCCTCCAATCTCTACAATTCTCTTCGAACACCCCTCTATTCACTAATGATATTATCTCATCTAGTATGCTCTCTCTCCCTTACTACAATATACTAGTTAGTACTCTCACACTCACTACATCAGTACCCCCCACACCACTGCAACTGGATACAAACTCCCAAAGTCTCTTATCCCTCTCTTTACCCTTACTAATGTTATATCATTTCACTAATATAGTTAAAATATACTCTAGCCCTACCATAGTCTCTACACCACCCTCACTAGTCACCTCCTATTCTAGACATACTCTCTACTTTTGCTACAACATACCTACAACTAAAGGCATGACTTGGAGACCACATGGTAGATACATGTATTGGTTTTGGGGTTTCACCCCGCATATATATAAACATTGTCATTGCATATACCATTACGGTATGAATATCTCTTGGAAAAACACATATGAAATACACACACTCAACACTCATACACCCTTACCACATTTCTACATCGCAAACACACCCAATACACACACACACAACAAACTAGCCCTACTCCCACACACACCTCCAACTAATAGAAACACCTACCACATTACAGGTCACCGCCTACACACATCTTCCAAGAATACAAACAAAAAAACTATCACCAATACAAACTCACCTCAAAAAATCAAAATAATTGCACACACATTCACATACATACACACACACAAACACATCAAGACAAACACACAAACACCTGCACACTCGCACAAACATAAAAACACACAAAACGAAACCACAAATACCCACAAATACACATATACAAAAACAAACCCACACAACCAAATACACACACTTAAGCTAGAAAACATACATAATATATACACACATATACACAGACACACACTCACACATCCACACTCGCAAACAAAAACCCACTCACAAAAAACCACAAAGATACATACAAAAACACACCTAAAAAATTATAAACAAGCCCACACAAACACCGTACAAAATACGCACCCAAGGATAACATTTAGAGTCACGAGAAAAAATAGAGTTAAAAAAAACTACACAAACAAAAACATACACACATACATAAATAAAAATACTAAAATCAAAAACAAAAAAATAAGAGAACACCTAAAATATATACACAAACCAATAAACCAAAAACAACTCACTAAACCGTCATATTATAAAACCCTATTACTACTATGTGGAGATATAGAAACTAATCCGGGACCCATGCCTAATGTACGAAAAAGACATCCCACAACACATAAGAAAAACGCCAAAATGTACTTCATACCAAATACCATAAAACTACAACCGGAATACAAACATATCGCTCAGACATTTTCACCCCTTTTAAAAACCACACATATATCACATCAATTACACAACACAACACATCCAAATATTGCCCAATATATACAGCAAAAAAATACACACCCATCAACACATATTTTCTACGCCCTAGTAATTACCACCCACCCAAACATAGACGAATGCAACCGCCTTCTAAATTTACAAAACCCGAATATACTTATATGGACTAACACATTATTACAAACCCTATCAAACCTACAAAACCCACCCGAAAGACATATACACACCACACACCCTTATACAAAATTTCTTGAAGATCACCAAAGTATCATAAACCACGAAAATTCAATACATAAAGAACTATACGACTTTTTACACAGTCAAACCGTACCCCCCTCAAACAACATAATAAAACAAAAATTTCCTTACCTTCCTAACAACCTTATTAATGAGTCACTAAAATGTTTCAACCCCATACTAGAATATACCCATCCACCCCCCCACCCTCTTATCTCCCTCCACAAAACCAGAATAACCTTCCTCCGCAAAATCAAAATATTAGCTCAAACAATGGAAACACAAACATAATCACATGGAATGCTTCATCTCTAAACACCGCTCTCCCTAGTTTACAAGCCTTGGTCACACATACAAACACACCACTGGCCATCATAGCAATACAAGAAACAAAACTATCGGCCACAAAATCTATAAAATACATACAAAACATATTTCAAGACTACAAACTTATTTTTAACAACACACATGCACTAACAAGGTGCATCCAACAACGTAGACCATACACACCGGGCCGCGGTGGCCTCCTTACACTAATACACAAGAAATATGCTTTTCCGGGCAACATCAAAAAAATCTCTACCCCAATGCACATATCCCCCTACCTCCAAATAATTAAAATTACTAATCAACCACTACAAGCATGGTTAATCTTCCACATATATATGCCCTCCCATCCCGAAGATACTAGATTTATTATAGATATACAAAACACCATTACATATCAATTAAATCAAAACCCTAATCATACCTACTTGTTGTGTGGAGACTTCAACAGAGACATAGCCCTAATTGGTCGACAAAACGGAAACCACACCACCCCTCCTCAAACCACAGACTACCAATGGCGCCACTTCACAGAAAACTTAAACTTTACCTACATAAATACTGATACACAATACTCTAGACAAGGCGGATACAACTACAGTGACTGGAGCCTAATAGACGGCTTTTATATAAATACAAACAACGCTACACAATTCACCTCTACAACAAACAAAGATATTACTCTCAACTCGGATCACTCGCCTGTACAACTTTACATCCCAAACAACATACTAATCGGTCGCACCTCAATAATCACAAACAAAGATACTATCCGAATACTAAACCCCATCCCAAAAGATAACTTAGAAAAATTCAACACAAAGTTCTTTGAAAAAAACTCCATACAAATAGACTCTCTCATTAACACTCTTGAAAATAACAACCAACTCTCTCCAACACAATGGCATGAAACGTGTCACACCCTAGATACACTTATAAACAATATCTCCAATACATTGGAACAAACTTGTAATGCCCAACCAATTCCACAAATGACAAACAAATCATCACTACAAGGCGGTTATCTACCCCGCAAACTGTCCAAAACATGGAAACAACACATAAACACATACCATATAATACGAAAAACTATTAGAATCGTAAAAAATAACCCACAATGGCGTAATCATCCCATATGTACCGAATTACTAAACCTGCACCACATCCAAATACCTGCCCCACCCCCCCGGACCTACCCCATGATACATGGATTAAAGACATTGCACTAATCGCAAAAAACGCCAACATACAAGCCCGGAAAGTAACTACAAAATACTCCAAAGATAACATTAAAAAAGCCATCTCAAAATACAGACAACTATACGAAACAAGTCCTAAAAAAATAAACAGAAAAGTTTTTTAAAAACTAGAATCTCCACCACTAGATTGTATCACTGACCAACATAATAACATTCTAACTTGCCCGGAAGATATTGCAAACGAAATATTCAACCAACAGACAAAAAATAATAGACCCACAGTACCAACATGCAACTACCAACCACAACACCTTATCACATGCACATGCGCAGTACGCCAATATCCATGGCATGACCTAGATGGATTTACCTTAGACAAACGAGGTGAACCTGAAATTCCATTACACACATACTTCAATAGAGCCATATATGACGCATGTCTCCGCAACCTCGGAAATAACAAAGCCCCAGGGCCAGACCGTATACCGAATTCAATACTAAAAAATATGCCCCCAAGATTTAATAAATTATTATTTCTATTTTTCTCTCACTGCTATAAACAAAAACAAATACCAGCCTCATGGAAAACAAGTGCAACAATTTTATTATACAAAAAAGGAGATCCCTCAATATTACCAAATCATAGACCAATAGCATTAGCCAATACAATATATAAACTCTACACCAGTACACTTACCTCAATATTATCCTCATATGGTGAAAATTTTAAAATCCTACACGATAGTCAAGAGGGATTTAGAGCAGAGAGAAGCACCTCTAGACAAATACAAACTATAATAGCGGCACTAGAAGACGCACGATTCACAAATCAAGACATCTATGTCCTATATGTTGACTTCAAAAACGCCTTTGGCTCTATAGACCACGCCAGATTATTAGCAATAATGACTGATATTGGATACCCAAAAGATGCAACTGCACTAATTGGAAATATCTACTCCCAATCATCTACTTACTACATCGGGGAGCACTTTGGTCAAACTAAACCCATCCCCATTCATAGAGGCACCATACAAGGAGACACCCTCAGTCCATACCTATTCATTATATTTTTAGAACCACTACTTAGATGGCTAGAGCGAGGAAATAATGGATACACCTTTGGCACGTCACAAATCACCATAAACTCCGCCACCTACGCTGATGACCTTGCTACTATAACTAACAAAATAAAATCATTACAAACACAAATCGATAAAATTGACAGATACTGTAAATGGACTGGTATGGACGTAGGCGTCTCAAAATGCGCGGCTACAGGATGTCCTAACAAATCCAAAATGAACCCAACCACATTTAAAGCCCTAATGCAGGCTTCTAACATCAACTACCGGGGTCAACCAATCCCCATACTACACCAAAACGAAGCATATGTCTACCTAGGCACAAATCTTGTTCCCTCTCTAAAATGAAAAATCCAAATTCATACTACAACCACAAAA
This sequence comes from Bryoerythrophyllum caledonicum, assembly GCA_963971425.1. Taxonomy (NCBI): domain Eukaryota; kingdom Viridiplantae; phylum Streptophyta; class Bryopsida; order Pottiales; family Pottiaceae; genus Bryoerythrophyllum; species Bryoerythrophyllum caledonicum. The sequence goes on along the minus strand of OZ020516.1, from coordinate 31,347,908 downwards.
CTCATTAAACAATGCAAAGAATTAATAACATGTCCGGCCACTATGAAACAAAAAATTAAAATGGTTGACACGGTAATACGTCCAGGCGTAGCATACAGCTTTTACGCTGTACCATACTCTATGCCAGCCATTAAAAAACTTGACCAAAAAATTATAGCCATACAAAAAACCATCTGTGGTATGCCAAAATGCATGTCAAATGCAATAACCCAACTCCCACATAACCTATTCGGACTTGAAGCTTTCTCCCTAAAAAATGCATATCTAAGATGTATTGGGGAACAACTACAAAATGCTCTAAATGACAAAGGTAGACTCGGAAAAATATATAATGGACTAACACAATACGTTCTCGCTCAATATGGTGGTGCCAAAAATATACCTAGAATTAAAAAAACGGATTGTATCAGATCACCTATAACTCGTACATTTTTCTTATTAAAACACGAAGCTAAAGTCCACCTTAAAAGTACTCTTCCAAATTTCCTCTCTGATCATACATCATTAGAAGAAGTATGGCGTCAAGAAACACGCAACCATAACACACTCAACGCCCAACTCTCCCAAAAACTGTTACAAAAACTCCTCTCAAAAAATATTTTTGAACTAAAACAAATCACTCTACCAAACGGCACACACATCATGAATAACGAGGACTTCAAAACCTTCCACTTCACCCCATCCAAACTAATCAAGAGTGCACTAAATGTTGCCAAACAACTTTTTTGCCATCCAACATGCCCAACTACATGCGATACCCCTTGTAACATACACCCACACTCCTATGTATTCCAAGACCCATTCATCACCATCAACAACAACATCCTCCCAAGAACTACCCCACCACCAATCCATCCTCCCAACCCCTCATACCCATACCACCCCCGCCCCCCAACATATATCACCAAAAATCACACCACATACCCTATTAATAACATCATACGCCACGAACACATACAACAAAAAGATTCCAATGGAATACAAAATTCCTATACAAAATACCTTTGCCAATGGCAACACAACAACCATACATTCAACAAATGGCTTCCTCAAAGAAACCTTTTTCCAAGACACGACTATAATACCTCCACATTCAACACCGAAAAGTTAAAACAATACTATAAAAAAATCAAAGAACAATTCTACTCGGAAATCATTCATGCACACCACCCCCAAGAACAATTACAAGACTCAAGATCCGTAACTCCACCTATAATCATTCCACTCCTTAACATCTATACAATGGAATGTAACCCCGAAAACGATATTACCACAACCTCGAACACAATCAAAATAGAGAACAATCAAGCCCATCTGTATGAAGCAAATGGCCAACATTTACACACTATCCCCACTACTAGACTCCAATGGCTATGGAATCAATACAATATGAAACTAAAAACTCCTACAAACATTGAACCAACTACCCAATCATTTGAAACCGAATTAATTTGGCTATACCAAAGATATAAATACCGCATTCCAAAAAATAACCCCCTCAAAAATGCACAATACACAATATCCACACCTATTTTAGACTCATTAATCTCATCCTTTAACATCGAACAATCATACTTCTCTTCCCCCGTCACATGTTCCACCAAATTAAAAAAATTCTACTCACCTTTTGAAAGAGATAAAATATTTGGCTCCATGGGAAAAGCCTTTGACTATAAATGGGTCGGTAATGGTATAGCACACCCTCACAATGAAGAAGAAACTCAACAAGCACTACATTGGGCCCGCCTCGCTACTAAAAACAACCCACAACACACATCTACACTCATTATCATGCCAGACAAAAATTGGTACCAAACCTCTAACCCTCAGTCAAGCCCATTTGCAGACTCCCACATCCTTGCAATATTTGAAGCAGACTCAATTTGTTACGAAGAACCTACTATCCCACCCGAGCTAAAAAAGCCCAGAATTGAACCATCTACACTACAAATAATATGTGTCCACCACCAAAACCAAACCCTTGGCACTCTAGATCAACTTGCCGAACTCACCTCCATAGCAAAAACACTTAACATAAACCGGCTACACACAAAGATAGCCCCACCAACACCTATACAAACATTAGTCAATAGAAGCAAAAAATGGTCAAAACTAAACTACAATAACAATACATTAGATCACATTTTACCACTTCCACCCCTCCCGGACTACCAAACTACCACCACACCAAAATTTGACCCCGCATATAGCTACTATACCGATGGCTCCTTCAAACCACCAGAACAGATAAGTCATGGTAATTGGCGTAGAGAAAAAGCCGGTTATGGAATATATAATCCTACGAAAGAAATCAAATTAGCCAAAAGACTGCATGGTCTACAAAATATCCTTAGAGCAGAACTCATGGCCATCCACAAAACACTGGAGATTGTTACAACAAAATACAACAATGAACCAGCACACATTTTCACAGACTGCATTAACGCACTATACTTACTAAACACCCAAATAACACACCCTACCCTCCACAATAGCCACCCCGACCAAATCATACTAAAATCTATGGTCCAAATGATACTAAAACGAAGACAAATCACAACCATCCACAAAGTTAGAGCTCACGCCGATATTGATGGTAACGAACAAGCGGATAAACTTGCAAAAGAGGGCCGGGAAAAAAGACACAAAAATGCCAAAGATCCACACGAGCATGCCCACGCCATCCCATACTACTTCCAAAAAGAAGATTGGCCCTCCAAAGAAGACACCCCCGATAAAGGCCCGGTTCGATTTTTGAACAAATACCTTCAAAAACAAGACCTACACAATAACCTTGACACAATCTCAGATAAGTTCCCTAACATAGAAAAGTGGACTAATAACAACAACATAGACAATGAACTCTCTACAAATTTCTGGAAAAATCCAATCATCACCGACTCACAAATAACATGCCTTATTAAATTCCGTACCGGACAATACATGGGAAACGCCCGAAAACAACTTTTCTTTGGAATAGAAAGATTTCCATCCATAACATGTCCAATATGCACATCCACGGATCCCGATACATGGCTACATGATTTACTTAAATGTCATAACCACCACATACACTCTCTAATTGTCAAAAGACACAACAAAGCCGTATGGGAACTCCGTAAATTAATCACCTCCCATAGCAAATCGAGATGTTTTATCCTCATGAATGCTGGCACCTTTAACAACAATCCACAAGAAAACACGGTCCCAACATGGCTACTCCCATGTACATGTGAAACCCAAAGATGTCACTGCAATGCTCGACTCAAACCAGACATACTATGCGTTAGAGGCCTTCCATACAATGACCCTCCACCCGACCACATAAACCAAAACTATACCATTCAATTCATCGAATTTACATATTGTAATGATAGATTTTCCCCTGTAACAATCGAAAACAAAATCAATAAATACCAACCCCTTATAGATGACATCACTACCCTCGGCTGGAAAGTGGACCCCCTTGTGGTAATCACAGCCGGAGCTCGCGCCACCACCTTTATCCCATCTATTAAAACCTTAGAAGATATCTTCAAAATTCCTATTAATACAATCACAAACACTTTCAAGAATATCAACATCATTGCCATACAACATGCTATGTCCATACTTCTACATAAACGCAAAATTGAAAACAACCAAGCCCTTCCTAATATGCAAGACCCCCCATAAAACTACCTTTTTCTCATTTCTCTGGTTTGTGGTTTGTGGTTTGTGGTACTTGTTACATAGTGTCTACCCTCGAGAGGGGGAAGTAGTTCCAGCTTACTAATTCCTTATCCAGTGGGTATGGTCTTAGTGGTGGAACGAACAGACACTTTATTCACGCCGGCTCCCTAGGGGACCGGCGTTCTTCTTCTTCTGTGCAATTTAGGGTTGCTCCACCTCAATTGAGCTCTCATTGGTGGCCTTGCCTTGAAAGTTGAACAAGGCCGATCGGCATTGGGTACCCTCCATAAGTTGATTATCCATGGCATGTCTTCTATCTTTTTACTCACTCTGATTTATTGGCATTGGGCAAAGGAGGGCACTAAATCTCACCTACTTTACAGTTTGATTATGGGCTCCGGTGGTTTTTGGGCTTTTAAATTCGATATCAATTCCAAATCTTTGTGATTAAATTTGAAAAAACATTTGTTGAGTTTCATTCCTAACTGTGCATCTTTCTACATAAATGTTTTTGATGTACAATGTCATTTGAGTCCCCAACTAGCTTAAGTGATCGGAATTGGGTGCCTCTACTCTAGTGTAGTTAATACAAAATATCAATTTTAGTATAGTGGATGTGGAGAAAGAGAAAGTCAAAGTCACTTCCATGTGGTTGACCCATCCGCTAATAAAATCATATTAATGGTTGTTGGTGCTTATTGGAGACTCTGACATAAACCTACTTGGAAGAAAATATCGTGTGGGGATGCAAAAAAAGTTATTGGGCCTGCCAAGTCGGCATGACATCCCTAGCTTTTGAGTGAATAGAGTTTTCCTCCAAAATACACTGGATAAGTACCCCGAATCTTAAGGTCTTATGTTAGTAACCGGGACCACATGCACATGGTGTCTTGGTTTGGGAAAGGTTTGGGGGAACTATTGGTCAACCCTTTGAGAACTCAGGGTACTATGGGGGAACTTTAGCTTGCATGGGGTGGGTCCAAGAACATTAATTGCAAAGCATTTCATTGGTGCAGAAAAAGGCAATATGAAATTTCCTCAGGCTTTCTTTCTTTCCGTTTATACATCTTATACTGTCTGGCACCATATTCCTCCTGACTTGCACCTTCAGGAAGCACTTTCAGGAAGCACTTTCAGGAAAACTCTAATATCTGTCTTACTTGATATGGGCCCACTTTTCTCATAGGAACATGGAAGTAACATGACCTCGCCAAGTATGACGGTTCGGGTTCGACATGGAATGAGGTTCTTACCAAACGTGGATAAACTGCGTGGGTGTACACATCAATAGTTGACGGCGGCCTCGTCGGGAAGCCCCCATATCGGCCCGACCTTGCGCCAACCCTGCACCAGTTCCATTGTCCAAACTTCACACCGGTTGTCCTATTCCGCCTTGCCGAGGAGTGGCCCAAAATTTGGAATCCAGCACGGTATGCATGTGTTGTGTACAACAATGTGAGTTTCTTTCACATGTTTGCACATTGCCGCTCAACTTAGGGTTCTTGGTAATTTTCCCTTGGTGAAGTAACAACTCAATTACGTCCCGCATTTTGCCATCATCAGAAAGATATTCAAATCAAGGTTGTGAATTAGTTATTGGTTTCCATCCAGGAGTCCCTAATCCATTGTAATGTCATCTAGCAACTCATACATCTTGTAACAACCACAATGAATGTTGTATGCTTTTGCACAAGAATACATTACCATATAAAGTAAGCCCCCCTAAAACCGACAAGTTAAGGAATGTGCATATATGGAGAGAAGAGATAATTATACTTTTATTTTTCAGTGATAGCCAATAGAATTGCAATTCCAACTCAAGTGATTTCATATTTTTTCGATGAAAAATGAATTAGTTATGAAATTTCAAAGTGTGCAGCCATGTCTAGTGGGTGGCAGCAGTAGGTACCCCATATAACCAACGACCAAAAGTAAGGGTCTTGACTAATAACAAACCTCCATTAGGAACTGAGTTGGTGGTACTGGGATGGAAGAGGGTTGGATATACCCCAATTTTATAGGTGTTGGCTATTGGTATTTGTTGGTTATGGGGGGCTTACCTTACATTGCATCTGCTCTGGGATGCTTTACAACAGATGACCGACATGATATGTACAGATTCCAGAATCTAGTCACCATCATCCAATTGCCATGCCCAAATGGCACCTCTCCAGCCCCCACATGGCAATATGAAGACGGATGATGTCTAGACTTTTTCATGCCCGACCGAGGATTCCCTATTCTTGTTAGCAACATGAGAACCCCGTGCAGCCATCGCCTCTGCAAGTTGCAATATTCTGTGTCGATGGTGCAGGTGGTGCTAGGCCTGTGTAACTTGAATATGGAGCGAGGCCCGTGTGACTTGGTGGTGCAAGGTCCAGTGTGTTGATGGGGCATTGTTTCTGTAATTACTTGATGGTGCAAAGGTCTGTGTAACTTGATGGTGCTAGGTCTGCGCTGATAGTGCGAAGTTTCTCTAACTTGATGGTGCAAAGGTCTGTGTTGGTGGTGCAGGGTCAGTGTAGATGGTCCAAAGTCTGTGTTCATGGTAGGTTAGGCGCCAGATTGTGATGATCGACTCTCTTCAAGCTGAGAAGAAGACGGTCGAGTGTTTTCCACAGAATCAGTCACAATGCGAGGCGGTGCAGTGCTATGGTTATGTTTCCTCTCCATCGCGCTCTCTCTCCCAGCGCCTTCACACCAGCAAACCTTCATCAACAACGTCGGAGACTTAGTCCTGCATCTCGGAGCATCACCTGACCTAGACAAGCACCACAAGCACAAGCACCCTCCTCCGCCACCTTCCCCACCTCCCCCCTCTCCCCCTCCTCCCCCTCCTCCTCTGCCCCCTCCTCCTCCTCCGCCCCCTCCCGCCACCGTGGCCTCCCTGGCGGTGTCCAACGGCGCTCTCCTGGCGCCTCCGTTCCGCTCCGACGTGCACTACTACCACACCACGGTGGGCGAGGGCGTCACGGAGATTCGCGTCACCGTCTTCGTGCCGGACCGCTTCGAGGTTCGCATTCAACCCGAATCATCTGCATTCTTCTAATGTTTTCGGATCGAACAGGATTGAAGTTACCTGGTGGAGAATTCAAGGAGTTTTTTTTATATGAATTGGTTTGGGTGCTAGGTTTACAAGGCGAAGGTGAATTCGTCGAGGTTGGTGAGCGGCGAGGCGAGTCCGCCCGTTCCGATTGGTAGGAATGGCGAAACAGTGAACTTGGTGATCTCCATTTCCGCGCCCAATCACTCCAGCAACAATTACTATCTCGCTGTGCATCGAGGTAAGCATCTCGTCAACAACGCTTATTTCCTGAGCCTTTTCACGTCAGTCGGGAACCGTTTATACAAGCACGTATTTCACTGTGTAGAGTACAAAAATGTATCAAAGTTTAGCAAGACTTGCAAATCTCTTTAAGCTTAATCTGGAACGTGTTTGGTACAGATTTCTTGAGAATCATATTTTGCCGGGAGTAGAATTGCACGTAAAATGGGTAATAGATCTCTACGTTCCACACAAAATATGCATATTTGAAGAAAATAATCTTTGTTTGGTAGTAGAATGGCAAAGTTCATTATAGTCTTTGTATATACCATTTCCATGGGTCATTTAGGGTTAAGTTTTACATAGTACTATGGTAATACACTCTAACCTCTTTGATGTCACTATCTGTAATATCAAAAACCGCCTAGATATATCCTCAAAATCATGGTGTTTAGGTGGATCACAAACATTCTATTACACTTCACATGTGATAGTGGAGTCCTTGGGTCTCAAGCGAGTGATAATAAATTAGTGTAGAATGAAGAAGCAGTGCTAGCAATCCTCTTGCTCCTTGATTAAAAAAATGTCGCTCTTTGCTCATGCAAAGAGTACTTTAATTCTTGTCTTTTGGGACCGGATTAACTCACCTACTTCTGAAATGCTTGAAAGAGTAAGATAGAACCGACATGTTTGCTAGTAGTGAAGGTGAATGTTTTTTTGTTTGATGCAGTTGAGAAGCCAAGCATTTTGAGGAGGATTTTGAAGCAGACCCTAGTGGTGGTGCTGGTGATGTTGCTGATATCATGTGTTCTATACATCACATTCTCAATACTAAGAGCGTTGCCGTATTCGCTCCCATGGTTGCCGTTAAGCTGCCAACAGCAGCGCCAATACCAACCAGTAACCACAGATCCGTCTCCTTGAGAACTTGCGGAAAGCCTTTTAACTACACCAGGTCTTAGTACGTACATACAAAGCTTCTTTTGCATGGTAAATAAAGGTTGATTAGTAGTGGGAACCACCGGATGAGCTGAGAACATGGCACACCAAGTGAAACTCCAAGTCGGACTCCACTTGCTCCAGAACAACAGTACGTGCAGCAGAAGTTCACACAGATGACACAGCTGGAAAACCCTGAATCTAGAGACACACCAGACGGACGATCGAGGTGCACTCCGAAACCCGTCCCAATATTACTCGCACTGAGAAGGTTAGCATATTACTCACACCGAGTCATTGTGAAGGTGGCCACTGTTGACAACAGTAGCCTCGACCTCCATAGTTTGAAGGAGTAACCAGCGCCTTTTGGCCCGGTTCAGGGCCGGTGATTCCACGGCGGGCTTCATGTACTGTACAGTGTATGACTATGGCAGCGGAACCACACGCTTCTTAAACATCCTCTGCACGTTCTCTTCATGTACTGTGCATACACATGTAATACATATATTTCAACATGATTACCGGGACGAAGTACTTTATTTGTAGGATAAATGTTCAAAGGTTTAGGATGCGTGAAATGAATGATCAATTTCAGACTTGTATACCAAGAGATTAATTCCTACAAGATATTCAGATAGATTGACATGGTTATGAAATAATAGCTATCGAAGTGACGAGGCATTCTTACTTGTTGGACTGTCATGTGGCTCAGACTCTCATCCAGAAACAGTAATGCTAATCCAAAGTCTTTCAATTTTCGGCTTGAAGTTCTTGTGCAGTAAGATGTTGAAGGGCTTTGATCTTTCGATGGATGATTTTGGGTTGAGCCAGTGAGTGTTAGTAGTACATGCCACCAATAAATTATTGTGGTAGTTTTGTTGGACCTGAGCACTTTTCAACAAACTAAAAATTCTCGTTATAAACATCTGCGAATTTGGAAGGAGCTTGAATTTGAGTTTAACTGGGGAGTAATAGCGTCTCTTGGTCTTCTTGTGGTAAAATTACATAATACTCAAGGCACTATCAACATCTATAGTTGCTTTGATGGTCCTTGATAATTAGGCTTGGCCTAATATACGGTTCTCATGTGACTCCTAACCTTTCAGGAAATCTCTCTTGTCTACGCTTTAGGAAATCTCTTTTGTGTCTACAAACCTCCCCCCCACACATTTTATTTGTTTCCGCCATATGATGATTTTAGGCAATTTCTGTAGGAGGCCATTGCCAGAGGAAAAAACATACAGCCTTCAAGAAAACATGATTCCAAATGCTCAAAATAGGCTTGAGTTAGAAAAGTATGACAAGAATTGATTCAGTTGTTACATGTATCACCGCTCTCAATTGATACTACATTGCCGATATCTGTTACTTTCTAAGGTAGAGGATACTATTTCCATGTGCGGTCTCCTTTTACATGTGTCTAACTCCTTAGTTCCTAATCCATTCACCTTGTACTTATTATGGGTTGACACTTTATCAAGATGGTGACATGTCATTGGTGGATAATACAAGTACAAGAATGGGCCACACTAACTGAGGTATTAAGTATGTGGCTTGACATTTACTTTCAGTAACCTTAGTAGCATTGCTCACCTTGTATTACTCTAGATGTAGCTCACTCTAGATGTAAACAAATTGAAATTTAGAGTGAGCATTGGCTGGCCGCTAATATAACCAATGTTTAGGGCTAGTTGTAAGAAGTCCATGACTAAGCAAAATGTCCATATGGTTAAAGTAGACAAAATTCTAGGTGAAATTCTCACTGATAGAGAGCTTTAACAACATTGTTCACCTTGTATTAGTGACTTACATCCAAACTCCTAATTCTCACCGAATAATTTCAAACATGAATAAGAGATAACTTAATACATTGGCTTGGATAATACATAGCAAACTTGAACAAGGAAAAGAAAGAAAAGGGTCCTATGGTTGGTTGTAAAAGGTTCACTACATAACATCAAATTATATTATCTACAATTGCCCTTCATTTTAGAGTAGAAATATATCTTCAAGCTACATGGCTTATCTTTACACGTTCACATAACACAAGACAAGTGCCAAGTTTGAGTTACATTTTTGCCAGCACTGGGACTTATTGGAAATGCCGATGTTTTAATACTGAGCGGGAATGGGCGGGAATGAACACTATGGGCCAACGGTTTTAGGGCCCCGGGGCTGGTGCAAAGCTAGGTCAATATGGGGGTTGCCCGAGGAGACCGTCATTAATTGTGGACGTCTCCAACTATGCCATTCATACATGCATCCACGCATGGTAATTCTCAATGTGGGAGATATTGTGTAAAAGCGACTTCCAACTAGGCCTAGATTCCTTCCTTCAAGATTTAACCTCTAAATTACCAATTGTGTATTTGAGAGACAATTTTATTGATTTGTTTATTTATTTTTGGCACACGCAAGTTGCTACAATTTCATCAAGTATAGAGAAGATGTCACAACTAGAAATTGAACCCGCAACCACTCCATTTGTAGATACATTGGATATCTCCCACCATCACCCGGTAGTTTAGGGTCATCTAGGTCCGGAGACACATTTTTTCACTTTGACTATTATAATCTTTCAATCTGCAGTACGATCAAAATTCACACTATTTTTACCACATCAACTCATATAAGTTTAGAAGAAGATCCTAAGATTACATTCTCAAAACTATTCATCAACAATTTTTTATCATTGGAGTAGAGATTTCTCAAAAATGCTTTGGTCCTTTACGGACCTTGTTATTTCACTACTACAAATATCTCGAAGGTTGAGCCTCATTTATTTTAGCTTTTACATTATAGAGGAATAGAAGTTTTTTTGGGATTGTTTTGCCAAAAATGGGGCATGCAGCCCCAAATTACATTTGGAGCCACACGTAATGAAAATAGGGTCCCCCTCCAACATAGAAATAGGAATCCATAGGAGTGATGTAGTCCGATCCAACAGTGACAATATTTCTCAAAAACCACTCCAAAATTGCCTCGATGCAATGCATTTTATTTAGACTAATTCCTTTCTTATTCAAAAAAACATAATAATAATCTTTATCTTCCCCGTTCGGAGAAAGGGTTTATACAAATTTGAGATCACAAAAAATAAAACGTAGTTTGTGTGATTTTGGGGCCCTCCTTGTTGCACAATTATAATTTGTTTCGGATATGCTAAACACATTTGATATACCTAAATCTTTTTGGACAAGTACCTTACATCATATACTATACATTGTGATGGTAGAGAGTGGCAACTTTGCATAGTGTAAAAATTTCATTTAATCAAATAAATCTAAAGTGTTGACCTAGTTAAATCAAGGTGCAAAAAAACCCATTAAACTTGTGTCAAATGCTATAATCTTCCGATTCGTGGGATCAAACTCAATATTAAAAATCAGATATGTTCTTCTAGTCATAGATACGTCTAGAAGTAAAATGAGATCATTATCTGTAAATGTCCTATATTGGCAATCTCAACAAGAGTTCCAAAATTGTATCCCTTGAACATAGTTGTGATTCTTTACGGCTTAATATCTCACACATCTTTACTCTTCAAATAGGATTCTGTAGTTAGACTTTATTATTTTCAGTCAGCTCCCTCTATAAAGAGCAACTGCTATAATGAAATGGCCTTGCTCTAAGAATGTAGAGTGTGAGGAGGACTATTAAGGTAAGCCCCCCCATAATCAACAAAAACCCATAGCCAACGCCTATAAAATTGGGGACCTATATCCAACCCTCTTCCATCCCATTACCACCACCTGAGCTCCAAATGGAGGTTTGCTATTAGTCAAAACCCTTACTTTTGGTCGTTGGTTATGGGCGGTACCTACTGCTGGCCACCCACTAAACATGGTTGCACAATTTGAAAATTCATAACTAATTCAGTTTTCATCGAAAAAATATGAAATCACTTGGGTTGGTATTGTACTTCTATTGGCTATCACTGAAAAATAACAGAATAATTATCTCCTCTCTCCATATATGCACATTCCTTAACTTATCGGTTTTAGGGGGGCTTACCCTACAATGAAATGGTTGTTGTAGCAGATGCTGTGGTAAAGGGAGCTGACTGTACCAAACTCTAATATGTACCCAATGCAATGAATCTTCATAACCGCTAGATTTGGGGTAAAAAATATGGTGATTGGAGGTTGCCACCCCCAAAGCGTCCACCAAACAAGCAGGCACCCACCACGTTGCGCATCAGCGGCGCACCACCTGGAGAAACGAGAATGGGAGCATCACAACTGGAGCTCCGGAGCACAAGCAGAGCAATCCCACTTCTCTCATCTCATGTATGTCTGCTAAAGTTTCTCTAGAAATTCTCACTTGAATCCATCTCAGGTGTTTGTCTATGGCGTTGAATTCGTTAACCACTGGGAGCGCTTCTGTGCTGAGTCTCGCAGGCCCCGCTTCTGCTCAGCTCCGGCGTCACTCCCTTCACTCCTCTGCTTCCTATCCGGTAAGACCATGCTCTCACCGTCTCCAGCTCATGTTCACGGACTGGGATCCCACTGCTTCAGCTCCTAATACTCTTGGCGTTTCTCTTGCAGAGGTCGTGTACATCTCTTGTTGTGCGGAGCTCCAGGCTGCCGTTGAATCCCCGGGAGGCGCGAGAAATGGCGGAGGGACGTGAGCCTGAGAGCCGCAATCAAGGAGGCGGAGGAGGGTGAGTTCTGGCAACATTCTTTTACTAGTATTCCAAACTTTCAATAAGGTGCCCCCCGGTTTTCTAGATGACACTACTCTTTCCTCAATATACCTAGCTTTTAGATCAATGGAAGTAGTTTTAATTGCCGCCTGTTTCCTCTTTGAGCTGACGATAGAAATGGAGAGCTATTTAGGGCTGGCTTCAGTAACTGAAGTTGAGAAAAGAGGTCAAAACCCTTTGGTATCTTTGCCTCATTTATACAAATATAACCCTATGAGTTTTGAATCTTGTGATGGCAGACCCAATCCCTTCAGGTTTTTCCAGAATTTCAAGGACAGCCTGTTCGCGGACCACAAAAAGCTACAGAAGGAGAAGAACTTGGTAATAATTGTCAATGTCCACTCTCTCTTTTGTGGATTCTCTTCCTGAAAGAAAGATGGATGAATTTCGAAATTGATGCGAATTTAGTGTCTGTTTGCTTCAAACAAGGGATCTAAAGATTTTGTTTCTTGCTCTGTGATGTTATGAAAGTGGTCACCTGAACTTAAAGTAGAGTTTTGTGGTGCGTGCAGCCGAAGGGTCATCTCATGTACACTGTGGAGAAAGGGGATACCTTGTATGCTATCTCAGACAGACATGGTTGTTCCCTGGAGCTTCTTATGGAGGTACCAAAAACTCTCCAGCATTTGTTTCTAACCAGTCTTCTGCAAATCTATCAAATTTAATCCCACGGTAGAGTCTACCTCCGAAAGAAGGTAGTATGCGCTCTTTATTCATGTTGGTCAACAAATACTCTTCTAATATACAACCACATTATTTTCTAAATTTTGACTGCTCTTGACCTCAAACCATACGCACTCAGTCGGTTCATATGCAATACATTTAACACGTACAAACTGCGTTTTTCTTGTCACAAACGTATATTATGAACATGTTTTTTCGGAGCATTTGAGGCAGGTGGAGGGGATGATCAATTCTCTAATATGTTTTCTTCTTGCTTTTCTGTAGGCAAATGGCATTGAAGATCCTCACACCCTACAAGTTGGACAGCAGATTTGGATTCCCAGTACCTATCAGATCAAGAAGGTGATTTTTTTGTTTTGGATTTGCTTCATTTTTGGGAAGTGACCAGTTGTGTATAATTTAGATCTGACGATTTGCCGTTGATGTTCATTGCAGGGTGATACACTGTACTCTATCTCGAAGCATTATGGCGTGAGTCTTGAAGATATCCAGAAAGCCAACGGCATCGATGACATAAATTTCATTCACGAAGGTACTGTCATTGCAAAGTTTCTCTTTTTTTCATGCTGGAAGCGTTTGAGATAAGAGTGTTCTTTGAATAATAAGGCAAAGATACCAAGGGTTTTGACCTCTTTTCTCATTTCTAATTACTAAAAGCAGTCTATAATCATTCTATAATCAACTCAAAGAGGAAAAAGTTGGTTAAGATTCATGGTACAACATGACCTCTGCTTCTTCGTTGTGGGCAAACATACTTCGAACTTGAGTTCAAAGCGCTTCGTATGATTTAATAGCTATTATTGAAGAATAAATAGGTAGTACTATTATAAATAAAAAGAGGGTATCTCATTGAAAATTTGGGTGACTCTATAGACAAATTTTATTTTACATTTTATAGCTTCATTATATGGCAAACTTGCTGTGAAGTTTCATCATGATTCTGAATAACTTTCATATTTCTTGCAGGGGACCATATTTGTCTTCCGGATGATAGCGATCACAAGGATGAATCTGCCACTTCTGTAAATGATATGTTAATGGAGGATTGATTCTAGTGATCTATGTTAGAATGTTTGTGGGCGTTGAAACATATGCGTATTTACTGTCCATATGAGACGCCATTATGTTTGTGTAACAAGTTTGGATTCCTCTGCCGACTATACAAAAATGCCAGGAAATTATGTATGTGGTGCAAATTATGGCTTTTAAGAAGTGCATTTGCTGAGTTGGTTGAATATAGACATCTTTGTGTAAGTAAGCTTGTGAATCTAGAACCTATGCTTTAACCATAGATTTTTTGTGAAATGACAAAAAGAGAATGCATATGTTAGAGTTAGATAAAGTTTCAATAAGGTACATTCTCATGTATAATATTACTTTTTGTTTATTCTTGATAGCTTGGTGGTCACGTTAAATGTAGTTCAACTCTTTAGTGTCAAGTATGACATAGGAGACCTTGGAGATTCTATGATTGCAATAGATTATGGAAAATGTCATGTACACATTGGATACATATCGACGCAACAATAATTCATGGAAATCACTTTTGTAGGGGTTGTAGTGGTCCGATTTTGCATTTGAGAGTTGCTGGTAATTCCAAATTTAGGGTGCACCTCTGTTCCAAAATAGGCAAAGCCCACAAGTGGCTGGATTCATAGATATTTTTCCAAAATAGGGGCTGGAGATCCTATTTGGGCCTCCTCAACACTAAAGGGTTAAGCAATCTTTGAACTTTTGAAAAAGAGAAAGAACTTATCATATTGTACCATGAATGTGATCTACCTATTTGAGCTAATAACAAAAATTTAGGGCTACTTAGGGCTGATTTGAATAGTTAACAATGAGAAAAGAGGTAAGAAACTCTTGGTATCTTTGCTTGACTTTTGAATGGAATTCTATTGTGTTTGAATATGGCACATGATATTATTTTCTTTTCTCTTGTATTTAAAAAGGGTTGCTGTATAATGTGGTTGACAAGGTCACTTGTCAAAAATCCAAGGGGAATTTTGGAATATGATTGACTATGTCACTTTTAGCCAATCATATTCCAAAATTGCCCTTCAATTCTTGAGTGGTGGGTTTCTCCACCATAGTGTAATGCGGCCCTAAGAAAGGTTGGTGTGCAACACTTATTGCCACTCCAAGAGAATTGGATCTTCCCTCTGCATTGAATTTGCTCCCAAAGGAGTTATTTTTTAAAGAGTGAACCTTGGAACTACTTTGAATTGGTTTCTAGTGCACCCAATAAAAAGACTGAATAAAAAGCCACAATACTTAGTGTACTTGCATTGACTAAATAGTTCCATGTTGTAGAAAAATGATTGATGAGCTCAATATTTTAATGCAATATTGTAGAATTATTAGTAAGTTCATATGTGAGAAACAAAATAGCATGAGATTTAAGTAATAAAAGAAAATTTAAAAATTTAAAAACTCGGTGTCTAATACAAAAAAGTTCATAAAGTTTACATGAATGCTTTTCCAAATTTTAGGCAAGATGTAAAGAACAAGATGACATATAGGATAGTGCATTTTAATTGCAAACTACTACAAAACTTGCTCAAAAGGAGTATATATTTGATTCAATATTTTTAGCATTTAAAAAAAATACCACTTAGTTTTTCAAAATCATTTCATGATTTTCCATAGATAAGAACTTCAACATGATGATTTTCATTGTAAACATATTTTTTTTTAATGGAATCATTATAATAATAATCAAATATACTAATGAAATGGAAACTCTAAATGGTAACTCTATTTTGATGAAAGGTGTTTTGTTGCAACTATGATTTTCAATAATTTGTAAATATTCATTCTGTGAGGGAAAAGTGGTGGAATCCACTAAATCCAACCTGCACTCTTACTTGGGGCAAGTGAGATCAACATTTGCATTTATCATTAGACTTTGCCCTGAGAACAACATTTATCCCATAATGATGGCGACACATGTAACATTTTACCAAGATCAATGTATTGCTACTATGAGTCCATAATTATCAGCTTTCTTGGCACTTATGCCATCTTCTATCTTGCTAAATTGAAACACTAACACCTAAAGTTCCTTGACTAAATCACATCAAAATACTAAAACAACACTAAAAAATACCCATTCTCATGTAGATAGTGGAGAAGAAAAACAAAACTTTTTTGTTCAATTTAAATTGTAGTATCTTGATCTAGATTGTTAAATTCTCATGTTCACAAAATTTCATAAACTCTAACTACATGGATTGGAAGATTATAGTGTTGAAAGTGAAAAATAAGGTCTTTTTTTACTTCCTTACATCAGAAGAATTAAGAGACTTTGACTTTACTTGGTGTTAAATTTGTGCAACATACAAGGTCTAAACTTTATGGCATCATGTTGTGTATGATGTTAGTTGCTTGTACACCAAGTTTTGGAGGTAGAGAAGGGGTGTAGCATATTTAAAAACATGGTGCAAGAATCTATCATGGTCTGAAAATTGTTAGTATACAATTTGAAATTTTGTGAATTCTTGATTTGTTACAAAATGAAAATTCAAATGGTAAAGAAGACGGTATACACCACGTCTTGTACCTGTAGGTGAACCTCTAGTTCAGAGTTTATTAATTAGAAAAATGCTTGCCAAATTAAGTGGAAAAATATTTCTTGAAACTGCCGAAATTAGAGAAACTATATATTTACAGATTTTGACACCTTGATAGATACCAAAGGGGAGTGGGGCTTGGAAAAGCCTCCATCATAGGTTGTGCATGATGGAGGCTTTGCTCTAGAAACCTAAGGTCTTGGGTTCAAGCCCCGCGGTTGTCGAAAGTGCTAAATATAATAATCTACAATTTCTTTCCAAAAATTAATTTATTGTTATTTTGGATGCCAAACGGTGTTTTCTCACTTTAATTAATTATTCGGCATGGACGTGCCAAACTAGAGGTTCACCTACGGTAAAAGAGAATTTGAAAACTAATAAATATCAAAATTTATAAGTTGTATGTGGAAATGGGAAAGTTTTTGGCACCTTCCTCAACAATGTGTGGAAATGTTTGACTTGCATCAAAATGGAATTTACACTAAAGACAAGATTTTTTAAAACAATTTCAAAGAGGACAATGATTTTTATTTAAATAAAAAATCTCAATGTTTATAGAAGGTGTTAGAAAACATTTGGAGTTGCCCAAAGTGGAGCAAGTTGCACTTTCAATAGCATAACTTTTTCTTTGGAGGTATAGTATCAAGAAGAACTATACGTATTCATAGCTATTACTATGCTACATATTCATAAAAAATCCCCAAAATTCTTTATCAAAATTAAAACCATAGGTACCGCCGTAAATGGAAAAGCATTCTCTAAGGAAAGAATTTGGTCCTCAAGGGATCAACCCTTCTGTGCCTAAGAAGTCCAAACATGGTCTTTGGGTGTGTAAAATCTCAATTTGCATGAAATTTGTAATGAATTAGGTTGTGAAATCTTGAGAAAGGATTTGAGCACACATTACATGTTTAATTTGAAAAAATCATATCACAATTTGGAGTAATTGAACTCATGGGAAAATCTAGGAATACATTGCAAAATACATCAAATACACTAAAATACAATGAACACCATGCCTCATACTAATCTGTTGTATTTCATACACATGCAACATGATTTTGGTCTTAAATTTTGATTAAAATTTGTCTTAAAGAGACTCTTCATTGTTTTGTGATTTTTGATATCTCTCAGCACATCCAAAAATTGTATTCAATCAAGTAGACAAAAATTTAAAAATCATTAATACTCATGTATAAATGTTGAATTACTTCACATATGATATGTCAAGGCAAAGCTATCAACCTACTACACATTTGGACCTCTTTCATTTAAAGTACAAAAGTTTTTGCAAAAACCTACTGATGGATAAGGGAATATATCCTTGAAAATCCACAATTTTCACTACCTATATACAGTTAGTTTAAACACTAGAATCTATCACATTAATTATTGGATGTTTTCCAAATTTTCTCCAAACTTAAGGTCATAGGTTGAGTTCAATTTTGTTAGTATAGATACTAAATTTAGGCACTATATTTCCATCAAAGTTAGATCAAAAAAACAAAATCAACACAAATCTTTGTTTTGCAAAAACATGCTCTATGCACTAAGAGACTAGACATAACTACAAGCATGAGCTACCATTAAGATATCAGTGCAAACTTTGGAAGCGTTTCATAAACTTTGGCATATGGAAAATCTCTAAAATCTATGAAATTGGACATTGTTCTCTATTAGACTCAATCCATTGTTGATCGAACGTTCCGCTTGCTTCCTTTGACGAGCTGCATTGTCTACAATATTCACTATAGAATGCCACATAAATTGACAATATCTAGATTATATGAAGTATTGATCTTAGAATATCTAATTTCAAACTAATGCATTTAACGATGAAAAAGTTCTTGTGTAAATAATTATGAGTCTACAAGTTTAAATACCCGTCATCTCTGACGAACAAGGACAGTCCCTAGTGAGGTAAAACTTGTCAAAAAATTGGAGGGTCTGCGGAGAATCAAATTGAAATAGAAATGCAATTACCAAAGTTCTTTGTTGTAAACATATTTGCGCTTTATGTTGTCATTTTGATGTGATTCTCCTTCTAAAAGCATCGAAGCATTTTCATGAGCCATCACATGCAAAAATGCAACATATGGTTGTTCATGCATGAAAACATCTTTGGTGAAGTTGATATCAACTTTGAAAAGCGTTTGTTCTTGTGACTTATTGATAGTCATGGCATACACAACAGAGATTGAAAACTGCTTGCGGCGTATGAGAAAAGAAAGTCTAACGCTTTTCGTAAACAAAGAATCTCTGGTATGAATGCAATATATCATACACAATCACCTATAAGTATGGACCTCCGCCTCAATCACTGGAGCTAAGCAGCGGTGGACGATGAGTGTGGTGCCATTGCATAGTCCGTTTGATGAATATAAGTTATGCAGAACCATCAATGGTGTATCAACTTTAAGTGTAAGCTTATACGGTGGCCACTCGCTCACTCTAAGTGTATTCAATCTTCGGATGAGATCACATTTGCGCCATCTTCTTTGTCGACCTTGTCAATGGTTAGAAGTACTTGGCTTGCTTATGTACCATGCCAAAGACAAAAACGTTGATCTTTGCCACGTCTTTGTTGCGTCCCGCAACTATAGCACGTCTACTAAAAAATTCCTTCCGTTGCGGCCATGTAGAGCCAAAGTGCAAAAATTGTTAAGTTTCAAAAAATTAGAGCTAAAAGAGTTATAGAAACAAATAAAAACAGGAAAGTAAAAGTAAAAGTAAAAGTAAAAGTTTAAAAAAAAGACAATAGTAATTTTAAAAAGTAAATAGAAATAGAATTAGAAAGGTGTGAAGAAAAGACACAACTTTTAATTACATGAAAAGGTTTATGTGAAAAGGTGGAAAACCCTCTAGGAAGGTTGTGACTTTTCAAATACTTAGTATTAGAGAATAGAATTTTGTGAAGAATTCACGACATTGAAGAAGCAATTGTGAGTCCTAGCTTGGAGCTAGTAAAGAATTTCTTGCAAATGGTTATAAGAATATTTATGTGAATATATATTGTGTTGTGTAAATTGTATTGATTCTAATTGATTAAGTAAACTTTGCACATGTGACTTGTGTAAGTGATTCTTAATAATTAAGAAAGTGGAAATTTATTTGATTATAATACTTTAAATTGTTGGGCAATTTAAGAAGATGAATGTCCCTTTAGCGCCGTATTGCACTTATTGAATAAGTGACATTAAAAGAAAATAAAACATATTTAAAAATTAAATATACTTGTGAGTAAGAATTCTTGTAACAATAATCAAATTATAAGATAAGAATTATTTTTGTGGAAGTGAATTGATTAATCTTAAGGAATTATTTACATCAAAGAAAATAGAGTTATTTAGAAGAATACAATTTCTTTAAGCTTAAGAGTATTAAATGGTAAACTTAATTAAAGGAATTAAATTTGATTGAAAATGAATGTGTTAGAGTATAGAATTCAAAGAGAATTATTTTGAATTTAATTCTAACAAATAGAATTCTTTAAGTTAATGTGTGTGATTGATGAGCCACTTGGAGCTTAAGAGTTTAGCCGTGGACGTACGTGATTGAAGAAGGAGCATTAGTTGCTTGAAGTAAGTGATGAATTGATAAACAACCGAATAATAGAAGAACAAAAGCAATGAGCTATAACAATGGACAAGCTTCCATTACCCTAGCAAGGCTTAGTTAGAGGTTGGGCACACATACAAGAAAGACAAAGAGCAAGGCTCTTTGTCGCAATCACTCTTCTTCTTGGGTTAACATTGAGAGTTCCCAATCCTTAAAGAGTGTAGATTGTTTAACCCAAAACCTGTAAAAGAATGCATCATAGCTTTAAGTTTAATTATAGAAGATGCTTTTTATGAGATAATTGGATTAAATTACCTAAACACTAGACGCTAGACCATCCCGGGAAGAATTTAGAATCATATAGAGACTTGTGAGAGTCTTGGGTGTATTGCAAGTGTAGAATTTTACGGTTTACAAGCTAGTAGCAATTTGGCAATAAATTGCGCCAATTAGGCCCTTCATAGTATGTTGGGGCAATACCATATACGGTGGACAACGGACATAATCTTCCTCAGCAATGTTCAACTTGCCTTTTCCAACCGTTAAAATGCTAATCTGCAAGCGTTCCATTTTCCAAGTAAATAAGCGTTGTAGAATTTATAGTGGCACACATATTTTGACATATATTTTGCAAACTTCAAGAAGCGCGTACTTCAACTTGGCCCCTCAAGTATGACTACTTAATTGATACTGCTACAATGTCTAGGCGCAAATCCTATGGAACAACAGACAAAACATGTCTCAAATTGTTGTACATTACAAAAGTATTTCCTCCAAACTAAACATTTTTCTTGGTAATATTGCCAAGCGTACAGTTGATAGCCTCAAAAGCAAGCTTATTGACCATTGACGCCTTGTCTTAGTGAATAAGCTTTGTAAGTTGTATCAGTTTTGCCAAATCACTTTGTTTGCGGATCCACTGAAAATTAGATGTTGCACAGAATAAAGTTGGAACTGAGTTGGAATTTTAAGTTTTGAATAAGCGGTATTGCCTTTGTGTTGCAATAGGGCGGCAATTACAAACAAAAGATGTGCCAATGCAGTTGGATTTTGCGTATTCACGGACTACTAGATGAAATTCTCCAAGTATGTCTTTCCAATACCACTTGGTCCATCAACAAAGCAAATCTTGTCAAAGATGGCAAGCACATGTCTCTATTGCATGACTCTTTTGCAAATGTATCCTTGCTCATTGTTCAACATTTCAATTTGCAAGAAGAACAAGAAGAACGCCGGATCCGGAGGGACCGGTGTGAATAAAGTGTCTGTTCGCACCACCACTAAGACCATGCCCACCAGGCAAGGAATTAGTAGTATGGGGCTACTTCTCCCTCTCGAGGGTAGACACGATGTAACAAGTAACCATGGGGATGAAAAACCAAAATAAGGAAAGCCACAATCATAGCAAGGGAGTTGGGAGAGAAGAAAAGGAAAGAAAAAGAAAAGACAATGAAGGGGGGGAGGGACTAAGAGGGTGGAGGAGGGGAAATGAGTGGGGCGGTGGGAGAGTTAGGGTGTTTTACTATGTGTCTTGTGGTTTTGGGAGGGTTTGCTTATTCTCAAATTTTCGTTTATGTTTTCGTTTGTGTTTTCGTTTATGTTTATGTTTATATTTTTTATTTATGGTTTCGTTTATGTAATAGTATGGACATAGCATGTTGGATTGCGATGGTGTTTATATTATTGAAGGTATGTTTAATTGTGTTCATGGGGATTTTGAAGGTTTCTTCAAGGGTGTTCATGGGTGGGATATAGGTTGTGGCGCGGGCACCAGCCGTGATGACTATGAGGGGGTCAATTTTCCATCCAAGGTTTCTTATGTCGTCGATGAGGGGTTCATATTTGTTTATTTTGTTTTCTATTGTTTCTGGTGAGAATCTATCGTTACAATACGTGAATTCAATAAATTGAATGGTATAGTTTGGATCAATGTGGGTGGGTGGCGGGTTGTTGTATGGTAGGCCTTTTACGCAAAGTATGTCGGGTTTGAATCTAGCATTGCAGTGACATCGTTGGTTTGTATATGTACATGGGAGTAGCCAAGGTGGGACTGTATTTTCTTGTGGGTTGTTATTGAAAGTGCCGGCATTCATGAATATGAAACATCGGGATTTGTTATGTAAAGTAATTAGTTTTTGGATTTCCCATACTGCTTTGTTGTGTCTTTTAACGATGACGGAGTGTATGTGGTGGTTTTGGCATTTGAGTAGAACGTGTAGCCATGTGTCGGGATCTGTAGAGGTACATATGGGGCATGTTATGGATGGAAAGCGTTCTATTCCGAAGAAGAGTTGTTGACGGGCATTTCCCATATATTGACCAGTGCAGAATTTAATAAGGCATGTAATTTGTGAATCGATAATGGTGGGATTTTTCCAAAAATTTGTAGACAATTCATTGTCTATGTTATTGTTGCCTTCCATTTTTCTATGTTAGGGAAATTTTCTGAGATCGTGTCAATGTCATTGTATGTGTCTTGTTTTTTGAGATAAATTTCCCAAAAATCGGACTGGGCCTTTGTCCGGGGTGTCATCTTTGGAGGACCAATCGTCTTTTTGGAAGTAGTATGGGGTGGCATGTGCATGCTCATGTGGGTCTTTGGCAGTTTTATGAGATTTTTCTCTTCCTTCTTTGGCTAGTTTATCGGCTTGTTCATTTCCTTCTATATTAGCGTGGGCTCTAACTTTATGGAGTGTAGTAGGTTGTGTTCGATTTTGAAGCATTTGTACCATGGACATGAGTGTTATTTTGTCAAGGTGACTATTGTGGAGAGTAGGGTGTGTTATTTGTGTGTTTAGTAGATGTAGGACATTGATGCAATCCGTAAAGATATGTGTGGGTTTGTTGGCATATTTTGTGTTGATGATTTGGAGTGTTTTATGTATGGCCATCATCTCTGCTCTGAGGATGTTTTGAAGTCCATGGAGTCTTTTGGCTAGTTTGATTTTTTTGTTGGGGTTGTATATGCCGTATCCGGCTTTTTCTCTCCGCCAGTGTCCAGGGCTACTTTTTACTGGTTCTTTAAAGGATCCATTTGTGTAGTAACTATGTTTGGGGTCATGTTTTGGGTATGTATGCGTGTGGTAATTAGGAAGAGGGGGTATTGTCATAAAGTAGTTTAATGTGTTGTTATTGTATTCTAGTTTAGACCATTTTTTGCTACGGTTTACTAGTGTTTGGGGAGGTATGGTTGAGGCAATGTTTGTGTATATTCGGTTAATGCTCAGACTTTTGGCTATGGATGTGAGCGTGGTGAGTTGTTCTAAGGTTCCCATTGTTTTGTTTTGGTGATGGACACATAGTATTTGTAGTGTAGCTGGTTCAAGCCTAGGTTTATTTTGTTCGGGTGGGATAGTGGGTTCTTCGTATGTTATTGAGTCCGCTTTGAATAGTGCAATGATGTGTGAGTCGGGAAAAGGGCCCGAGTGTGGGTTACGGTTTTGATACCAGTTTTTGTCAGGGGTTATGATTATGGTGGAGGTGTGGTTTGGGTCATGTTTGGCCGCGAGGCGGGCCCAGTGTAGTGCTTGTTGTGTTTCTTCTTCGTTGTGGGGGTGAGCTATACCATTGCCTATCCATTTGTAGTCAAAAGCTTTTCCTAGTGATCCGAATATTTTATCTCTTTCAAAGGGGGAGTAAAATTTGTTAAGTTTAGTGGGGCATGTGACGGGGGAGGAGAAGTATGAGTGTTGGATGTTGAATGTTGAGATTAATGAGTTTAGTATAGGTGTGGGTAGTGTATATTGTGTAAGTTTAAGGGGGTTATTTTTTGGTATTTTATATTTGTATCTTTGGTATAGCCAAATGACTTCGGTTTCAAATGGTTGGGTTGTTGGTTCAATGTTTGTAAGGGTTTGTAGTTTAGTGTTGTATTGATTCCACAACCATGTGAGCCTAGTGATTGGGATGGTAAAGAGGTGTCGTCCATCTTCTTCGTATAAGTGTGCTTGGTCTTTGTCAATTTTAATTGTGTTAGATGAGGTAAGAATGTCGTTTTTGGGGTTACATTCCGTTGCGTAAATGTTTAGTAGGGGGATTATTGTGGGTGGAGTGACGGACCTTGTGTCTTGGGGTTGATTTTGTGGGTGGTGAGCTTGGATAATTTCGGTGTAGAATTTGTGTTGAATTCTTTGATAATATTGTGTTAGTTTATTGATATTATGTGTAATGGTGTTTTGGTTGTGTCTTGGGAAGTGGTTTCTTTGTGGGAGCCATTTGTTGTAGGTGTAATTATTGTGAGTCCATTGGCATAGGTATCTGGTGTAGTTGTTTTTAATTTGGTTGTTATCTATTTTTTCCTTGTATTCGTGGTGTATGATGTTGTTAATGGGATATGTGGTGGGGTTTTTAAGGATGTGGTTTGGAGGGCGGGGGTGGTGTGGGTGGGAGTGGGGAGGGTGTATCGATGGTGGGGGGGTATATCTTGGGATGATGTCGTTGTTTAAAGTGATGAATGGGTCTTTTAGTGTATGGGAGTATATATGTGTATTGGTATGAGTAGTATGTGAGGGGGGGTACATTGGGTGGCAAAAGAGTTGTTGTGCGATTTTGAGGGCACTTTTAAGTAGTTTTGATGGGGTGAAGTGGTAGGTTTTAAACTCCTCATTGTTCATGATGTGTGTTCCATTAGGTCGGGAGATTTGTTTTAGGTCGTAGATATTTTTTGATAGGAGTTTTTGTAATAATTTTTGGGATAATTGTGTGTTGAGTGTATTATGGTTTTGTGTTTCAAGAATCCAAGCTTTTTCTAGTGTTGTTGATTCTATAAGAAAGTTAGAGAGATTACTTTTTAAGTGGACTTTTGCAACGTGTTTTAGTAAGAAGAAGGTACGTGTTATTGGTGATCTTGTACAGTTCGTCTTTTTTATTCTGAACATGTTTTCGGCCCCCCCCATATTGGACAAGGATGGTGTGTATTAGTCCCCTATATATTTCGTTTTTTAGCGAAAAGGCTTCAAGTCCAAAGAGGTTGTGTAGTAATTGGGTTATTATGTTAGACATACATTTTGGCATGCTGCATATTGTTTTTTGTGTGGTAGTTATTTTTTGGTCAAGTTTTTTATGGTGGGCATTGACTATGGTACCGCGTAGAAGCTGAATGCCACGCCCGGTCTTATAACTGTGTCGATCATTTTTATTTTTTCTTTCATAGTGGCCGGACAAGCTACTAGTTCTTTGCGTTGTTTAATTAATTTTTTGGTGGTGGCATGGATTTGGATTTTCCATTTTAGGGAGGGGACAATATTTGTTCCTAAATATATATATGGTTCATTTTGATGTAGTACGGGTATTGGTTGGTTTCGATAATTAATGTTAGAGGTTTGTATTAGGGCTTTGAATGCGGTAGGATTTGTTTTTGATTTATTTGGGCATCCAGTGATGGCACATTTTGGGACACCAACGTCCATTCCTGTCCATCTACAGTACTTGTCTATTTTGTTGAGTTGTATTTGTACAGCTTTGATTTTGTTGGTTATGGCCGCAAGGTCATCCATGTATGCCGTGGAGTTAATGGTAGTTTGTGATGTTCCAAATGTGTATCCATTGTTGCCTCTATCTAGCCATCTAAGTAGTGGTTCTAGGAATATGATGAATAAGTATGGGCTTAGGGTATCTCCTTGTATTGTTCCTCTTTGGATGGCTATAGGTTTAGTTTTTCTAAAGTGTTTTCCTATGTAGGAGGTTGAGGATTCCGAGTATATATTCCCAACTAGTGTGGTTGCATCTTTGGGGTATCCAAGGTCCGTCATTATGGCTAAAAGCCTAGCGTGGTCAATAGATCCGAAGGCATTTTTAAAGTCAATATACAATATGAATATGTCTTGATTTGTAAAGCGTGCATCTTCTAATGCGGCAATCAATATTTGGATTTGTCTAGCGGTACTTCTTTCTGTGCGGAACCCCTCTTGGCTATCATGGAGTATTTTTTATTTTTCGCCATATGATGATAGTATTGATGTGAATGTGCTTGTAAATAGTTTATAGATGGTGTGGCTAATGCAATGGGTCTATGGTTTGGTAGCATGGATTGGTCTCCTTTCTTGTATAGTAGAATTGTTGTACTTGTTTTCCATGAAGCAAGGATTTGATTTTGTTTATAGTAGTGCGAGAAGAAAAGATTTAATAGTTTGTGGAACCTTGGGGGCATATTTTTTTGTATGGAGTTCGGTATCCGGTCCGATCCAAGGGCCTTGTTATTTCCTAGGTTTCGTAGGCAAGTGTCGTCTGTAGCTTGATTGAAGTATGTGTGTAGTAGGGTTTCCGGGTCTCCTCTTTTTTCTAATGTGAATCCATTTAGGTCATGCCATGGATATTGTCGTACTGTGCATGTACATGCTATAGGGTGGTCTGGTTGATAGTTGCATGTTTCTACTATAGGTCTGTTATTTTTTGTTTGTTGGTTAAATATTTTGTTTGCAATGTCTTCTGGGCTAGTTCGTATATTGTTGTATTGGTCTATGATGCAATCTAATGGTGGGGATTCCATAGTTTGAATATTCTTCTCTGTATTTTCTTGGGGTTAGTTTCACATAGTTGTCTGTATTTTGAGATGGCTTTTCTGATGTTTTCTTGAGCATATTTAGTGGTAATCTTTCGGGCTTGAGTGTTGGGGTTTTTTGCAATAAGTGCTATATTACTTATCCATATGTCGTGAGGTAGATGTATGGGGGGTGGGTTTGGAATTTGTGTGTGTTGAAGGTTTTATGGTTCGTCGAGGATAGGGTGGCTTCGCCATTGAGGGTTTTTTTTACGGTTCTTATGGTTTTCCGAATAGTGTGGTAAATGGTTAGGTGTTGTTTCCATGTTTTAGATAATTTACGAGGTAAATATCCACTTTATTGTGATGTTCGATTTGTCATTTGTCGTATGGGTTGGGCTATGCAGGTTTGTTCAATTGTATTGGATATGCTGTTGATGAGTATGTCTAGGGTGTGACAGGCTTCTTGCCATTGTGTTTGGGAGAGGTGGTTAGATTCTATTACGTTGATTAGGGAGTCGATGTGTAGTGAGTTTTTCTCGAAGAATTTTGTGTTAAATAGTTCTATGTTGGTTTGTGGGATGGGGTTGAGGATATGTATGTGGTCATTGTTTATGGTGGTTGGTGTACGGTTTATGAGTGTGTTGTTAGGAATGTGAAGTTGTATGGGTGAGTGATCGGAATTCAAGTGAGTGTTATTGTTTGTTGTGGAAGTAAATGTATTGTGCTTGACTGCATAGACGTAGATTCCATCAATTAGGCTCCAGTCGCTATAGTTGTATCCTCCTTGTCTAGAGTATGTAGTGTTTGTAGGTATATAATTAAAGTTTAGGTTTTCTGTAAATTGTTTCCATTGTAGGTGTGTCATTTGTGGTGGTGTATGTTGGTTTCCATTTTGTCTACCTATGAGGGCAATGTCTCTGTTGAAGTCACCACATAAGATGTGGTTGTGATTGGGATTGTTGATAATATGGTGGTGATGTTAGTTATGATGTCCTCGGTGAGTCTAATGTCTTCGGGGTGGAATGGCATGTATATGTGGTGGATTAGCATGTATATGTGGTGGATTAGCCATGGTTGTAGTGGATGATTGGAAATTTCTATAGTTTGGAGGTATGGGGATATGCTCATTGGGGTGGAATTTTTTTTGACATTGCCTGGAAAGACGTAGTTTTTGTGTATGAGAGTGAGGAGGCCCCCTTGACCCGGTGTGTATGGTCTTCTTTGTTGTATGCATCGTGTTAGGGCATGTGTATTATTGAAGATAAGTTTGTAGTCTGGAAATAGTCTTTGTATGTATTTTGTGGATTTTGTGGCCGATATTTTTGTTTCTTGTATGACTATGAGTGCCGGTGGTGTGTTAGTGTGTATAACTATGTTTTGTAGGTTTGGGAGCGCGGTGTTGAGGGATGAGGCGTTCCATGTTATTATGCTTGTGTTGTTGTTGTTCGTGTGTGGGTTATGGTTTTGAGGTGGGATGTGATTCGGCGGTGGGGGTGGGTGTGTGTATTCCGAAAGGGGGTTGAGGCATTTTAGTGATTCATTTATGACTAAGTTTCAAAAAATGTTGTGTAAGGGTGTGGGGTGTTAATGTGTCTTTCGGGTGGATTTTGTAGATTATATAGAGTGTGTAGCAGTGTATTGGTCCATTGGGTTATGTTTTGATTTTGTGTGTTTAGGAGTTGATTGCACAGGTCTATGTTGGGGTATATAGTAATGACTAGGGCATATAGAATGTGGGATGGAGGGTGTTCATTATGTTGGTTTATATATATGGCGATATATGGATGTGTGTCATTATGTTGTTGATGTGTTATGTGTGTGGTTTTGAAGAGGGGGCCAAATTTTTGGCTATATGTTCGTATTCGGGTTGTAGTTTTATGGTATTTGGTATAAAATATGTTTTGGCATTCATTTTGTGCAAGGTGGGGTGTCTTTTTAATACTTTTGGCATGGGTCCTGGGTTAGTCTCTATGTCCCCTCCAATTAGTATTAGTATTTTGTAGTAGGTGGGTTTTTTGTTTTGTTTTAGAATTTTTTGTTTTTGTATGTGGCTTTGGTATTTTATTTTTTGTTTATTTGATTGTATGTATTCGTCTTTGTATGTATGTGTGTATATGTATGTGTTCCTTTGATGGGTCTCATCAAAAAATTCAAGATGTTATACCCTCATGAATGCGGGCACATGTAATGATAAACCACCAGAGAATACAGTCCCTCCATGGCTATTACCATGTACATGCGTACAACAAAGATGCCAATGTAATGCACGACTAAAACCAGACCTACTATGCATAGAAGGACTACCCTACCAATCAAACCCCCCTACATCTCCCAACATCAATTTAAAGGTACAATTCATAGAATTCACATACTATAATAACAGATTCTCACCAGATACCATTGAGAGAAAGATAGAAAAATACCAACCTCTCATCAACGATATTATCAACAAAGGTTGGATAGTTGAACCACTAATAGTAATTACAGCAGGTGCTAGAGCATCTACATACATCCCTCCTATGAAAATCCTAAAAACCAAACTCAAAATACCAAAGAAACTTATAAAAAATACATTTAGAGAAATAAACACAATTGCTATACACCATGCCATGTCCATAATATTACACAAAAGAAAAATAGAAAGCGGAGAGCCACTACCAACAGACGTACAACCACCATAAATCCAACTATTCAAAAAAGTAGTGAAATATAACCACCTTTATTTATAATAATAACCTTGTCACAATATAGGGGCCCAAGTTGTTGGAATTTCCTGCCCCTCTAGCTCGATAGCGCCGGATGATCGTAACGATGCTCAAACGAAAACAACGGGAATCGAACCCGGACCACCGCTACAACACAACCATGTATTTTTCAAACAACCTGGCAATGTCAGCAATGTGCACCCAACAAAACCAACCTTCTACTTCTATACAACAGAATACACCCCAAACAATCACTTTACAGTGTACTGGTTCTTGGTTTCACTTATACAGTGTCCACCCTGAGAGGGGTTAGTAGTCCTATACCACTGTTGTTATGTCCTGTGGGCATATCATCAACGGTAGGTCGAACGGACACTATATTCACGCCAACCCATAGGGGTCTGGTGTTCTTCTTCTTCTTCTTCTTCTTGTTCCTTTGATGGTGTATGGTTGTCTTTGTATATGCGTGTGTATATGTAGTTGTATTTGGTTTTATATTAGTATTCATACGTGCGTTAGTATGCACTTCAATATTTGTCTTGGTATTTGTATCCATATTCGTATCATTATTTGTATCAGTATTCGTCTTAGTATTTGCACCAATATTTGTATTAGTATTTGTATCGGTTTTTTTATTAATGTTCGTATTAGTATTGATATCAATATACGTTCCAGTATACTTATCAGTATATGTATCAGCGTATGTATCAGTATTTGCACCAGTAGATGTACCAGTATATGTAGCAACATATGTGCCAGTATTTGTGCCAGTCTTTGTATTGTATTTTGTACTAAATGTCGTATTGTATAGTATTAACTCAAGTTTTGTGTATAATTTACGATGTATTCTTTTGTTATAGGTGATTATTGTACTATATAGAGTACAATAGTTTTTGGTATAGTATTGAGTATAGTCTTTGAGGTATTCGGTATAGTATTTGTATTGAATATAGTATTGAATACAAAATTTTATTTCGTATAGTACCATATATGGTGTAGTCTATATATTCTAGTAAGGTGTATGTATTGTGTATAGTTTTTAGTACGGTGTATTTGTTTCGTATTTATATACTTGTATGCTATTATGTATTTAATTATCTTTCTATATGAATACTCTACTCCGTATCATATTTTGTGGTATACTATAGAAAATATATGTTTTGCTATGTGTTCCTTGGAGCTCACATGTTTGGCTGGTTTTCTTCGATTCTTGGATTGTTGACTCTTCCCATGAATGCTCTATTACTTTGGAGGGTGGCTAACATCGATTCTTGGATGCCCTCCATTTGAGTCTTCAATTCATCATGTAGTTTGTCGGTGTATTCCTTGTTCTCTTGCCTTAGTTTCTTGTTGTTCTCCTCCAATAACTCCACCATGTCCTTCTTGGTGATGGGCTCATTCTTCTCTTGCATGCTGAACGTGGTGATGGTGTTGACAATTGCGGTGTTGATGTCTTCAAACCCGAACTCCTTTACTTGTTCGGCGGTAGGAGGATCTACCCCCTCTAGGCTTCTTCTATGCGGTGCGAAGTCCACAAAGTTTCCCCCTATTTCGTGAGTCTTCTTCACAAAAATCCTATACACTATGGGGTTAGTACAAAGGACGTTGGCACTACCGTTGTGGTGAGTGCCATTGTCCCGGTGGAACCAAATAGAGCGCACATTAGTACCTCCCATGACTTTGTATATTTCATGGGTAGTGTTTGCAAGGTCCAAGCGGATAGGAAGAGGAGAGAAGGTGAGTGTTAAAGCATCCTTTCTAGACTTGGTTTCGAAAATACCTTTTGGTCCTTTGGTGTCAAGGACTTGTCTTGCTTGCAAGACTTCACTTGGCATGGTGATGTGATGTGCTAGTATTTTCTTCACTTGTTGAGGGGTGGTAGCAATGACAAAGGCGTGTGAATCTCCAATCGCTTTTTGGACACCCGAAATCTCAAACTTGTGGCCACGGTGAAAGCTATTGCTAAGTATCTCTTTAAAGAGTACTTGAGCGGAAACCCCTATCAAGGTGTCGCACTTGATCTTCACGGATAGGTTGGATCCTTTGACAATGCCATGACAGGACTTGCACACTTTCCCAACTATACACTCATCATCAATGGTTAGAATAAAGGGCCTAAGGCTCTTGAGTAGCATTAGTCCATCAATCTCCGGCTTGAGGAGATGCAACTTAATGTTTCCGGCCCAAGCCCCTTTGGTTTTCTGATTCTAATTGCTTAAGCAATGGATGGCAATTGGATCGATAAGGTCCTCTCCTAAAGCAATGTTCATTTTCTTTAGTCTTTCTTCCACCATTTTTTTTAACTACATCATGCATGAATGGATTTTTAGGTGTTTCAAAGAAGATGGCAATGTGAAAGTCAAGGGAGAGGCCAAAATTCTCACTAGTTTTGATGTCAAAGGAAACCTGGGTGATGTTGAAATGTTGGCCCATTCCATTGCTTGTTAACATGGGGTAAAGTATTTGTGGAATTTGGGGGAAGGCCACTCTTGCGTTGCATACTTCTATAGCCTCATCCGCCTTCATTCCCCGTGTGACCATGTCCTCTATGGATTCACTGCTATACAATTCTTCGACACCGTCTTCCACCGCCAAGCTCTCCATATCTTGGAAACCCAACCAAAATTTAAACTTTGAAAATTTTGTTTCTTGGAGTGACTTACCTTTTTGTGTGAGCAAAATTTTGCTCTTCTTGTGGCTACTGGCTTCTGCTGTGCCTTTTTGTGGTGCTTTGATAGAGCTTTCTTCCAGGCCCTTCATGTCGGCATTGCTGCAGCCAGTCCTCTTGGAGTTCCCTACCATGTTGGCTCTTGGGCAAGTTGGGAGGTCGTAGTGGCAAGTTGGGGGGCTTTGCAGGTCGCTACTCTCTTTTCTTGGGTCGCAGGGGGGGATTAGCAAATCGCTACTAACATTTCTAGGGTCGCTAGGAAGGTCGGGGTTGGAGGAGGGGGAGGTCGCTACTGGGGTTTGGGGCTGTCTGCGGGAAGAGGGCGGGTGTTTGCAGTCTACGGGAGGGGGCTGAGGGCTGCAGTCTGCAGTCTGCGTGAGGGGGTTTCTAGAGAGGGAGGGTTCCAAGTCGGGGAGGGGGGGTTTCCAGTCGGGGAGGGAGGGTTTTTAGTCTGGGGGGAGGGCGATAGTTCTGGAAAGTGGGAGGGTGTGGATAGGGGGAGTGATCGGGAGGGAGGGGGGGTTTTGTTGGGAAGGTGGGAGGCTGTTGGGATCGGGAGGGACAGGAGGAGTGATTGGGAGGGAGGGAGAGTGTGGACAGGGGGAGAGTGTGTGAGTCCGGGAGGAAGGGATCGGGAGGGAGGGTGTGGACAGGAGGAGTGATTGAGAGGGAGGGAGAGTGTGGACAGGGGGATGGTGTGTGAGTCCGGGGGGGAGGGATTGGGAGGGAGGGTGTGGACAGGGGGAGTGATTGGGAGGGAGGGGGGATTTGTTGGGAAGGTGGGAGGCTGTTGGGAAGGTGGGAGGCTGTTGGGATCGGGAGTGGCAGGGGAAGTAATCGGGAGGGAGGGAGAGTGTGGATAGGGGGAGAGTGTGTGAGTCCGGGGGGAGGGATCGGGAGGGAGGGGGGGTCTGTTGGAAGGTGGAAGGGGGGCGGAGAGGAGTGGTGTCTGGAGGGAGGGGGAGGCAGTCGAGGTCGCGAGGCCTGTCTACAGAGAAGCAAGTCTTTGGATGAAGGTCTTCAGTTGCTCCTTTTGAAGCGGGTCCTCTGATGCTTCCTTCGCGTGTTGTCCGCAGTCGAGGTCGCGGGGGATCGAGAGCCTGTCTACTTTGTGTGATCTCCTCCTCGTTGTCGGTGTTGTCTTGTTGTGTTGTCTCCAGATTGTCAAGTTTTTTTGTTGTTGCTTGATCAAGGTTTCTGGCTCTACCTTTTGATGATTTTGTAGTTTTTTTCCTTTGTTTCTATGGAAAAGTTGGCAGCGCTTCCGCGTGAGGAGGGTAGATTTGGGCCATGGGATGTAGGGGAAGGTATGCAAGTATGAGGTGGATCTAATTCTTGCGTTGTTGTGTCTATCTAGTAGTATGTGTGGAGGAGGGGAGGGATATTCTAGGCTTTGTTTGAGTGGTATGTTCTGTCTAAGTATTGTGGTACTGGTCGTGTGCCTAAGTTCTTGAAACGTGGTGTTAAACGAGGGAGAGGTAAGGGCTTGTAATCTGAAGATAACTTTGCTGCTACAACAAAAGAGTGGGTTGGTGAGGAACTTACCTAGATTGGATAGAGCTAACTTTCTGAGTTGCTTGTGCAGATCTGATGTTGTGCGCGCTTGGAGCTGGGCCAGATTCTAAGAAGACGCGCTCCGCAGCGTTTTGGGAGCTGTTGGTCCTTTGATTTCGTTGTGGGCAGCTCTGCTACTGCTGCAACTGGTCCATTTAATAAAACACACTACTGTGTGTATAATTCTACATATTGTGTTAGCACGATCTTATGTTACTAGCAAGTAATCGCAAGAGATGGGAGGGTGATGTATTATGTTAACAAGATTTGATGTAAATAACAAATAATTGCAAGAGATGGGAGGGTGAGGGGTAGGCTGTGATGGAGAATTGAAGCTGTGCTGCAACAGTATTCGGTGATGTCCTCGCGTGATCTTGAAGTTTGAGTTCCTAGGTTGGGGAAGGGGGGACTTGATGGGAAGGTTTACAGATGTAATCCCAGTACTCCAGATCTGGGATGGATCGTTATCTATGTGGACTAAGTGTTTACAGATCTGGCTCCAACACTAAGTTCCCCGGTTCAAAACAAACTTGCATAGATTTGCACTTGCTTAGGGCATCATCAAACTCCCCACCTCAGATCTGGTGTTTGAGCCATCCAACACGTCTACTTTGCATCTCAAATCTCACCATACCACCTCTGATCTGCTCACTACGAGGGCTCTCCACCTCCTATCGCACGTCGTTTGCAGCTCACAGGCTTAGTCCCCTCTTCCCCTCACCAGGAAATGCGGAGCTCACACGCTAGTCATTCCTTGTGAGTGTGCTAACTTCATGGTCAAACATAAGGTAGGACACGATTCAATCGCTAAGAGCTTATCATTTTTTCAATTTGCAATTGAGCTTCTTCCCTCAACAATACAACATTGTTCTAAAGTTGTTCCAAAATGAACCCATGTGCATGCAATTTCTCAATGGAATATGGAGTTTGTCATGACACGTGGTGTCGAGGGTCTTACCTTGTCATAGTGTGCTCTGTAGATTGGTTAGTTCACTAATTTACTTTTGTTTGGAAAATTGTGTACGTTGTCTCACATTCATCTAGCGGATGAGTTTGTCCAAATAGGATTTTGTGTATATATGATGGCACAACTTCCTTGACTTGACATCTTTGTCAAGTCAACTTATTGAATGAGATTGGAAAATAGGGATTGCTAGTTTTTGCTTGTAAATGGCGATTTGCCATTTGTAAACGCTTTGTACTTTCTATTCTATCTTCCACTCTTTCTTTCTCCCTTGGTGAAGTGAGAGACGCTCAACTTTAGTGTAATTTTGTACTTCTCCATCAAGGTGTACCACGTATACTTTAATTTGTGTATACTTTTTGCTTATTTGATGTTGGTTGTGACTCTCCAATTGTTGTGTTTAGCGATCTTTCTTTACAAGACAAGGTTGTGGCAAATTATAACCATCCAAAGACTTCTCAATTGTTGCAAGCACATGAGTGTCCATGTGAAACGAAAGACTGAGAATTTGTTCCTTTGATAGTTGCTCCACTCCATTCTGTTGTAAGTGATGCGTGCAGTTGTTCGATAAACTTTCACGAATTTTTTTCCATAATTCCGGTGGGTTTGCTAGTGGTCTATGCGTCATGATGGTTTACAAAAAACGAACGTACTTGAGCGCTTGATTGCATTAATGTAATTTTACAGAGACACTTCTATCATTCTTGATTGTTCTTGTAAGATCCAATTGTAATGCATGCCGCCTTACACGTATCAAAGACAATGCCTTCAAAAGTACTTAGGATTAGAAAAGATGTCGCGTCTATCAGTATTGTTAAAAGTTTTCAAAGGAAGTATCTTTCGTTTGTTGATGGGTTGACAAAGTCAATACGTCCTACTACAACATCTTTCTTTTGGGTTGAAGCCCCTTTTTATCTCTGGTTACAATGTAAAGCAAGAAGTAAAATCCATATAAAATGTCTCTCTAGCAAGTGAAATAATCTGATTTGCCTCAAAGCATTTTGTTACAGTTGTCTTTTTTTGACTCATTTAGCCTTAAGAATGTCTGATGGATTTCCGTTTGCATTCAATGTCCCATGTTGTTAATAAGGTGGATGAACTTGCAAATGTTGGATTGTTAGAGATCTATCGTGCATTAAAAATCAAAATAGCATCCATGCTGCCTCAGACAGTGAGACCTAGCAAGCATCAATGTATTGTTAAATCTCGTCAATGCTTTCCAAGACAATAGTTGAGCAATTGTGACCTTTGTATACATATTTAAATACATATGATAGCCGTTATCCTAGAACATATCTATTGACAAAAATGAACAATAAATTATTAAGTTGATCTTCAAACAACAATTCAAAGGCGGCACAAAAAATTTACCTCAACGTTAATGTGCATGTTGTACTTTGACACCAAATATAGGTTGAGCACTACAATTCAATGGACGTTGTGAACTTGATGATCTTTGTTGTCAACAAAAGAACGCTCGTCATCTCTTCTCTTCTACACATGATAGCTATTTATATTCACGCATTTTTAATCAGCAAAGTCTCAAGCGTACCTTTTAGGTACATTTAACATCTTTTATGCAAGGGGCGCTTGGATTGTGCAAGCCGCAAGGCCCGTGCACCAAAAAACTTGTCAATATCTTGTACGCTTAGAGTGAGTCGTCAAATCCTAAAGAGCGGCAATCATGGCTGAGTTAATCTCGTCTACAGTCTTCAATTTCCACTGCTTATTAAGAATCAATACGATGTCTGGGTGTGGTAACCCTCTCTTCTAAATTTAATCACTAAAATATACCTCAAATACCTTTCCAAACGACTTGAGGTCCTTGAAATTTGCCATCAACTCTTGGAATTTTAGGTTGAATACACGAACAAATAAATTAGGTTGATCTTGTGTTTTCTGCCCGGTTTTCATCTCCAGTGTGGTCTTAGGCAAACTTCTTCAGGTGATGAGCTCTTCTAGCCAATGCAATGTGCAACAGGCGCCACATTGGATGTTCATTTGTTGAAGTACATGCCAAATATTGTCAGCCATTCTATCAACCACAGAATGAGCCAACAGCTAATCCGGACCTTGACGATTATTCTCTCGAACAACAGTGCGTTGTACGGTATTAGTACAAAGATTATTTTCTAGATCCACTCATTGATTGTCGATTGGACATTCCGCTTGCCTCTTTCAAAGTGCTACATTGTCTATAGTATTGATTATAGAATGCCACAAAAATCAACATTTTAGAGATTATGTGAAATACCAATCTAAAAATATCTAACTTGGAACTAAGGCATTTAAGGATTGAGAAAGTTGCTATATAAATTATTATGAGTTTATGACCTACATGCCAAGATATCCCAATTTGAACACATGATACCGTAACATTAATCTCTAAAGGCCCAATGTTCCCTTGGGGGACATTTTAAGTTCGGGTAAGGTTCCCCAATCTCAAATTAAGGCATGAGTTCTGAGATTTTTTATTGAATAGGCAACGTTTTATTAGCTTTCCGAAGACATAATTTTTGTAGAAATCCAACTTACGGTTCAAAAGTTACAATTCTATTCAGTATCATATACAAATAGTGCAACAACAAAGCGTGTCAAATA
Source organism: Bryoerythrophyllum caledonicum (assembly GCA_963971425.1). NCBI lineage: Eukaryota > Viridiplantae > Streptophyta > Bryopsida > Pottiales > Pottiaceae > Bryoerythrophyllum > Bryoerythrophyllum caledonicum. The sequence continues at coordinate 31,310,540 of OZ020516.1, read as the reverse complement.
ACACATAGTGTAGCAAAACTAAAATTAATTCTAAATTCAATAGAAATTTAAGTTTTTGTCCATTTAAAAAAGTTAAAAAAATTCTCTTGGAAGAAAACAAAAAACTTTGTATCTTCCATACGGATTTTTGAATATCAATAATATGAGAAGAATATGATATATGCAAAACTTGAAGTGTATTGTTAATTCATAGAACATAATTGCATTGCAAGATTTTTAAGGACATCTTCTACCCTCTTCTACTTCTTAAATTAAAAAATCACAGATCGTAGTGCAGAAAGTTGTCATAGAAGGTGGTCAAATTTTGTTGAAGGTGTTTAGTATGGCCTAAAGAAGAGTTTATTTCTCACTTCAAATGTCGATATCTTTCAATCCTTGCGGTCAAGCTGGACAAAATTTATACCACACACAATCGTGCAATATTAGTACAAGATCCTAAGGTTAGATATGTAAAAATTGGGTTTATTTCTATTTTGTGTTGAACGCATTGAAACCGGCAGTTTTCAATGAGTTTGGGTGCTAAAATGTTGCGGGACTTTAGAAGTTAATGCAACTAATTATTGTAAAAGTCACAAGAATCCATTGCCTTTCAAGGACATGGTTATTTTTTTCTTCTCTAGGTGGCCTTCTTTATATTACACTTTATTGATCATTATCTATGGTAAAGAACCAAATTTTGGTAAACTTGCTTTTTAAGAATCTTGGCAAGGTTTTTTATGTCAAATTTCAAAAATGGGGAAATTGCAAGAAAAAGAAGCACATATTAAATTCTTCTATGCACCAAACATTTGATAAAAAGGTTATGCTATCCAGGGGATAATTTCAACAAGGTCTAAATTATGTTACAGTCCTTCAATCTCTTAAAATTGTTGTTTACAAGTAACCAATATAATATTCTTTGATTTTTGACCAATTGGTGGAAAAGTTTCACTTCAAGAAGATTAATAGTTTGTTTAGTTTGGGACCCTACCTTCTTGCAAGATTGTTGTAAATGCCGTAGAGACTTTTACTCTACTTAAGACTTGGTAGACAAGTACCTCATATTATATAAATTGTAACAATATAAAAATTCAATTTTGCATAATGTAAAAATTTCATTTCATCAAGAAAACATTCTACGCTGACCTTGTAAATTAGGGTGCAAGAAAACCATTTATCTATTTTTACTCTATTATCTTCCAATTTGTACAGTAAAAATGCATTTGAAAAATCTTAAGTTTTCATTTAGTAATATCCTAGAAGATCGTATTGTTATATCAAAACAAAAATTCATGGTTTAAAAGTGTGTTTTTCCACGAGCATAGTCCTAAAACCTATAGAATTCAAAGAATATTTACAAGATTCAACCATTGACATTATGTCCAATCAGTGGGAAGCAATTCACATTTCCAGAAGACACATTCGGTTCTTTTTTATAATAGCCACTTGCTTCATCTTCATTAGCGTCTTGTAGCTTGGCAGGATGGTTTTAACAATATTCCGAGATCTATTCCTCTATTTGATTCCCAAATGGGAGGCCAATCTAGCACTATTTTTAAAATGTAATATTTTAGTTTTTTTATTGGTTTTTGAATTAATATCGATTCTCAGTGATTATGATTTGTAGTTCAAAATTCCTCGTATATAGTGAACGATAACATTTCCATCCAGAACATGCAATAATCTCCTTTAAAAGTACAAGTATCTAACCCCTTAGATTGTCAATATTGAGTCACCGTGAACTCGATAATGAACTAAAACGATGGTGGCAAGAAATTGGTGGATGATACGAGTACAAGAACAAAGTACTCTACTAACAAACACATTGGTCACCAAGTATTTCCTTCAATCTTGACTGAATTGTTTTTTTAATGCAACAAATGGATTTGTGAAGTAGAGAATTGGGAATATATTTTGTTATGTAAAGATCATCTTACGCGCATGTTGTATGGCATATGGTAACCTAGCCTACTACCACCACAATAAGCAATGTGCATATTTGGAGGGCACGCATAGGGTCTAAAAAGATTACAATAATAATACTTTGTATTACAATTTCATCCCAAGGAATTTCATATTTTTCCAACAAAATGTGAGTTAGTTTTGAATTTTCAAAGTGATATGCCATATTTAGTCTATTGTAGGTAGTAGGTATACCCATTAGCGCCAATAATAAATAAGGGGTCTTGACCAATCTCAAGAGTGGCACCAATAAGAATACGGTGGTTTGGGTTACCATAACCTTTAAAACTTTGAGAAGCCACATTTGGACTCTACATGATGTTTTTTTGTATATTTGACATACAAGGTGTAATTGATGTATATATTGGTTATGAAAGTTTGTGTTTGTGTTGAGCCTGATCCAATGACACATGGCACTTCAAATTTAGATCAATATTGCACCCACTAAATGTTTGAGAAGTTGCAAAATGATCATATATTCTACATGTATGATGTCGTATTTGAGCATGATGAGGTTGAGATATTGAAATGATCTCCATATGAAATTTGTTGGTTGAAGAAACTTCTATCCAAAGGTATATGTCTTGCTAAATCTTAATATATTTTTTGCATTCTAAGAGCAAAATACATGATTGTTTATGCGGTCCCCATGTGACCTTGAAGGATTAAACCAATAGGAATAGTGACATCCTCTAATAAAAAGAAGAAGAATTCAAGTCTCTGGGGAGGCTTGCGTGAATAAACAGTTTGTTTGTTTCACCACTAAGACAATGACCACCGGACATAGTTTTTGAAGTATAGAACTACTTCCCCCTCTTGAGGGTAGACACTATACAGGAAAAAAACTCAAAGAGCCTTTTCACTTTGTCTCTGTTGTAACGACGTGGTGTATTACTATTGAAGATATTCCATTTGATGTAATTATTACTTTTGTCTTATTTAGTTTGAAGGTATTCCAATTCTAGGGTGGATCATGAAGTCTGGATAGTGGTTAGTTGTTTTCCAATCTTCTTATGTGTAGAAGGATTGACATAGCATGATGTATTGCAAATGATGTTGGTATTCTTCAAAGTGTCTCTAGTAGCGGTAGTTGGGAGTTTGAATTCTTCTTCTATTGATTTCATGGAAGGAATGTGTGACATTCTCTACCTTAATTAACCTTAATTAATACCTGATAAAGAAATTGGTGGCTTGGAAGCTCTGAATCAGAGCAGCTTCTCTTTCTCAGCCTGAACAACATTTTAATGGCATTATTGACGTCCACATGCACATGGTGAATGCCATCTTTTAGGACATCTTTGGCACTCACTTTGTTAGGTTCCAACCATCAACACGCTCACCTCTTAACGAATTCTGTCAGAAGTGAGTTTCTCTGATCCATACATTCAATAACTTTGCCTCTGCACTACTTTTGTTTAAATTGCTTAAAAAATAGCAAGACTCTGAACCCCATTGTCAGGGGCCTTGAAATGATTTGCTTGTTTCTTGGAAGCCATTCTTCAATAACTCACACACATGACCTGCTCAGTGTTTATGTCCTTCCGGCTTCACAATTGATGTCAAGGGCACTCATGAATAGTGAAGTGCACTAGGAGTTGTAGAACTTTATGTAGTAACACCATATTCATTAAATTGGGAGATTTCTAGGACTTTGAAAGGTATGAATGGTTTTCTTAATAGAAGTTGTTTGTGGACTTTCAGGTTGACTCAAGCAAAATTGCACTCCTTTTTCTTTGACTTCCATATAATTTTAAAGATTATTGTAGATACTCGACAAATTGCATTGTACAAATTCACTAAACATTTGCATGTTTAGGTCAACTCAAGCTTCAAATATTATTTTAGGAGGATCCCAATCTCCCAATTTAACAAATATGGTGTTTTGTACATGTTAATATTTACTTATATCAAAACTTGTATTATAATTGCTTTGTTTACTTACGGTAACTTATGAACTAAACACACTTTTGAGGATAATATTAGTATTTAGAATCTACAACCTAAAAGAAAATTAGAATTTAAGATTAGCACATGTGAAGTGTTTGTTTTCTCCATCACTAAATTTATGGACTTGTGACAACAATATAAAATCACTAATTTATTCTGGAGGTAGACTTTGGAACTCTATAGAGACTGCATTATTCTTGTTAAGCCAATGGAAGAATTTGATAATCTCTTAACTGAAGATAAAACTAATTGTGACCACCTTTGAGAATGAAGATGTAGAATCAATCATGTTGTACCATGAACCTCAATCACCTTTTCCCTCTATGAGCCCCCTTTCTCCTCTATGAACCACCTTTTCCCTCTTTGAGATGATCATAGGAATTGAGAGCTACTTAGGGCTAGTTAAATTTGGAAAAAGTGGTCAAATCTCATAATATTTTTGCCTCACTCTACAAACAAACACTACCAAAAATTCGGTCTTTTACAACATGTCGTGTAAAGGAAGATTGCTAATCACAACAAATCGAGAATCACAATCAACATCAAATAAACAAAAAAACATAGCCAAACACAACTATGCTAAGCACACCTTCAAGTGCCCCCCGCCTCTAGCTGATAAAGAGCCACTCTAACGAGTTAGGACCAAATAGCACTAAAAAGACAATCTCCTAAGGGATGTTTGTCGTAGTCTAGTGGTTTGTAATTCTCAAAGTTAACCAAAATTAACCTTAAGCGAGCCCACCTAGAAGATCGTTTCCAGGGGTTTTATCGTGTGTCAAACTCTCTAAATCTTGACAACACTTCATACTTGATACCTCAGCCCATCCCAGAGGATGGCTTTCCCAGTACCTTAGTAACCGGTAACAAGTATCCACAAGTGTTTAGTTTAAACTTTGTTGAACGTCAGAGTAGTTTTCCGGTAAGTTTTTATAGTGCCCAAAAAATCACTACCCTCCGTTCTCGCAGTCTAGAGGCCATAATATCCACAATCTAACTCTACACCTTGAAAGAGTTAAAAAGGTTGCAGCTTGTTCACTGGCCTTCACAATCTACCGGAAATTTGTCCTGGTAAACCGATCACGCAAGCCCGAGTTTCAACTACAACCACACCCAATGAATCAAACAAAGAAGATACAAGAATTACAACAATTGAATGCTAAGCAAATCACATAAGCAAGACAACCATCCACGGGGATCGTCAAAACTCATCCACTATGTGGGTAGAAACCCCGAAATACTTCGGACTTAGGCTTAGCCGGGATTTCTCCTGGTGTACCAAGAAGGGGATATCACCTCTCCTCCCCACCAATCCAAACACTTCCGACTTAAGGGAGACTATCATAAATAGCCGTGGGCTTCCCGGATTCCATCTGATAAGCAACTCTTCCTGGTCCAATCAGTGAAGGATTTGGAGTAGATCCCGAATCTTACTCCACCTATCTAACTTTAATATTGTGGGAATCCGTTCCTACAAGGTTGCGGAAGTTAACCTTAAAATCCGGAAAAAACAAAAAAATTAGTTAAGTAAATACGATGGTCTAGACTAGAATAAAATCTATAGTCAGTTCGTAAGAATAAAGACGGATGAACTCGATTGAAATCCCTAATTGATTCTAAATCTGCTAACTGATGGCCGGAATAGTTATCGGAACTCCGGGGAAGCCTGTCATCCGGAGCTGTCACCATCAGCCGTACTTTTTCCAGAAATCGGTCTAACAGCCAACTACAAAAAGCCGTGGCGCGAGGGAAACCTCTTTCTTTCTTTCTTTCTTTCTTTCTTTCTTTCTTTCTTTCTTTCTTTCTTTCTTTCTTTCTTTCTTTCTTTCTTTCTTTCTTTCTTTCTTTCTTTCTTTCTTTCTTTCTTTCTTTCTTTCTTTCTTTCTTTCTTTTTCGCATCTTGCGCGCTCTCTCTCTCTCTCTTGGGCTCTCTCACTCTCCTCCTAACTGCTGGCCGTTAGGGTTTGTTAGCTTAGACGGTTAGAACAGACTTGTGTCCGTTAGGGAGAGTTTTTGTGAGGACGGTGCGTAGAGGGACAACATCGAGAGAGGGTGAGGAATCAGACAGAACAGATGAAGACGAACACCATGGCCAAGAAAAAGAAGACGAACCGGGATGGAAGGGGGAATCGAGACGAAGCGCCGGCCGCTGCGCTTGCGCCCTTGATGAAGGTTCCTGCCGGAAATCCCTGCAGACCCGGATGAATACAACCTACTGAAGGGGAGCTTGGAGGCAATGGGCTGTGACGGATTCCTGGACGTTGCCTGGGGCATCCATGAAGAGGTGTTCGTCCGGGAGTTGTTAGGAACGCCAGACCCCAAGTACGAAGGGTTGCTACGGGCCCATCCAGAATGGATACAGGCGTATGACTTCCGGGCCGGGCGCACCAAGGTGGTAGAACGGAGAGACGAGTTTCTAGTGGAGGAATTCGAAGGAAAAATTGATCCAAAGGAGGGGTACAACATCCAGGACTTGAAGCATCAGGATGCCCGGTTGGTGTTAGGATTTCTAAACCCTATCTTCCATCCGGAAAAGCCGATGCAGCTGGTGTCGAAATGGGCCCGCACTTTCCTCGGAGCACTCCGGGGAAAGATACTAGTGGATTGGGAAACCCTCATGAGCGAAATGATCAACCGGTTGGTGGCGAATCCTCCAGTAGGTGAAGAAGTCTACGACCCCTCTGGCCTCTTATGTGGCATAGTTCTATTGCCACCACCAGTAACTCACCTAGACGGAGTAGAGGGTGTACGACGAAGTCCTCAGCTTCCAGTAGTACGGAGGTGAGGAGACGGAAGAACAGTCCGGACAGGCAGCGGAACCAGTACCGGACTCAGCAACAGCAGACACTCCGGAAGAAACCCGGAGGGCGCAGAAGAGGGCACGAGACAAGGATCCGGAGTCGGAGAGTTCGGACACCAGTCTTTCAACCGAATTGTCCAACTCAGACGAAGCCAAGCCGTCCGAGGAAGCCAGCCGGAAAAAGAGGAGGCGCGACCCAGAGGACTCCGAGGGCCAGATGGTGGAGATTGATGACATTTTGCACGGGCTAACCTGGAGAGTGGCAGCCCTCAAAGAACTCAACTACGCCATGAAGAAAGGCATAGAACATGTCTTCCACAATCTAGGTGTCAACCGGCTGGAAGAGGTCATCCTCCGGGTGGATGATCTCCGGAACAAGGAGATTTTTCTAAAGGTGGTGCATCTACAGGTCACCAACTTGTACAAATCCAACACGGCGTTGGAGAAGCAGGCAGCGTACTTACGACAAGAGGCAACACTGGCGGTGGTGGCCCGGAAACAGGCGGAGGCAAGCGCCAACGTATCGGCGCCTTGACGGAGGTAAGCTTTTCACCGAACTGGTGGAGAAGGAGAAGAAGGTGTCGTAGTTTGCAGAGTCAGTATTCCTCCGGAATGCACTCAATTGTCACTAAGTGCTTCCAAAGTAAACCACTCCGGTTTCGTTCCCACAAAGATCTATTTATCCTTTCAAATTATCCCAAAACAAACCACTAGTCTAATCATCACCTAGGTTAGTTAATCTATTCAGTAATAGTTCCAGATCGTTCCGGATTCCGAAACCCAAGCAAAACTTTCCGGAACTAGTTTCCAGAAGGTTTATACAGTTGTTCCCGGAAATGGTTTCCGGAAACCAGGAGGGTAGTTTGATTTACCTCTGTTCCTCCTCAGAGCGGCTTCCGGAAGGTTTAAACGAGTGACCGGAAGGCCACTGATCCTATTTTGTGTAAGTGGCCGGATTTTCCAGTGCCTTGTGACTTTAAATGTCTAGACACCCACTGCCCTGGTGTTTATAGTGACAGGACAATCACTTCCCCCCCCTAATCTACTAACCGGTGGTATGGTGTTGCTCCTAGACGTAACTCTCACCACATTCGAAAGGCCTTCCGGATGCGGTCACACAAAGGTACGTCCCGACTACAACGACGCTCCGGTAGCACTTTTGTAGCCCTACGAAGATAGTGATGTAGTTTCACTAGGGAGGACTCCTTCTAGACTCACATAGCAGGTTTTTCCTATCGTGGGGGTAAACTCCGGTTTTGGACCGGAATCCGGGTTCACACGGACTATTCCGTGCCCTAGAGACTACCAGGAACACCTTTGCAATAGATCTCTTCCCCAGCGACGCTATCTTGTGAGCGGTGTGCGGTGAGCGGCGAGCGGTGAGCAGAAAATAGTCTAAAAACAAGAAAAAAAAATCATTTTTTTCCAGAATTTTTTTTTTCACGGAAACTAACGATAACTCTCACAAACTTTGCGAAAAAAATTGGAAGAATTTTCTAAACTTAGAAGGTACCCTATAGCCGTGGAATCACTAACCATAGACGTTTTTTAGCGACTCCCTTTTGTCGCTCATGTCCACAACTTTCAACTCGTGGTTTAGGGTCCATTTATTAAATGGATAAAATTACAAAGTCCACAATAAAATAAAAAATCTAATAAAACTTACAATGCTTGTGGAGTCCAATAGTAATGGATGTGGAGTCATATATTTTCATAGTGATAGCTATAATAACAACGTTTGGGACAAATAATATTCTAATGTTCTAATATTTGATTATAAACTATTTTCCAATGGATTAAGATACCCCATCTCTCCACATTGAGTTTGCATGGTTCAAAATTAGAGATGTTATATGATGCCAATGCATGACATAACTTCTGCATGTTGCTAACATAGCATCTCTAAAGTTGGTATAAATAATGTATAAGAAAAAATGATAGTGTGAAATATAAATTAGTATATTGAAGAGAAGTATGAGTGATAAATTCACTCATGCATTGAGTACTAGCCATACACGTGACAAGCAAAATCAATGCAGATGTTCAAATATGAGCTACTGCAAAATACAAATACTATTCAAAAGATACTTCATTGCAAGATTCATGCTTGCTCGGCAATATTAGCAAGCTCTAGAATGCGCATGACCTCGTTAAAGCTGTAGCTTGGGGCATGCATGAATAAGTCCTCCTTGTAGTCCATCTTACATAAATAGCGTAGGATGTAGTACACATGCTTGCAGTACTTCCATTGCCCTTTCTTCCCCAACGCCTCCACTGACATCTTCAGGAAATCTGGACATGTACACGCATGGTAGTCTGTGAAGGTTATGCAATAAGACTTCTCTTTCTCCGTTAGAAGAGTGATAACGCATCCAAATCCCGGATACGGCATTGCGGTGACATTTGTAACGTAGCAATTCTTCATCAGAGCTGTGCTTGACCACTTGTTTCGGTGCTCAACGGAAGGCACATCTGAACTTCGACGAATCTGGTAGCCGTTGCGGAAAGTATGGTATGAGTCCGGATTATCTGGAAGCGGGAAGTTTGATCGCGGAAGAGGCATGTTCAAAGTTACTTGGAATTGTCTCCGAGGCGACAAAGCACCACGTTGCTCTAACTGAAAACCTGCTTCTTCTAACGATAAAACTTCTTGCATCGTAAGGTTCGTGCCAAGCTTCACTGGCCATGTCATTGGGACTGATGGCCAATCCACTACAAACGGTTTCTTCGAACCCATAACGCATCGGTTAATATCATCAGCACAAAACCAGAACTCGACAGTAGTGTTTCGGGGCGACCTGAATTCCTTCTTCTTGCCAATATATGTTGGGGCAGGTGTTCCCTGACTCCCACGTCCAACTCTAGCGTCACATATCTGACCAGTGTGAGCCTGCAATGCCTGACACTTTCGGTGGGAGGTCTTCGGAAGTCGACCAATGTGCCACTTTGATGGATCAACCTCCGATTCCAATACTGCCGTTGAGTGACGGACCCCGGAACCTTGTTCATTTAGGGCCTCTTCGATCCGCGCTCGAGTCACCCTTCTGCCATCTCGTGGAATCGAATAGTTCACCGTATCGGAGCGGCGGGAGTCGTTGCTGGACCCCGGTGGCATGTCAAGTTTCCGTTTGGTAGACCCAAAAATCTCCGCTCCTACAAGCTCGCCCATCTTTGTCAAGAGATCATCTGCCCCCGGAAAACTCCGTACAGCTTCTGCAATGAGTTTTGGATCACCAGAACGTTGGGCAGATCTTAATCGAAGTGTACCTTTGTCTGGACCTATTCCGGAGGTCCCTCCATTGATCCATGCCCGGTACAAAGTGATTTGCATGAAAGCCCGAATTAGGTCATCCACGGTAGCCGCATATAAACATGTCATGGTATTTCCGGACTGTTGAAGCCAGCGGTTGTGGACTGTCTCCGCAAGATTACATGATGGCATGTCAGCTCGCTCGTCCAGTGTGAGGTCCTGATATCATACAACAATGGTCAGTACATCGTTTACATATAACTTTTCAACAATCTGAATATTTATAAACAAAAAATCCGAGAACTTACTAGTTGCATTGCTCCACCCCATTGTCTATATCGGAAATGCCAAAAAACCATCCAATCTTCTAGCGCCCGACGCCCGCTTTTGGTAGTAGCCCCAGATGAAATCCACCATCCACGAATGACGTTGTACTGTGCTTCAGCCTCTTCTTGTGATCTCGCGTTCTTCCGAATCTTGCAAAGTGCAATGTGTTGATCTTGGCATGCTGGTAGAATGCTCTTCGTGGTGGCTCGTTGAAGGCACTTGGTCCAATGGAATAAACAAGTCCGTTCTTTGTTTTCGATCGGGACGTCCTTGTCGCCATTGCCATACACTCGCCGGACAACGTGCCAATTCGCTCCGGCACTATCAGCCATGAATCCTTTAAAGTTCGTATTCTCCACTCCGTGATGGCTCATCGTATCATTCAGGTTCTCCCAAAACAACTGTTGTGCTTGAGCATCCTCTGATTGCATATCACACATAGCTATCGTCATAACTTTACAATACTTACTGTCGTATACATGGCATGCCATGGTAGTCCAGTCTTTAACCCGCTTAACGTGATCAAACATCAACCAACAATCTTGAATGACTCCTTTAGCTCCATGATGTTGTCCATGACACCCTTCCCACCACTGTAGAAGCGCTTGCATGTCGATACCAAATTTCGAATGTTTGGGGATGATAGAGTCTGGAACTGATCCAAGACAGCATCCATGGATGCTCCTTCAAGGTTTGATGATCTCGATCCGGGACGGATCAAATAATCGGATAGGTAATTCTTACTGGCTGCCATAATGATAGCAGAATTAGTGGCGTTGGGTGTGCGCTCGACTTCCTTCGCAACGCACTCATGCATCACGTCCATTGTGGTTTGGTCAACTCCATTCGAGATGGGATGCTGGTGAATACCAAGATGAATGGCAAGTCGGGTGCGCTCCGCATCGGTACACGTCACATAAAAAATACGAGCATCACAGAGAGCTAGACAAATAGGCGGGGTTTGACAAACCTTACAGGCCAAGGTTGATTTAGGGTGCGTAGCGCCATTCATAGGCCAGGGGGAAATGGCGAGTCCACTCCACTCCGTTTGATTAGTGCGACCTTCATTCCTGCACTTATAGTCACAATGAAGGTTAGGACATTGAAGATGGCCAGTACAAGATGACTTCCGATATGTGAGGCCAAAATCATTCATGATATTCGTAGTCATTGTCTTGCACCATGTGTGACCATCGTGTTGCTTGCTCATACCATCCAGTCCTCCTCCAAACTGAGTTGGTATGCCTTCTGGAAGTGGGGGCAACTCAAACAACACGTCCCCGTTGTAAGACGGAGGCAGATACTTCACACGTGAAACCTGAATGCTGTCGAAATCCACTAGTGTCAACTCAGAACGGGATCCCTTTCTAGTACAGGTCCTGCGAACATAAGGAATGATACTGCGGATACTTTTAGATTTTGGATGGACAGGTGGTTTTCCTAAGGAAAGAGACGGAGACATGTGCGACCTACTTGGGGTATGGATAGACGTATCAGGACAGATAGAGTCTTGTGACTTAAAGGTGTACGATGATTCCCCTAAATTCACATCAGAGAGGTCCTCGTCCGTGTCACTTAGAAGCTGCACGCTTGGGTTAGACCGTGTGCCCAAATCGGGCACGAGTATCGTATCACCAGAATCAGTAGGAGGGATCATCACGGCACACAACGCATTATCGGACGTTTGAGTATCCCTAACACTATATACTTTAAAAGAACCACGACACAGGTTCCACAGAAAGCCTAAATCGTCTCGATCTTTCACTTGGTATATAGAATGTTCTAATACTCCCGAGCTATCAAACACCTCTTGCTCAACATGGACGGTTCCAAGTCTATACCCGAAGCGACTACTGAGGACTGCCTCCGGGACATTAACAGTGCCATTCTCGCCAACGGACACGACAAGCGGAACACCACCATACTAAGATGTCAGTGATGCCATAGTCAAGAGCTCTCCACAATATAGGATATGGAATGCGTGCTGTCTATGATGACGGTTGGATATTGAAGAAATCAACAACTTGCCTAAACATCTCAGTGCAGACGTCCAATTACGGAAACGCATCGTGCTCATAATCGGCGAAAATATTTAACGCTTTATGTCAGATGCCCATGCACGCTCCCTGACGGCGCCGCAATCATTATGGAAAAGATTTCAAATTAAGGAAAGAAATTAATAGGTTGATCCTACTAAGGGGGAGTTTATCATTCAATTTAGTGATAAACGAGTGTATGCTGTATGTTCACACAAAAACGACAAAGTTCAGATTCAAATCTAGAGGTCATGATCTGAGTCAGCAATTTACAAATAGATATGCACTAGTTGTATCTACTAAGCCACTAAGTCTGCTTGAAGTTAATTATTCCCTGGTGTTGTCGTTATTCACTTACGGAAAATGATAAATCCAGAAAAGTGGAATGCTTCTGACTGCAGAAGCAAGTAATAGAAATGCTATAGTCACGACTAACTTTGTTTTTGAAATTCAAATTAAGGCTGACAACAATTGATTAACTTGATGCGGAGTTTGGGCCATCCCGTTGCCAACACAATAAAATAGTATCATAGACCTAAGTGGGGTAATTATGGTTCTACGATAACTAGCCATATCATAGCAGCACTACCCTGGTGAAAATGTTCAATGTGACGCAACCACGACGACTTGCAGAGGATGACAAGCAAGGGTGGCCGGAAGAGAAGAGCAACAAACGACTCATATCCAAAGCCCAGTCGGTCTGGAACGCGACGACAACAGCACAAGGCCAAGGTTTCAGAGGAGAGGCGTGAAGACCTGACATCTGAGGGGCCTGTGCGATTCAGGAATTTGTCAAGTATACTTCAAGCAGAAGAGGCGCCACACAATATTGTTAAAGTAAGTGCTTCATTTTCATATGATAAGTAAATTTTCAATAGTGCAATCATGTATTGGTCATACTTTAAATCGTACTGTGTAGTTGTCCAGCTATGTGATGCAGCTGCGTAGTGAAAGGGAGGAACAAGAGTCTATACAAGATATTATGATGAGTGATTTCACTGGACCTAATGCGTCAGTAAGCTCGATGCATGGGGGTAAGGGTGCAAACGGTGTTGTTGACGACAATGACTGTCAAAGCATGGACTCAAGTATGGACCCAAGGAGCCGAGTTAATTCAACACGATCCACAAGGAATAGGAATAGGTCCTCGTCCAGGGCAACCAATGGTCGACCACGGAACGATCGAGGAAGCGTAGGGGAAACTGGGCCAATACTATTGGGTGCCGAGAGGGCCCAAATGACACAGGTACAATATCATCAGAATGATTTACATAATGCATCGTATGTTTGGTATCCTTAATATCACAATGCGCCTCCAACTATAATGTCCGTCATGCTTACTAGACTATTAAGTTTCTAGAATCTGTCTTTTAGTATGTGAGGACATTGACCGATTCAATATTCTCGAGTTTTAAGTTGTCTGGTTCATTTTGAGTTCAACTCGAGCAAGAGCTGTTGCTCCTGTAGGGCTTCACTGAACCTCCATTTTACTTACCATGTAGTTCGTGAACTAACAAGTGGCGGCTGAAGTATACTTCTGGTGTGGTAAACAATTTTGGCTAGGGTTTCTGCCAAAGCATCGCATTTTTTATTCGTCCGTAAACTTCAGTTTGAATGAATGGTGGACTTGCTGAACCCTGTTATGCATAATAAGGAATCCCTTTCTCTTGCAGGCAGAAGGTTGTGAGAACGGTGAAGGAAGTGGACAGATGCACGGCGAGACGGAGCTGCAGCCACAAACTAGAGAGGTAAGTTGAAATCTATTTCAACTCACTTGTTTCACTTCAAAATCGGAAATTCTAAGTCCTGTGGCTCATTTTGAAGTTCGGTACTTGAATTTGAAGCATGAAAACAAGTCCGCCGCACATTACCCAATACATATTTTTTGTTTTCCAATCCTGTAAACCCTGTTACTGTGAGCATTGTTCATTGAATTTCATAAACCCTAAATGCGTTGAGACATAATCAGGTTGGTGCTTCTGATGCACGAGCCGAAAGTGCGTTCATAAGATTTGGAGCAGATGCTGCCGAATCCGGGAAGAACCGGCTCACTTTAGTAGTGAATTCATACTCTACTCAGAAATAAAACCTGATATGCATCTTCTTGGAAAGGATGACGATGTTTCCTCTTCTTATGAGTTAACTGGGTTCTAGAGTCGAATCGAGCCTCTTGTCCCTCGACCTAGAGAGACTGTGTGTACTATATTGTGGTTTATTTTGTTGGATCTTACTATCACCTTCTCACACATTTAATTTACTTGATGTGTTTCGTGTTTATGCATTTCGATAGTCTCTGGTATTAAAAATCTAAGCTCAGTAATTCAGGGACGTGATCAAGGTCCGATTCAAATTATATCATTATTCGGTTTACAATTTCATTCATCACAGTTAAGGGAAGTAAGACAGATGTAAAAAAAAAATCGAACTTGGAGGTCGTTAAGCGTCCCTCGGATCCGAGGTACTGTGAGCAGAACTCTGTTTTGGTTTTTCTTTTTTCCAATTTCGGCTCACACATGCATAGAAGGTCTGTGAACATGTTGTGTATGCGCGCATTAATTTTCCTACAATCATGAGTGCTAGAATCTAAAGTGAGTTTAGTTGCTAGATGTTGTAGGTCCATTTCATTTCCAATCTAGATTAAGTTGAAGAGTTCGTAATTGAGAGTAGAAAGGTGCATGATAGATTAGAATCTGAACCGAACTTGGAGGCTTTTCAGCGTCCCTCGGATCCGAGGTACAGTGACCGGTACTTAGTTTTGATTTTTTTTTTTCCAATTTCGGCTCACACGTGCATAGTATGTCTGTGAGCATGTTGTGTGTACGCGCATTAATTTTCCTACAGTCATGAGTGCTACAATCTAGAGTGAGTTTAGTTGCTAGATGCTTTTAAGTCCATTTCAGTTCCAATCTAGATGAGGATTAAGAGTTCATAATTTAGAGTAGAAAGGTGCATGATAGATTAGAATCTGAACCGAACTTGGAGGCTTTTCAGCGTCCCTCGGATCCGAGGTAGAGTGAGCAGTACTATGTTTTGATTTTTTTTTTCCAATTTCGGCTCACACATGCATAGTATGTCTGTGAGCATGTTGTGTGTACGCGCATTAACTTTCCTACAGTCCTGAGTGCTACAATCTAGAGTGAATTTAATTGCTAGATGTTTTTTAGTCCATTTCAGTTCCAATCTTGATGGGGTTCATGAGTTCAGAATTTAGAGTAGAAAGGTGCATGATAGATTAGAATCTGAACCGAACTTGGAGGCTTTTCAGCGTCCCTCGGATCCGAGGTACAGTGACCGGTACTTAGTTTTGATTTTTTCTTTTTTTTAATTTCGGCTCACACATGCATAGTAGGTTTGTGAGCTTGTTCTGTGTACGCGCATTAACTTTCCTTCATTCATGAGTGCTAGAATTTTATAGTGAGTTTAGTTGCTAGATGTTGTAGGTCCATTTCAGTTCCGATTTAGATTATGTTGAAGAGTTCACAATTCCGAGTAGAGTGGTCCATGATAGATTAGAACCAGAACCGAACTTGGAGGTTGTTCAGCGTCCCTCAGATCTGAGGTATTGTGAGCAGTTCTCTATTTTGGTTTTTTATTTAAAAATATTGGGCTCACACATGCGTCGTGTGAGCTTGCTGTGCGTTTGTTCTTGTGCTTTCCAGTAGTCATGAGTTCAGGAATCTTGTTTTAGTATAGTAGTCGTGGAAGGGCCATTTCAGTTTGTTTCACGATTTGGTTTAATTCCATTTACTTATAATGTTTTTTTTTATTCTGCATTGTGAACTTGTCTAAACGTTCTGGATTAGTTTTCAACATTACCATGTGAGAGAAAGTTTTTTTTTTTTTTTTTTAGTCAATTCGTGCTCCATGCATTTCAGTCATGTTGCTTTCTTCATATTATGTTGCATTTGGTATTTTTCCTTGAGTTAGGAAAAGCTTTTCTTACATGTTATTGTTTGTATATCCTAACTGATTACTCTGGATGTCCTCAGATGGAGTCACTTCACGGAGACAAGGTCATTCCAACAGAGGAGTTGGGGATGCCTAGTGTGCACACATTTTCTGGTCCAGGGGCTGCAGGATCGCACACGCCAGAGGCATCGAGATCGCCGAATGCTGATTCAAGTTTACTCCTGCAATTAATACCGGTGATGGGGGTGGATCCCCGTTTGGACACAACTGAGCTTTCATTGAGGAAGTCCATTCGTGGGACTTCCTACGATGTGCTCCAGAGGTCTCATTATCCATCTATTGGAGAGTTGCACATCCCACTTTGCCGAATGCTGCCAATGACGGAGGTGCGAATTCCAGTCAAGCCGGACATAGAGAAGCTGAAGAGCGAGTTTGTCAAAAGCTACCACCCTGGGTCTGCATGTTTCTATGTAGCATTGAAGGACTTTTCCATGGTCGAGCGGGAAGTTTTGCCTGAGGAGCGTGAGGGATGGTCAGAACTATGGAGGGCGGAGGACCAGAAGTTTGAGGCTTTGATTGCGAGTAGGCCAGAGTTGCGCAGCCTTTCTAATCGTTACTTTTTTGTGTGGGATGGCAACCACCGCCATCTTGCATGGATGGATGTCATATCCACCATGCATAGACACGATTCTTCCTTTCATGTTCCGGTTCGGGCAGTTTTATTAGAGCCCTCATTGGTGGACCGCCATATATTATTAAACGCCATGACGGACTGGAACAAGTGAGTTCTTTTCTTTATTTTCTTTTTTTGTTTCCCTCTTTCATCAGATATGTATTTCTATTGGTATTTCCGCATGACTTTGAAGTTGATAAAGATTGTAACTCAGGCAGAAAGACTCCGACCATCTGACACAACAACTGTCACATGATGTGAAGAGAGTTCAACATTTTGGACTTTTGGACTTCGATCAGCTCAAGGATCTGATTAGTGAGGAGGATCATGATGCTAGTGTGGCGGAGTGGGCTAGAAAGGGCACCAAAAAGTGGTACCATATGACCTTTGATTCATTCTTGAAGTTACTTTATGAGGTACGTCGGGGTTAAATTCGGTCCATCATTGTGAACTCTGTGCTGTTATTCATGCCCCAGAATACGTATATGTAATGTTATTGAATATGGGAAAGTATACTAATACACAACAAAAATTTTTTGTGTAGCGGGAGCTTATTGCAGCTCAAGAAGATTGTATTCGATCTTACCGTGACACACTTGTGACCGGTGTTGGGGCTGATCGTGTTGGGAGCTCTGCGGAGTTAGTCACTCTATGCTCTGAAGCGGTACAAAAGAAGAAGACTCAATGTGGCACCTTACTCACTCGACTTCTAGCTATTGCTGACCCTCGTAATGGTAAAGAGTTTTTAAAAGAGGTAGTCTTTTATTCAATTCTTTGTACTCGTTCATTCAATATCTTTTAAATGATTTTTTGTTTTTTATTGACGACTTCTCTGTTATTGTTTGATACAGGTTCTTCATCATTATGATGTTTATCAGAACAAGCCCGAAATTACAACGGAGAAGTTACAATTGCTTTGCACTTCCAAGGTTTCCGCGAGGTTCAAAGGTAGATGGATGCATTGGTGGAATCTGTCGAAAGAGGGCAGGGATGAATACAATTTTCCAAAAGCACCATGTTCGGAGATCAGTCTCAAACCCTGGCTTGACGTGGCATCATTCTGGGCTGGGGTTAGTTCAATTTTCTTTTATCGTGCCATGTTTGTTTTTCCATCAGTTGAAAGTCTTGGTTACTAACATTTTGTTTTCATTCTACAGCTTGAGGAGGAGGCTGAGAAGTTATTTGCCAAGGTTGTCAAGGATGACAACATCACTATGAGGATGGAGGGTCTCCCTAACCCCGTTCTTGATATTGGCTCCTGGGTTGAGGCCAGCTCTCTGACATTTTGGAAGAAGGCTTTCAAGAACCATTTTAGTGGGCCGAAGCCGTTCGTGAAGTCTGATGAGTTTCTCAAGCAGCCCGAGACACCTCAGAGTGTGAAGAGAGTGGTGCTCCGCTATTTTTGGCGAGAGCTCGTTGCCAATGGAGCTTTGCAGCCTCGGGAGTTGCCAATCCGGCTGAGAAAGTGGTGTGTTACCACAGTCAGCGCTGAGTGCATTTTCACAGAGTCTCAGTTGCGCCGTTTTACTCGGCATCATTTGGCTCAGTGTCCTTGGTATTTGGAACTTTGGCATTCAGCTCCAACTCCAGGTGATGAGGTGGAGCTTCGGGAGTCATGTGATGCCTTGGCTCAACATTTTGGTGCGGGTCCAGCTTTGCAGGCTTCAGCTCCATTCCAGGTTGAGCCTGACCTTGAGCTCTCTGAAAAGGCCAAGGAGAGGACACAACAGAAGGCGTCCAGGATTGCAGCCAGAGTTGCTGAGCGAGAAGCGGCCCGTTTGGAGAAGGAGACTGCAAGGAAGGAGAAGAAGAAAGAGACTCGAGTGAGGAACAAGGAATTGGCAGCTCTGGTGGCCAAGGAGGGGCCCGAGAAATTGTTGTCTGCCGTGGGACTTGGATCGTTCTCACAGCCGACACCTGTATTGACGACATTTGGCGCTTCTCCATCTGCCAGCAGCCACCCAGGAGAATTCGTTGCAAAACCAGCGCAGACCATCTATTCGATTCCTGTCGTGGAGCAGACAGAATCCACTGTTGCTGTTGAGGTAATCAATACGAGCGCCTACTCTATCTTTACTGACTATGATTCAGTCACTGCTGAGGATGACGTTCCACCAGTTTGGAGGGATATAGCACAGTGGTTGATTGCCCATGGCGGATCCAAGACGCGGTACATGAAGGGGGAGTTGACAGAGGATAGTTTGGCGGATATGTTCATATTTGACGTCCCGGAGGACTTGCCAGTTCCAGGGATTCAGGGTGGTACTGTGATTCCACCATGGAACACACTACCTACAGTGCCGACCTCCAAGGGTCGGAAAGAATCATTGTGGATTCGGTTTAATTTCGAGTTGGCAGAGTCATCATCGTGTTCTATCCAGATTCCAGGTTCATTTCAAATGAATTGGTTTCTTCGGCTCAATGGTCGGGTTTTGACGAAGAGGCGAAGTGGTTCGCCATCAATGGACTTCCCCTCTTCTCTGATGCTCGCCTCGGCCGCGTACACAAGACTTTCATGGTCAAGTGCTTCGTTAGAAAGGCAGATCCTCCAACTCCATTTGTCTTCAATGACAGAGTGGAACTTTTGGCGGATGGGATTGAGCTCTCTTCAAACGGTCATCTGACCAACTTCATCACCCAGGAGTCACTGACGGTGAGAGCCTCCACCGGGATGCCATGGCGAGGAGCCAGAGAGAAGTCGCAGAATCTGTTGGAGGCACTTATTGATCTTTGCACCAAGGAGGATGAGATCGTCATGGACCTTACTGCTTCTACAGGTATTTTAATTTTATACTTGCATTTTGTGGTTTGATTTTCAAACCATGATTCTAATTTCATTCTGTTTGTATTCTACACTTTTTCTAGGTGCAAGTATCAGGGCTTGCAAAGCCCTCAAGCGTCATATTCTTGCCTTGGAGGCAGATAAGGACTTGGTAGACGAGGTGCTTCAACCCATGATTCCACAAACGGTGGAGGTTACTTCTGTAATTGTTGAGCCCGTGGAGCAGACTTCTCTCAAGCGCCCTTTGGAGCTTGGTGATGATGAACCAGAGATTAAGACTGCGCCTAAGAGAACTTGTAAGTAAGTTCTCTTCTTTTATTTGGTTTTTTCGTTATCTTTTTCTATCATTGGTATTTTACTATTGAAAATTTATTGCAGACGGTTCTCGACGTCGTTGATGGCTTCTCTGTCAACACCTCCCGCTGGAGTGCTTGCTCGTTTGGCAGGGAAGGTTGTGAGTCCGGAGCATGGTCATATTTTGCCTGAATATGCCGAAGCTGCTGCCATTGCATCCGTAGCGCAGCCGTCGCCTCCACGACGTCCTCCGACTGCTCGATCCGGCTCTGGAGCAAAGGATTTTGTGGATGACGAGGCTGAGGAGGCTAGTACTGATTCCGAAAGTGGTTCTGATAGCAGTATGCCGTTTATCCATCAGGGCAGTGACGATGAGTTCAGTAGTGAAGAGTAGTGATTCTTCTATTTTGTGTGCCGTATTGACCTGATATGAGGCTTTGGATTTGTGGATATATATGATCCTTGCAAGTCTTATTTGATTTCTCGTTTCAATAACATAAATGTTTGTACTCTAGTTAGAGATAACGTAACATATATTTCAATGCAAACTTGGATTCCAAATAAGCCCGATTTTAAATTTCATTAATGGGGGAGAAGTACATCTATGTACCCCATATTTTCTTATACAATAGAATTAAAAATATGGAGATAAAGTACATCTATTCAACTATCTAAATTGTTTTACTGCAAATATCATAAGTCCATGGATAAACATTGCTTGAATAACTCTGCGAATTGCAGTAGAAGAATTCTCTCGGATGCGTATTACTATTCTAATTGAGTCAAATATGTAGTACTATTCTAATAAATATCAAGGTGCATGAAGCGAAATGTATGAAGTGAATATGTTATATGGATATAAAAGACGAATGAAAAAAAAACAAAACAAAACAAAAACAAAAAACTTGTTGTGCTACAACCGCACCTACCCTGTGTCTACCCTGTATCTTATCTACACCAAGCGGAATGAGGCTGCTCTCCCAAGGTCCTTGTATACCCGACACTAGCACCCGAAGGCTGCCACGGCAGTATCAATTGTGACTTGAGATGACCAGGCCATCCTGGCTTGTCACTGGAGGTAATGGTTGTACTCAGCCATTATATAGTACACCTCCCCAGCCTCACCAATCGATATGGGATTGTGGGAATTTGGAAATTTCTGAAAGAAAGATCGGGGTGCCAAGTGGAGAGAATGATAGTGATGGACCATCTAAAAATATTCGAAATATCGTAAACTATTCATGGTGTGATAAAGGTATAGTTCTAATTTCAAAAACACATTATATCAATTGTATATAATCCATCAATAAGTATCATTTTTTATCTATCAGATTCTCTTATCAAATTACTTTTAGTTGTGATTTTTTGCCAAATTTCTAATAATAGTTCCACGGCTATAGGTGCCTCTATTCAATAAACTATAAATTAAAGCGATTGCAGGTCAATAATTTCTCTTATGTTTTTTGTTTTTTTTTTTTTTTTGAAGCACGATCCACCTACACTCTCGGCAATAGGTGTTCTTTTTAATTTCACAACAAAAAAAATGGTAAAAATTGTCATGAATTCAGTGCTCGCCGCTCGCCGCTCACCGCTCACCGCTCGCCGCTCACCGCTCACCGCTCACAAGATAGCATTCCTGATCTCTTCCCCTCCTGGTTCTTCCGGACTTCTAAAGGTGACCAGGAACACCTCTGCAACCTCCTCTAGTTATTCCGGACACTCCCTTGCTGAAGATCCAAGCCGGTTCACTCCTTAGCTCAACAAAACAACCTTCTCTTCGAAGAAACTTGCACAAATACGTACTACAGTCACGGACCTTGAACCTCACACGTAAAATAACTCTCTTCACCAGTACTAGGTAGCAAATCGAGTGGAAGCTCTAAAATATATTCAACGTGAAGGAAAAGAAACAAGGTGGTGAGTTTTCCAAAACCCATCTACTAAGTACTTAGAACTATTCCTAATTTAAGGCTTATCCTATCTACGAGAAATCCGGGGGATCTTATCCCTAAAGTTAAGGATCTTATCCCGAAAAATCTGGAAAAGTGAATCTCAGATCCTATTTTCCCGGGTCCGGATTCCGGACATCCGAAAAGTACGCAAAATTCCGGAAGTGTTCCAAGTTTCCGGAAGACTTAGTTTCCGGATTAAGTAGCCGGGTGCAACTCTGGGCCCCATCGTTAATCGCTACCTAATTCCGATCCCTAAGCTGCTACTACTCCTAAATCTAACCTACCTAGGGGGGTGATCCAACGTTCTTGAATCTAGGACTGGTACACCTCGTAGATGCTTCTGCCTTGGCCTTGCCGGCCCTCCTCCGCTGGGGTGTAGAAGCTGCCGGAAGGTCTTGTGATCCGGCTCCGGAAGTTGGAGGCTGTGATGCTGCCGGTGGAGGGGGCTTAGAGGTGGAATCCACCACAATAGTCTCCGGAGCTTTAGCAAAGCCTTGGAATTCAGCTCCGGGACTAGGAAGATCCGTCGCCAAACGCCTAGCGAGTGGTGGAGTGGACTTCCGGCGGCCTGATGAGGGAGAAGTAGGTGCACGCCGGATGGGAGAAGGGATTTCGCCCTGACTTACCTCCGGTAGTAACTCCGTCCAGTGCCTTCTACTACCGGGGTTCGGGTTGCCGGGAGGACTGCAGGTCATGGGTGCAGCAGGCTACGACGGAGTTGGGGTCTCTGTCTGCTTCCCGGAAGCCTCCGGGTGTACGCTTGAAGGTCCGGGTTCGTCCGGAGACGTCCGGATTCGGACCGGAACTGCGATGTCCTCCGGTGCTGGGGTGCTCTAGTTCTCCGACCCTGAGTGGGCAGGTTGGCCACTAGTTCCTGCATCCGACTCCATGTCTTCTCCATCTTCTTGCCGTGGTCGTGCAAGAACTGTATGATCTGGATCCGGTTCAGTTTGCCTTCCTTCTCGAGGTGATCTGTGAAGAGAAGACTCCGGTTGACAGTGTCAACCGGAAAGGCTAATGCTGCGCGTACCTCTGTCAAGGCCTGTGCGACAGCGTCTGCTCGATCTTCAGCTTCCTGCAGCTTCTTCCTGGATGTTGTCAATGCCGTAAATGTCTCGTCGCATGTGGCTGCAAACTTGTCTCGACTCCGGATGATAGCAGCCTGTTGGATCTCCAAGGCTTGAAGTCGAAGCGTGTTCTTCTGCAGGTCTTGGATCGCTGTCGGTATCTCCACGACCCTCTCCACCTCGAGCTCCCGACGAATGTCGTCCAGGACTTCTCTTAATCGTGCTTCGGATTGGCACACGATCGCCGCACACCAACCTGCATGTTGAATGAGCTCCAGTAGGTCGGGCCCGTCGAGTCCAACAAGGTGCGGGGGCTCCGCCGGAGGAATGCGACCTTCACGTGGAGCTGGCCTGGGGTCTTGCGGAGGTTGCTCACCTGTTGGCTGAATCGATGTAGATGGTCCCGGTGTCGACTTCCGCCATACAGATCTGCTCCTCTTCCGAGTTTGGGGAACTGCCTCGGGCAAGGAAGTCTCCGCGTCCTCCACAACCTCGTTGTCGTCTCCTCGTTCAGGACCGCCATAGTTCTGGATCTCCAACAGGAGCTCGTATGCATCTTGCTCGTCCGGGGTAAGCACATCGTGTTGCGCGTAGAGGTGAGTGAGGTACGAGGGAAGAGGGGTGCCGGCCCTCTTCGACCTCTGGAGCCCTCTCACCATCCGGTTGATCATCTCGCTCATAAGCGAGGCCCAATCTACACTAAATTTCTCCCTCATCGAACCTAGTATGGTGGTGGCCCATTTAGACACCACCCGTTTAGGTTTCTCCGCGTGAAAGATCGGGTGAAAGAATCTTACCACAATTTGCGCGTCTTGATGCCGGAGGTCATCGGTACTCTATCCTTCCTTGGGGTCGGCTTGCTTTGTGAACTCGTCCCCGAGGATGTCGTCGTTCCGCTCCGCTGTCTTGACGGTTCCGCTACCGAAAGAGTAGGTACGCTGCCACTCCGGAATACCCCATGTCTCGGGGTGAGCTTGTATGGTGCCGTCGTACTGGTTGTCCGGTGCACCGAGTAACTCCACCACCAGCTTCGCCTCCTTCGCACCCCACGCAACGTCGAGAAGCCCGCGGCAGCCCATGTTGGTGAGGTAGTGTTCGAGGACGGCCTTCTCCTCCGGGTCAGTCGGTATGATCGGGACTACCCGCTGAACTGCCGGTTGCGTTGTCGTACCACGAGTAGTCCGGGAAGGTTCTCCTTCCGCCATTTCTGCAGAAATTTCTCACAGTCTCTTCGGTACCACCTGCACACACTAACCTCACCACACACTCTCTCTACTGGGAACACTTCCGTTCTAGGGAAATCAAGAAGGCAAGACGCAAGAGCGAAGGGAAAAGAGTAAGCCAAGAAGTGTGGGGCGTCAGACCTAACTTTTTGTTTTAATACTCTCGGTGGTGTACGGAGGGCCGTTACTGTCATAATAGCGGTTCCGGCTCCTGACCAACTCCGAATCCGGGTGCCTTCCGGCTCCGGTTTACTTCCGGTTCTGGGTGCCTTCCGGCTCCGATTTACTTCCGGTTCCGGGTGCCTTCCGGCTCCGGTTTACTTCTGGTTCCGGATGCTTTCCGGCTGGTTCCGGGTTTAAGTGTTCTCTCCGGTTCCGGATCCCTTGGACTTATGGTAATTCCTAAACGTTTTTTAAGGATCTTTGGTACCTCTAGATTGTCTTATTTCTTATTTATCTATTCTATGGTTCAAACCTATGATTCTAACATTCTAACACTAAATTTTTTTTGTTTTTGCCGGATTTTTAGGTTAACTTCCGGAACCTTTTGGGAACGGATTCCCACAGAAGGTAACCCAAACAAATATCTTCCGGTTTCTCTGTGACCAAGCGGAGAAGATGAGCCACACCAGGGAACAAATACAGCTTCTGATGAGCAACATCACTCAGGTGGATCCGGAGGACTAGGCGGCCCAAGTACCGGAAGATTTCATGACCCTTGACTAGGCCACGGGCCCTCTGGAACCACCACGGTCCGAGCCGGCTCTAACCCTAGGGACCTCAACGAATCCGGAGGACCTTGATACTCCTTCACCATTCACACCGACAGAAGGCATAGTGTCTCCAAATCCCAACACGCGTGAGATATTGAAGCAACTTCCGGATTTGCTGACGCCTCTGACAATGCAACTACCGGATCCTCCGGAGGAAACCGACCTCCGAGCACCACCCACGTCCGAGTCCAGGAGGCTGGCACACGGACTAGGGAGTCTTTCCGGAAGTTACAGAGACCTGTTCAGGGAGGTCAAACCGGCTGCCGAGCCGGAACGACAGTCGCCTCCAGTTCCGGAAGCTGCACCGGAACCGCAACCTCCACCTCCGGTCTCCAGAACTCCGGTGGCTAGGATTTCCCTAGCTGCCGATCCGTCGATCCGGAAGGTCGACTCTTCTCTGTCAACATCAAAGAAGGGGAAGGGTAAGCACCGGGTCCCTATGGAGATATCTCCCACGCATAGAAGTGGGAGAAATCAGGCACCAAGTGCCTCGTCTTAGGTTAGTGTTTAGATGTAGCATTTTTGGATTGTAATTGCAGGCCGGCAGCGATTAACGATGGGGCTCAAGCTGCACCCGGGTGCGGACAGAATCAACTGCCAATTTTTATAGCTTAAGGTAGGAAATCCGGAGTCCGGAAACTTTTCCGAGATTATAGGATCTGAGATCTGATCATGAACTTTTCCGGATTTTGCGGATCTTTTAGATATGATTCTCCGGATTTCTAGCAGATAGGAGGAAGACTAAGTTTAAGAAACTTAGTTAGTACTTAGTAGGGGAGTTTTGGCAAACCCTGGATCTTGTTTTCTTTCATTGAATATATTTCAAACTCTTTTCTAGATTTGCTGTCTAGTTTTGATGGTGGGGAGTCTTGTCTTTGTGAGTGACGGATCCATTCTGGTATGTATTGTCGTGTAAATATTCTTTTGTAGAGGAGTGATAACTTGTTTGCTAGAGAGGAACCGGTCAGGACCCGTATTAGGAGATCGTGTGGGAGAGTTGGAGGGCTAATGCAGAGGTGTTCCTTGTAGTCTCCAGGGTCTGGAAGAAGCCAGGAGGGGAAGAGATGAACTGCAGAGGTATTTTTGGTAATCTCTAGGACATGGAACAATCCGTGTTAACCTGGATTCCGGTCGAGGCGGGAGTTGACATCCCAAGATAAGATAAAAGCCTAATACGTGGGTCTAGACGCAGTGCTCTTAGTAAACGGTAACACCTCCTTCGGAAAACCACAACCGTACTTATCGGAATGTTGTTGTAGTCCGGACTTGTCTTTGTGTGACTGCGTCCGGAAGGCCATCCGGATGATGTGAGAGTCCAAGTCTAGCAACAACAAGCAATCATCGGTTAGCGGAGTAGGGAGAGTGGGTGTCCAGCCACTATAAGTTCCGAGGCAGTGGGTGTCTAGCCACTTAAAGTCACGAGGCAGTGGGAAATCCGGCCACTTACACAAAATAGGATCAGTGGCCTTCCAGTCACTCGATAAAACCTTCGAAAGACTCTCTGAAAGGGAACAAAGATTAATCAAACGACCTATCGGTTGTCCGGAAATTAGTTCCAGAAACCAGTATAATGTTTGAACTCCGGAAAGATCTAGATCCATAGTAAATGAGTGAATAAGAATAGCTAACCCATGAACAATTGATTGGTAGTTTAGGTTTGTGAGATATTCTGAAAAGAACAATAGGTCTCTATGGGAACGAAACCAAAGTGGTTCACTTTGGAAGCATTTGGTGACGATTGAGTGCATTCCGGAGGAAAACTGACTCTACACACTGCAACAGATATCCTACTCCCTCCGGAAGCCTCAACTCACATTCAATCACATAACATTCAAGAAGCCACAACCTTACACATCCTAGCAAAGATTCATTAGGAGGATTCAACCCTCTCCCTCTCTACTCACACAAGCTCAACAAAGACTCTAAAGACAAGCAATGAAGGCAAGACACAAAGAAATCAACAAAGAGAAGAGTACTTAAACCAAGAGTCCAAGGCTCTTAAGTACACAGAGGTCACTAGCTATCTTCCAAAAATAGATCCTCAAAAGGTGGAAAATGGCATCTAGCATCTAGAGAGTGCACAAAAGTCAATAGCTACCCTCCAAAAACTAGATCCACAAAAAGACAAAACGGCATCTAGTTCCTAGGATTGTCTAGTCACCGGCGGATTACCGGGTAGATCGGTAAACCGGAAGACTCCCGGTCCAAGATCGGTAAAACATTCTCCAATAAAAGTAGGTAGCCGGAGAAATCACTCAAGTGGTAGTGATCGGGTGTACAATAAAGCCTCATTGACATCACTACTCTCACTCTAGCGTCAATCTACTATGCATAACAACATCTTATCAACGGATAGGATAAATCCACAATAACATCTAACATATAACATAGGCTCAACCAGAAGACCCATCCGGAAGAGTAGAATTAGCTTCCGGTAGATCCATGGAAGGATTGACCAGAAGATTGAATTTAAAAACTCAACCACATTTCTCAAATTGTTCTCCATTCGTAGTCCCCTACCATTTGTTTGGGTCAATCTTGAAAACGTCAGTGTTACCGGTAGAGCTATGTTATCCGGAATAGATAAGCTCCGTGATGTGCTTGTATTTACACCAATCACTCTACTAAACCTATTACAAATTCCGGTCCGGCCTGAAAAATACACAATTATACCGAGCAACCGGTGCACTACTCCGGAACACTTTCTTAGATTTATGTGGATGTAGGCATCTCACATATCTAGAACACAACTAAACAAAATAAAATAACAATTTACTATTCAAGCAAGGAGATGGCTCTATGCTGGGTAAACAAAGGTTTTCTTTTGTAGATAGTTTTCCAGGAGGCCGGGAAAATAACAGAAAATTTAGGCAAGACTAGGAAGAGGGAAGGAAAATGGAGAACAAAAGATGACTTGCCACAAGGCCGGGACAATGGAAAAGGAGAAAACGAACAAAAAATATATGCACTAGTAACAAGAATTCACGATTCTAGGACACACAAGGTCTAAATAGAGTCTATCGGGAGACTTTTTCTAGACCGGGAAGAAAAGATAACTGGGAATCATCTCAGGGAAAGAAAATGTGAGCAACAAGTGAAAGAAGAGGATTTACAAACAAGAAAATTCCACAAAGAAGAAAAACCCAACAATTGGCAAGAAGCACATTGTTTCACAATTCTTGCCACCTCCTTGTTGCACCCGCAACCTCCTTCAATTGTAGTTTAGTCTCTGATTCTTCTTGTCGCGGCCATGAACCTCCTCACACCACCTCCACACCTTGTAATCGCCACTTCCTTGTTGCACCTACAACCTCCTTGCAACTCTTCGCTCCAAACCCTAGTTTGAAACCTTAGTTTGAAACTTCTCAAACCCTCGCGGCCCCACAACCTTCCTTCACTTGTACAACTCCTCTCCTCACCCGCAACCTCTTTGCAACTCTTCATTCCAAAGTCTAGTTTGAAACCTAGTTTGAAACTTCTCAAACCCTTGCAACTCCACAATCTTCCTTCACTTGTACAACTCCTCTCCTCGCGGCGGCCTCTTCACTCACAACCTCCACTAAATCATTCTCTCAAAACCCTAGGCTTCTTCTTCTTTACTACGCAAATGCAAATTCTTCAAAACCCTCTTTGTGATGGCCGTATGGTGTCATCGTTTCGAGCTCATGCCCAGTACCCAGCTGATACCCGGCTCATACCCGAGTACTGGCTGGTTATCAACCGATATCTATTTTATTTTTTAAAAATTCTCCTTTTTATATTTTTCTTTCATATAAAATTCATTTCCTATTCTTTCGAATTTGAAACTCTTGACGTTGGATTTTGAGGTATACGCTCAAGTCTGGGCTCATTTTGATAACTTGGAAGGTTCTCCACACAACCCGTCTCAAAAAAATTCCACCACTAAGTTAAGAGTTATTTGAAAGCCACCAAGATACTGATATTTTGATTCATAGTATAAATACTTATTTTCTTTTGAAAGTTGCTAGATGTGGAAGAATTTAGTAGTCACTCAACTAGAATCCTTTCTGAAGGGTGGAAGAGCATAGCAATCTCTTAATTTAAATTAGAAGTAGTTTTAACCGCTTTTTGAGAAGGAGAGGCCATGTTGTACCTTGAAATTTGGCTTTCTTTTTGCTCTTTCAGCTGATTATAGAGTTACAGATAGTATTAAAAATTTGGATAGAGTCAAAACTCAACGTATCTTTGCCTCACTTTTCAAACAACTCCAGAGACCAATCACACTTTCTTTGTTCAGGTCAGATTCTTCTGTTGTACTTACTTACACTGTATCATTATTAGTGGTTGATTGCTTGTAATTGAACCTCATGAGAGGTTTCCCCATAAGATTCATACAGCGATGCTCTTGGACAAGATGATTTCTCATGATCAAGGGCGGTTTCCAAATTGTGAGATGTCCTTTTGTAACCCTTGCTTGATAATCGCACATTATCCTTTAGGGGTGTAATCGCACATTTGGCCTTCCTCAGTCATGGGAATGACAAGGGCACCATTGGCTCTCTCATGATAATCTTGCTTGTTCTCGAATTACCGGTCATAATCTGAATGTAATTCACTTTGAGGTGTTGGACCTTAAAACCAAAGCATTACTCCAGTCGAACATACACATGGAATCCAATCACTCATATTTTACAACCAGAACTAAAAAATTTGTACTCTCTAACATTATCATTTCGTAATCCCTCTCTTTGATTCCAATGATTGCTTGACTCAATGGAAAGAGAGGTTATGTGTGGTGGTAATACTCAAAGTGGCCCCTGAAATTGTACGGAAATAACTTGTCTTATATCTGAACAATGTTGATTCTCATAGCAGGGGCTGCTTGAGTGTTACGTACAACACCCTGCAGTGGTCACTTTCGGCTCCAACCTACTGAAGTGTTTTATTTTTTCAAATCAAAGTGGTTCCGACACACTGGATATCACCTAGGTATTACATGGGTATCACCTAGGTATTACATGGATATCATCTAGGTATTACATGGGGTATCGCCTAGGTATTACATGGACATCACCTCTTAGATTTTCCAATTTTTTTGGACATTCTCCATAGTGAATTTCCAATGTACAAAAGTGACCAACGCGTAGGGTACTGGTACAAATAGGTCTGTTTTTAGCCTGTGAACTCTAAATCTGACACTTTTATACTAAACACAAGTTTCCAACACTTTTTTGGATACTTCAAAACAGTGTCGAGACTGGCCATATTCGTTAAATTGAGACATTTCACGAAGCTTGAGACTTCCATCCCTACTAGTAACTACTATCGAGTTCACAGTCACTCATTTGAGACTCTGCAATGTCTGGATTTAATGAATATGGAATATGGCGTTCAGTTTAGATTGTCAAAGGACTCAGGAAGATTAATCAGGATAATTCCCTCTGCCATGCAACTGACAGCGTTCTCAAAGTACCGGGTTCTAATACCAAGATTAGTGCCATTGGAGGAATGTTTCATTGAACCAGCCTGGTCAGAAAAATTCATCTACCGGAACCAATTTGCACGATAAGCATTAAAGGAAAAAAGAAGACTTCCTGCAACAACCGTAGCCAAAAGCAGAAACGAGAAGTGCCGGTACTACATGGCCACACTAGAATCACAGAATCCGAGTCGGAATTGAATAACGCTCTGCAAATAAAATTGAATGCCCTGTAAGCGCTATTACTCCTTGCACACGCCTGAATCCTGATAATGCAACGCACCTGCAGACAGACAGCCCCCAAATGATTCTCCAGGAGTCCAGCTAGCACCTGGCGCAACCTCACCACCTGCTTTCGCCCCATCCTTTGTGCATGATGCCAGTATGTCATACTTTAATTGATGAAAAACCATGCACTCTTACAAGTTTCCTCTTCTCCAACACGACGTACCATCGTAGTTTATAACGTGCACTTCTGAGCAGATATATGTGCGATACTAATCTGATACCCTATGATACCCGGTTGATAGCTATGATGATATCTATGTGATACCCGGACGGTACGAGGCCTGGGAGTGTCTACAGGTGTTATAGATCATGCAGAGCATCATCTATACAACGGGTACCTCTCATTGCGACCCCCACTTCATGGAAAAACCATTTACCAGAACCAATTTGCACGATAAGCATTAAAGGAAAAAGAGGACTTCCTGCAACAACTGTAGCCGGAAGCAGAAACAAGGAGTGCCGGTACTACATGGCCGCACTAGAATCACAGAATGCGAGTCGGAATTGAATAACACTCTGCAAATAAAATTGAATGCCCTGATGGAGTAATATTACTCCTTGCACACGCCTGAATTCTGATAATGCAACGCACCTGGAGGCAGACAGCCCCCAAATGATTCTCCAGCTAGCACCTGCAACCTCACCAGCTGCTTTCAAGTTTCGCCCCATCCTTTGTGCATGGTGCCTGTATGTCATACTTTAATTGATGAAAACTCATGCACTCTTACCGGTTCTCCAGCACGGCGTACCATCGAAGTATATAATGTGCACTTCTGAGCAGAGGTAGCGGTAGAAAACGGGTGCCTGAGCTGCGGAGTGACTGCAGACTGCACCTCATGTGTGCATTTCGCTGCCACTAGTTGTACGGGAGACATGGCGAGTGTGGTCGCGCTGCTGTTGACGTTGGTGTGTCTCTCAGGTGAAGCGTGGGGGATTCGCAACCTCGACGAGTCGGCTGCTGTTTCGGACAGGGACATTATACCAGCTCTGGTCATCTTTGGGGACTCCACTGTGGACGCGGGCAACAACAACTACCTCGAAACCATTGTCAAGTGCAACTTCCGCCCCTACGGCCTCAACTTCGAAGGCCATGTTCCCACAGGCCGCTTCACGGACGGACTCCTCGTCACGGATTACATCTGTAAGTACTGTCGGTTACTTTTTGACTACTGTTAGATCAATGGAAGAGCTCGAAACTAGATCGATGGCATTGCTTGAAATTAGAATCCTCATTGTGTGTGGTGGTCTATGAACTCAGATCAGAAGTAGTGTAGCCTGCCTTGAGATCCATTTGTAGTTGTTTAAAATGAGAAAAGAATCTCATATTCTCATGTAATCTTCTGCTCTTTTCACTAATAACTACTTGCCTGGCAAGTAGGAATACTGCTGATAAACATTTGGATAACTGTAATAGTCTCTCCTCGTATCACAAAACTGCCTCTCGGCTGTTCCCGAAAATTTTGTGGTGGTGGCTGATGTTTTCCCGCGTCTGGTGTTGTGAGTCGCTAATTCTTAATCTTTTTAGATTCTGATATATTTCTATTTTGTGTGATTTGATGTATTCTCAGCTCAGAAGGTTGGGATTCCGCTGCAGCTCCCATACTTGGCACCGGAGGCACACGGAGAGGCCCTTCTCACAGGTGTCAATTTTGCGTCCTCAGCGTCTGGGTGGATCAATGACACATCCAAGCACTTTGTAATATTATGCGCCTCCTCCTCCTCCTCCTCCTCCTCCTCTGAATTTCCTTTTCAAATTTGTTGTACGTTGCCTATGATCTTGTACTACAGTAGCGTTATGAAGGCATTTACTCCCACAGGGTTGCTTGTCTGAATGGCCATGAGTGGCTTTCATGCAACGCTTCTCAAGGACTGAGCTGTTGCAACAGCTTTCGTTCAGATTAAGGCTGCTGCATGCTACTAGTACTAATTTCATAGATCTCACATGAGTGCGGAAAATCTTATGACTATTTGCTTCCAGATCTGTCAATTGGATCTACTAATAGAGCTGCCTAATGCTGATTAACTAATCAACTGTTTGATACGCTACTATGTCTAATATCTACTTTATGTAGTTACTAGACATTAACAAGCTCGCTGGTCTTTCAAAACATTGTCCTTTAAATGAAGAGCTTGGTAATCTCAAAATGCAAGTTAGAACAGTTTCAGTCATAGAAAAGAGTTTGTTTGAAAAATCAACCATGAATATCAACCGTCTTTCTCTTGTGAGTTGATTTTAGAGAACTATTTAGAGCTGATTTTAATTATTCAAATATATTGAAGTCAACCTCCGTGTAAGTTGAAGCACAATTGAATCTAGTGACTCCTCTTTTTGTCTTGTCTTTTTTTATTTGAACTCCTGGGACTTTGTTGCTGCAGAATGTGAAGGGATTGGACGACCAGTTTGATTGGTACAACAATTGGAAGGCGGAGGTGCTGAAGGTGGCCGGCCCAACAAAGGGCAATTTCATCATCTCCCAGGCTCTGTATGCCATCAGCACGGGCACCAACGACTGGGTCAACAATTACTACGAAAACCCCCACCTCAAGAGCGAGTATACTGCAGACAAATTCACCACGCTCCTCGTCGGCCAAGTTCGCAAATACACCTTGGTACGTCCTCAGGCTTCAAACTAAACACATTGTTCTCATGTCGAGTTGTAATGTTACCCAAAGTTTCAATTCGATACCACCTTCTTTGATTTCAATACTGTAACTCTTTCCTCACATCAAGATATTGTGAACTTCGGCGGCATTTCACTCACGCGGAATAAGAAAAGGCCCAAATTTTCTTCTCTTTCGGGACCGGAGTGAATAAAATACGACAGGTTTGCTAGAAGTGTCTTATGCGGTGACATGTTGGATGTTTTGGCAGGAGCTTTACACGAGGGGAGGGCGCAACATTGTGATTCTGGGCCTACCGCCCATCGGTTGCGTGCCAGCACAGATTACGTTGCATGGCCATGGCAACAAGACGTGCGTGGAGCACCTCAACGACGATGCGCGCAAGATGAATGCTCTCATCATCAGCGCCGTGGCGGACATGAATAAGGAGACGCCAGGAGCCAGGATTGTCTATGTCGACATCTTCGGTCCCATCTACAACGCCTTCCAAGATCCCCAAAAATATGGTATGAACCTATCAAAAAAATAGTCATTTCTGTAAAGTCGGGCCAACATGCTTTGAGTTAATATTAAAAAGGCAGCTAAAATTCATGGTACAACATGACTGAGATCCTTCAAACTAAGAGATATTTATCAACAACACTCTTCATGCTGCAATCTATTAGTAGCTCTGTTTTACTAGATGCATGCTAGTGCAATAGTAGATGCATGTTTTAGTAGATGCAAGCAGAGTGTTTTTCAATTCCGACTTGTATTCTGTGATTCTAGTGTGGCCATATCTACTGTACAGTAGATGCATGCTTAGCATGAATAGTGTTGTTGATTCCTTTGCGTACGGGGAAGCACAAACTTCATGAAAGTCTCTAATTCAGTTACATTGTTTTTTTGAAGTGGGTTGAAACTGAACATTTATCTTGTTTTTTTTCAGGGTTCAAATATGCAAGGGATGGGTGCTGTGGAACAGGGGAACTAGAAGTATCAATATTGTGCAACAGAGTAACTGCAACAACATGCAGCAACCCCTCGGAGCACATATTTTGGGATAGCTTTCACCCCACCTCACACTTCTACGGCCAGTTAGCGGACTACATGTATAATCTCGTCAAGCCCATCCTCTTATTACCACCCAACCCTTAAACACCAGAAAGTGGTCGCCCGGGCACTACAGGGTTTAAAAAGTCTCAAAAATCCAACCTCAAAACCTAGACTCATCATGTGGGATGGAGATCAAAACTAGGACCGTTACTCCTGCCACATTTCTCTTTGCACTATTGATTTCAATGTACCAAATTTTGTGCACTAATAATATTCTTCACCTGATAGAATGGATTCATTTGCAGCCAAGGACAGTGCCTTTTTCTCGGGCAAAAAAAACTACTGTAAAGAGCATTGTAGTATTCCAGGGGAAGATGCAAACAAAAAAGAAAAGAGAAAAGAAAGCACTGGTCATGGATGATATCAATATCCAGCCAATATTGGGAGGTTGTTACATGGTAGTTTTTCTTGTGTTGTCAAACTTGACGAGTTTGAAACTGGTCAAAATAACCAAACTTGCAGTATCTGCAAAGTTGCTAACTGTTGTTGACCACTCTTCTGATCATGTGGTCAATTCTAGTGAAAACTTTGCAATAAGTTGACTCGCAAAAAGCCGCCCATTCTTTTTGTATGCGTTCTTTCCCTCTTTGGGGAAACACAAGCAAATTATTTCTTTGGTATGATCCTCTATCAATTACTCCCAGTTCAGTGGTGAATCTTGAACAGGTCTAGATTTTTGGAATCCAATGGGTGCAGAATTATGGGACAAGGGGAGTACCTCTTAACAGAGTTTTGATCATCTGAATGTACTACAGTAGTAGTGCCACTCTCTGGTTGTAAGGTACGTGCAGTTTGAGTTGTCATATTTGACATTGAAAAAGAGCATGCTGATTGGTGTGATGTGATGATGAAGTGGCCTCTGAGAGCCTTCTTTTGACTCTACTTGTCAACAATTTGGTGTGTGGTTTTCTGTTACTGTGGACTGTGGAACTTGAATAATGAGAAACAATGTTATGCAACATTCTATAATCAATGCTCGGGTAGCCTATCATTTATGAAATTAATTCTAAATGAGCTTTGAACTTCTTGAACCAAGCTTCTAGTGGCTGGCCCAAATTTCCTTGTTAGGCGTAA
This sequence comes from Bryoerythrophyllum caledonicum, assembly GCA_963971425.1. Taxonomy (NCBI): domain Eukaryota; kingdom Viridiplantae; phylum Streptophyta; class Bryopsida; order Pottiales; family Pottiaceae; genus Bryoerythrophyllum; species Bryoerythrophyllum caledonicum. The sequence goes on along the minus strand of OZ020516.1, from coordinate 31,275,050 downwards.
TAATGATATAAATAATTATTATTATTTGAATATCAAAGTGACAGTAGTTCCAAAGTTACCAATATACAAAATTGAGATGTAAATTCAATCAGTGAAAGCAAAGATTTATGTCACTTTCTAAAACCAAAAAGAGTGTTGCACAAAAGTGCCCTACTATATTATGCATTAAATGTTCAATGTCTTAACATCGATTTAACAAAAGCCCTCCACAAGGACTTAATTTTATCTTTTGTTTTTTATTTTTGATATTCTACTATGATAGGAAGTTGGATCGTCACCTATGAGACAAATTTTATTTAAATTATGAAAATAAGGGATTCCTCATAAGAATGAAATTCTAAATTCTCAAATAAAAATTAACAATCACCAAAATAATATCAAGTGACTTAGAAAAAATAAAACCTTTCCCTCCTTGTAAAGTCACCAAATCTCTTTTAATAAAGAATTGCATTCCTTGATGATAACACTATTATTTATTCATTTCTATGAACTATAAGATACAAAGTGGTGGACTAGTGGACCCTTGTTGTTCCCAATGGGGCATGGCCAGTTCCCAATTAAGTTCCTAGTTAAGTCCCGGTCCTCCACTTGGAAAGGCCAGCCAATATCTTCTAGTCAAGTCCCTAGTCAAGTCCATTGTAAGGCCCTCCACATGGCTTCATCAAAATTGCCAAAATTGTTCAAGTGGCTTCTCGTGGCGATGACCGTAAACTTTTATTATATGGGTAAAAAGAGTTTGGTGATTTCTAAACTCAAGATAGAAGAAGTTTTAGTCGACTTTGAGAAAGAAGGAGGAGAAGACATGTACAATGAATATCGGCCGCCTTTTTCCTTTGTGGGCTCATTAGAGAAATTGAGAGCTATTAAGGGTTGATTTTAATAACAAAAAATTAGAAAAGAGATTAAAACTCTTGGTATTTTGCCTCACTTTACAAACAACTTTACTATTAAAAAAATAGCTTACTCAATATTCTTTTGGGATTTATTCACAACCCTGCTTTCTACTTACGACTCTCTAAAAAAATCTCAAGTCCTTTCTATTACATTCCTTAATCCTTTAACATCGAAGGGACCAAAAAGAGGTCAATGAGACCAGTTTTTGGGGAGCCATCGTTGATTGAATTGTTGGATTGATTTGCACTCGTTGAAGCGGTCATGCACTTTACTTTCCTCCGTCTATCTAATCATCCTAATCTCCAATTGGTTGAGGCATTAACGAGCTACAATGAGTTCTTTGAAAAAAGTCAATAGTGAAATGTACCCTCCCAGTAGATGATGTTCACTTTTTTTGCAACTGATCTATTATAATCGTAGATATTCCATGGCCCCGTGCAAGGCCTCATCGTTAAAAGGTTGACAAAATAAACAAAGCCAGATCAGTTAAGTAGGTCACAATCACGGCACCTGACGGCTTAGAGCCCATGGGACCTGACGGTTTAGAACCCACCATGAAGCCAGGACACTATGATAGCGACGCACCAATGAGAATGATGTCCTCCACCAACCCCGCGCCAATGGCAACACTACACTAAAATTGATAATTAGTGTAACCACACTAATTAATTTGTAAATGCTATAAGTTTTTGCTTTAGATGAAGGTTTTTACTATGAGCACAACTATAGATACTATTCAACAAGGGGAATCATTGTAAACATCGTTGGTAAAAACATTCATCACAAGTAAAAACTTATTAACATTTTAGATCATTTACTGTGCTTAACACTAATTCTCAATTTTAGTGTACCGCTGTGGAGGCCCACACCCCCAATTAAGCCAAACCACGAACGACCATAGGTTTTCCTCACGGGTCACGACTCACAAGCCCTGCCCCCACGCTCCTCCAGTCCGTCGGTCCCCAATTCCAACACCTCTGGCAGATTCAATCAACGTCCTCGGGATACCTAGATCTACGACTGTAGAAGACTGTCGAGCTTTTGAATTGAGTATCGGTTTTGTGCGCGCTTCTCAGAGAGTCAGTCTACAGCTTTGGAATGGAGATAGTTTTCCTCGCTCTCATTCGTTAGCAAATCCCATCACTGCACGTAAAATCGATACAAAGTAAGGCTTGAATTACTTATTCGGGAATGTTGGTTTTTGACAACGTGATGGTTTTGCAATGACTTGTACTAGAACCGATTAATATTTGAATATAATATTAAGAAAGTAATGTATTTAAGAAGAAGTACACATGATATGGATGTAATATTAAGAATGTTGGGAAAATGATATGAAGATTGTATGGAGCAATTCCAATGTCAAAATGACATCAAATATAAGAATACACCGTACCTAGTGGTCGCTTTCAACACCTCTATGTCAAAAGAATTATTTTTCTTTGACACAGTAATTCAGACACAATGGGTATCACCTAAGTATTAAATGGGTATCACCTATGCATTACAGGGATAGCACCTTGACATTACATGGGTAATCACCTAGTCAAAAAAATGATATTTTCCAAAATTTTGGACAACTCTCCATTTTAAATTAATTATGTACAAAAGCGACCATGGCGATAATGATGTCGAGTTGACATATGTTCAAATGATACGAAAATTACATTGACATAATAGTAGTTCCTAAGATTCCTGATGGCTGGAGGTTTACAGGCTCCGGGGTAGGAGTCCAGGTATCGTGAGGGCCGGGTATCGGGAGGGGGCGGGGGGTGACGTCTGGAGCCGCCGTTTGGGTAGAGCGGGCGGCCGCCTTCTAGTCTTGCTATTAGTTTCGAGGGTGGGCAAGAGCTGCCGCCGCCGTCAGTTTGCGGCGAGGCCGTGGTGGTGGGACTCGGCAGGACGGAGAATAGTGAGAGGCAAAGGGCGGATGCAAAGCGGCGGTGTGTTTTCATTTGCGAGTTGTGGCGTTGCGGTGCTGTGAGCCTCCGACTCCGAGCGCGCGCAGGCTTGTACGCAAGCCGTAGCGACCCCGAGAGTAGGCGACTCGCAGTCAGGAGACGCACGTGTGCTGCCATGGCCGCCGTGGACACGAAGAAGCCGCAAGCAGTGCCGACCATGGACACGAACAAGGCGACGTCGACGGTGTGGACGACGATCAAGCCGTTCGTGAACGGCGGAGTGGCGGGGATGGGCGCGACGTGCGTGATCCAGCCGGTAGATATGATCAAGGTGCGCATCCAGCTCGGGCAGGGCGGCGCCATGACGGTGGCGAAGACTGTGATCGCCAACGAGGGTTTCGGCGGGCTGTACAAGGGTTTGTCCGCGGGGCTGCTGCGCCAGGCGACCTACACCACGGCGCGCCTCGGCACTTTCCGCATCCTCACCAACAAGGCGCTCGCGGCCAACGACGGCAAGCCCCTGCCGCTGTACCAGAAGGCGCTGTGTGGCCTCACGGCGGGCGCCGTGGGTGCGTCAGTCGGCAGCCCCGCGGATCTTGCCCTAATCCGTATGCAGGCGGACGCCACGTTGCCCGAGGCGCAGCGCCGGCATTATAAGAACGCCTTCCACGCACTCACGCGGATCTCCAAGGACGAGGGCGTGCTTGCGCTCTGGAAGGGCGCCGGCCCGACCGTGGTGCGCGCCATGGCGCTCAACATGGGCATGCTCGCGTCGTATGATCAGTCTGTCGAGTTCTTCAGGGATTCGTTGAGCTTCGGGGAGGTGCCGACTCTGATCGGTGCCAGTGCCGTGTCGGGCTTCTTCGCCTCCGCCTGCAGCTTGCCTTTCGATTACGTCAAGACGCAAATCCAGAAAATGCAGCCAGGTCCCGACGGCAAGTATCCCTACACTGGATCTGTTGACTGCGCCATGAAGACATTGGCGTCTGGAGGGCCGCTCAAATTCTACTCTGGATTTGGCACCTACTGCGTGAGAATTGCGCCTCATGTTATGATGACCTGGATCTTTTTGAACGAGATTCAGAAATTGGAGAAGGGCTGGGGTTTGTAAGCTGGATGGCCGGTTTTCCATATCTCCTACGGTGCCATTTGTTTCATTCTCATAGGCTGTTGCTTTATCAGATTTCCTTTTCATGTGTTCAGGCCGATCTTAGTGAATGTCTCTTGGCCCTGATCTAGCGAGGGGCTGTTTTTTTTTTAGAATGCTTGTGTAGAAGCTTCGGATCTGGTTCGCTGTTGCTGCTGAGATGATAGAATAAAGAGTTTTTGATAAAAGTGCAGATATTATGATAATTTTTGAGATCTGTGTCTGTGCCTACGAAGATACTACTGATCTAGGGTGGGTAGTGGGTGGGCAATGCCTGCTGTTATGATGAGGTTGCGTGGTTCTCCACCGATTTTTTCTGGCGCACAGGACCATAATCCTACTTCTCTACTGAGGAGTCTGGTGGTTTAGAAGGGAAGAAGTAGCCGAGGTGAACCCATGTGATGTATTTGCGCCTTACTCGGAGGTTCTAGCTGTAACTGGCAGCTCTTTTCTTTTAAACAGCAGTTGAATATACTCACTTGTGTCTTTCCTCTCTCATCTGTGCTCCTTTGTCTGAGTCTAATGCTGAGATTGAAAACTCTGGAAGTTGTACTTGGTTTTGGCGTTGTAATTCATTTGGATCCGACTGTTTTTGTGCTGTGTCTTGTTGTCTATTGTCAATTTACATTTGCATCTTGTCTTTCATGACATTTATCTGTTGGATGAACTGATCGAAGATAATTGCCATGGGCTGTTCACCTTGCTTTGTTTCTTCATTGTGGTACCAATTGGAACCTCGAAGAAGCCCGTTATTGTTAATGCCGTATTGTCTGGGCTTTTGGACTTTTTCGTGTTAGCTTCAGAATTTTATGTCTTTCGTTTGCACATGTACGTACCTTTCTTTTCATTACATTCATGGTGCATGTTTGGTAACTAAATAATCACGGTAAGGTTGTGATTGTTGACCTGTGATGGAACCCTTGTGGTGCTCCCATGACAGGCGTGGGCTGTTTCTGAATTCCTTCAGCAACCTTCAATGCAGAATAACAATCATGCCATCATGTAACTTGGAGTGAGCTGAAGATTTTGCGAGCTTTGATAGCGTTGTTCCTGTCATGGCCAAGAGTTTAGGGGTTTTTCAAATTGTGTTATCTTCTGTCATTCTAATTCTGAGCTCTGGAGCTGCAGGTGGGGAGGCGGGGAAAGATAATGAAGTGGGAGCTTTGAATCCACAGCTGTATTCTTTTAGTGATTTTTGAGAGAACTTACCATGGAAAGCATGGGGCTTATCAAGGATGTGAGTTCGAAGTAGCGAATGCTTTTTTATGTAGTTCCATGTCATTTGCTAACTCTTGTTGTGTACCTTGCCGGACAACAGCTCGAGTTTTCTACTCAATCGTGCGAGAAAGGCCCTTTCTGTGGTGGTAGTAGACCATGTCTTTTGGTGAATTGCAGGGAGATGACGTGATATCTAAGTATCAAGTACCTATGGATGGAGTTGAAAGAACGTCCAGGTGAGCTGTGTGAGGGGCAGGTTTGGAGATGCAAGGGCTTTCCTTTCGGTGGTGGAAAATGTTCATTTGTTGCTTGGCTGTACAAATTGGTGTCTGGATAGACTTTCCGGAGCTGCGAGATGGTCTTTCATCAACGTCTACAACTGCATTATGAGGTGCCGTCCCTCGAAATGTTAGCTTGTCGCCTTGCCTGGTGGATGCTGCGTTTGTGGACTGGAAACACTTACATGGCAAGGAATCATTGCCAAAAGTTCATCCTGGTAGGTTGAGTTTTAAGGGGATAAGCTATCATGGAACCGTTTTTGTACTTGTGCGCAATCTTTATAAGTTGGTGTGAAAGTTTTGTTCACGTATGGGTGGTCTGGATGATTAACCCTTAACCCCTAAAGGACCGTGACAATTTCACACCAAAAGCATTTCAAAATTGTTGATTCTAGTGCAATCAGGAAGGAAGGAAATAAACAATTGTATTTCTAGTTTTAACCGTAGGATCTCATTTAACAGTTACTAATCAACAAACTCACAAAATTCCAAAAACTTTGACCACACGGATTGATAGATTATAGAATTTGAAGTCAACAAAATGGATCATTTTCAAACCATGAATCCAAAACTGTTAATAAAAATGCATCCATGAGCTCTTACTAGGGACAATTTAGTATAAAATTTTCAAAAAGAAAAGAGTTTTTTTTTTAATTCTAGGAACTTGCCCAAAATAAAAATCGTCCCCCCAAGGATCACTTGGTCCTTTGGGGTTTACACGTCAATCGGGAACCGTACGTACTGGCACATATTTTACTTTGCAGATTACAAAAAATGAATTAAACTCCAACAAGATTTACACCTTTGGATTGAAGATTCTTCTACTAACATCTTTCATTTGGAGGTCATTTCAATATCTGAACCTTATCATGTTCAAATACGACACCATACATGTAGAATACTATAGCCACCAGTGGCACCTTCTGACCTTAAAGGGTTAAACTGTTATGCATAGTATGAAGTGCTTAGCCTACTGCTGCAAGTTTGTAAGGAGTAGATTCATAGCATGCTGACAGTCTTCGTGGCATATCACAATGAATTTATTACCTAACACTACTACACTAAACATCGCATTTAGTGTTGTGCCCAATAAATGACTTGTAAATGCTATAAGTTTTTACTTTAAGTGAATATTTTTACCAACTATGTTTATGATGATCCTCTTATTTGAATACTATAGAGAGTTGTGCTCTTGGTAAAAATTGGCATCAAGAGTAAAAACTTATAGCATTTACAAGTCATTTACTGGGCGCAACACTAAATGCGATGTTTAGTGTAGCAACTCTGTAGTTTCACTCACTCAGAATGTGACACTATTTCTTGTTCTTTGTGAAAAACCAACTCACCCGCATGTAAAATCCTCAATAGTAAGTGAATCGATGGGTTTGCTATAAGTGAAACCGCATATTTAGTGTGTGGATCATGCAAAGGCACCTTTTATGTGTACCTCTTTTCAAAAGAAGTACTCCGGTCACCGTTGGGGTCCAGCGTGAATACAATGTTTGTTCATTCTCTTCATTAAGTCCATGACCACGGGACATAGGATAGCGTAATAGAACTACTCCCCCTTTCCAGGGTGAATACTTTTCTACAATAAGCGCTTCCCTACACTGGTGCCTAAGAGACAACCAACATGTCATCCCCACCAAGGGCTTTTTGGGTACCCATACAACAAGGTCTTAACTCCCCCCACCATAATTGGGTGGATTATGGTGGTAGGAACCACGCCGGCATCGGGACTTGAACTCACAACCACCTCACCGGTGTGCGATGACAGAAACCACTACACCAAGGCCCTGGTGCCTTACCTCTTTTCACGACTTGATGGATTCACTCGATTCTTGCTCCAACAAGCTAAAGCCCCCACAAACAACAAGTTACGCAATGTGCATACATGGAGAGAACAAATAATAATAATACAAATATTTTTCAATGATAGGCAACAAAATTACAATTTCAATCCAAATTATTTCATATTTTTCTGATGAATTAGTTACAAATTTTCAAAATGTGCTACCTTGTTTAGCCGGTGGTTGCTGCTAGGTAACTCCATAAGCACCGACCAAATCCCAGGAACCTAACCAATAACAAATCTCCATCTGGAGTTGAATGGGTGGTAATGGGACGGAAGTGGGTTGGATATACTCCAATTCTCTAGGTGTCAATTATGGATTTTGGTTGGTTCCTAAGGGGCTTACCTTACATGCCATTAATATGTGCCATCTCATCAATACCCTTTTCTCAAGATCTCTTATATAATTATTACTTTAGAAATTAATGGTCACAGTGAGTAAATTTTAAAAAAAAAAGTGCCAGCTGGTACTAACATTTAAGGGACCAAATCCCAACATTCGCTTCGCCGTCGCACTTCCTCAATTCGCGTCACATCGTAATCTAGAGCCTCGCGTCACCGAAAGGAAGTTCGTAATCCAGGCCGAGCTAGAAATCTCCTCAATTCACACTCAAAGAGCTTAGAGTTTCGAGTGCCATTCTTGCCTGCGTTGGAGAAATTTTCAGGGGATTTTAGCGATGGCGGTGAAGCTGGAGCTGCTGCCGGGCGATGTCTACGTGCTGACGTTCGTCGGGGACGGCGAGCACCGCTTCACGCCGCAGAGCATTCCCGAGATTCTGGCGGCGCTGGACGAGGTGGAGGCGGACCCGCGGGCGCGCGCGCTCGTGACCACGGGCGAGGGCAAGTTCTACTCCAACGGGCTCAGCCTCAGCCTGGAGGATCGGGGCTCCCGCGCGAACATGCAGCTCATCGACCTGTTCCACGTGCTCCTGAAGCGGATGCTCGTGTTCCCGATCCCCACCGTCGCGGCCGTGAGTGGCCACGCCGTGGCGGGAGGCTGCATGCTGGCTCTCGCGCACGACTACCGCTTCATGCGCGCCGACCGAGGGTTCATGTTCCTCAGCGAGATCGATATCAAACTTCCATTCTCCCCAGGTGCGCACACAGACAGCGTTCTGCGTTTCCATCTCGACGTTCCTTCCATCCTTGCTTTGACCTAATTTTCTCTGCATTATTTCCATCTTTTCTTTGACCTAATTCTCTTCATTACTTTCTCTGTTTCTTCACTCTGACAAAGGAATACTGTTACGTATGTGCCCGGTTTTATTAATGTTATAAGACTTCTCTAGCATCCTTGAAACGTTAGAGTTGTTTGTTAAGTCGCTCGGAGTTTGACTAAGATACAGCTCTCTGTTCTTCCGTCTTTTCTGCGGCTTAATTTTTCTTTATTACTTCCATCTTTGATTTGACCTCCGCTTCTTCACTCTGACAAAGGACCACTGTTCAGTTTTATTATACTCAAAACCTTTGGAGTTGTTTGTTGAGTTTGAGTAAGTCACCCCTGCTTTGTCATTTTGAATAACCGAATTCTGCTTGAGATAGTTCTCAATCAGTCTAATATCAGCATAAAAGAGAGAAAGACGGCTAGTATGGATTTGTATGAGATATCCAATACATATTATGCAAACTCTTTTTTCACTTTCAAAGACGCTAGAACTACTTGTACATAATTATTATTTAGTACATTGGTGGTTCTGTCTATGTCCTGGCATTCTTGAAATATTAGAGTTGTCTGTAAAGTCACCTGAAGTCTGAATAAGATACCCCCTTTCCCTTAAAATCAGCTCTAAATAGTTTTCAATCAAAAGGAGCTAATATCCATGGTATCTCATACAAGAGTCATACATGGCTCCGTTGTGGCTTGTCTTCTGTTCAACATTTCCCACCATCTTTGTTGCAATTCAGCAATGTTGAGCAACTTTTTACTATCTGCATGACACCTTTCTCCAACGATTAGACCTGAAAATTGATGTGTCGTTGAATTCTGTCAGGTATGAATGCTGTCATCCGGTGCAAGCTGCCCGTGATGACATACCACAAGGCAATGCTGTCTGCGTTCCGGTACACGGGGAAGACGGCAGTAGAAGCAGGCATGGTGCACGCTTCTCCCACAGATGCGCAATCCACATACCAAGAAGCGTTGAAGCTTGCCAAGGGCCTTGCAAGCCGGAACTTCGACCGTGGTGTGTACCAAACCATCAAGAAACAGATGTTCAAGGCAGAGATCCAAGACCTGGAAATACTGGCGACATTAGAGCCGGTTGTTGGGCCTTCAAAGCTGTGAACTCTTTCGCCACCCACCGGTATGCATTCCTTGACTGTTTGCTGCAGTGAAGTTTTTATAGTGCATCAGATTTAGGTATTCAACAGGGAAATTTGTATAGTGAATCATGCTTTCATCATGCCGTTAATAGAGCAGACGGTTGGGCCTGATACTCCCTAGTGTTTCTTGGTTCTATCATAGTTGCCCTTTCTAGTGCAGTGGCTAAAAACTCAAGCGAAATCCCCCTCCCCTATGGCTAATGGAATATTAGAAGAATACTTGTTTTAAGAATTTTAGATCAGAGGGATGTGGAAATTATAGCATATAAAGTCACAAACACTTGGGGGGGTTCCCAGAGAAGGGTGTACACCGTTCACTGCATATAGAGTGGGTTCATTATTGATGTGGTCACCTACTCCAATCTACATCAAGCACTTGCATGTGAAATTTTGATTGGGTGTTTGTTTTCAAGCAAGTGTGCAAGTGATTGCATGTAAACCAGCTAAAACTTAATCAGGAAAGCCCATCGGCACACGAGTTAGAGGCGAATGTGGACAAGCCTCGATCAGCACGTCACAAACCTTGATCACTGCGTCGCAGACAATCAAAAAACCTCACTGCCTCCAATCTGGTACCACTCATCGTTATAGGGTTAAACTAGAAGGCCACCCTAGCACCAATCACCATTCCAAGAAGTTAATTTCAAGGAGTCAATTTTCAAGCATGTCATTCAGTGTGGGTGATTCAGGGTAAGTTTCACAATCAGTGTCAGGCTACAGCAATCATTGACGCCAATATATAGTACCAAGGCGACACATCAGCTGTGCCGCCAATTCCTTTCAAGTTCAAGCATGCTTGTATTTGCACTCCTCATGCTTCTTGCAAGGCGAGTAGCCATAGACGTAGTACTTGCAAGGCGAGTAGCCATAGAGCGTAGCCATGTTGACAGATCCCTCGGGGATGGCCAACTGGTGGGCTGTGAAGGAGGATTTTGCGGCATGGGTCAAGGATGTTGAGCAGCATAACCTTGAAACTCAAGATTATGAGGCCAAGGCGACACATGAAATTCTCGCTGCTGGGAACACCATAGTTGTTAACAGGGGAGGATCTGTCCAAGATGCTGTGGATGCTGCTCCTGATGATGGCACCCGAACCATCATCCAAATCAATGCTGGGACTTACAAGTATGTATGTATGTCCTATTGGAAGAGTACACGGTTTTCTTTTCCTGGAATGATTCTTCTAAACATGCATCATTTAGAAGAATCACACCAAGAGATGAGAATAGAGATTTTGAATGATACTGGATGTTGAATAAACAAACTCTTCATGTATGTCCATTTGTAAGATTGATGTTCCTCTCTAGCTCTCTCGTGTGTGGATGGAATGCTCAATAAGTTGTCTTATTGTCAGTTTGCATATATGAATGCAGAACACGGCCCCTGCTCCTCCGGGTGGGGCAGTGGGGAGGCAGGCAGCGGCGCTGCGCATCACCGGCGACAGAGGCGTCTTCTACAATTGCAAGTTCTTGGGCGCCCAAGACACCTTGTATGACCAACATGGCCGCCACTACTTCAAAAATTGCTTCATTCAAGGCTCCATCGACTTCATCTGCGGTGACGGCCAGTCCCTCTACCAGGTAACATTCACATGTAACTCGTCCAAGTTCTCACCAATCTAGTACTTCTATCCTTTATTGATGTATAATAGGGGTGCAGAGACTACTGGATAGAATTCCTTACAAGAATTGGGGGGTCTAAGCAATGTCAAAAGCAGACCCCCTGGTGTTGTTAAGGTTACTTTTAGCGACACCGGGGGGTCCGTGTTTGACGTTGCTTAGACCCCCCAATTCTAGTAGTGATTGCTAAATGATGTTCAACTATGGATGTTGGTTGAGTTGCTTGATACCATTACGACAGGTTAGGAGCTCCTGATGAAGACTAGAGCCTGGGTTTTGAGCACCCCTTGTGATGTGGTTTGCACAGGATTGTGAGCTGCATTCCGTGGCGAATCCTGGGAGTGGGTCGCTGACGGCGCAGAAGAGAAGCGGAGACGAGACGACGGGGTTCGCGTTTGTGGGGTGCTCCGTGACGGGGTCCTGGGGCCCTACTAGCTCTCGCGTCGTCTTCATCCGCTGCCGCTTCGACAACCTCATCCTTCCGCAAGGCTGGTATGACTGGGGCGTCAGCAGCAGAGAAAAGTAAGTGCATGTTTCCTCTCCTTGCACCATTAAATTTGAGCCTTGTGCCTACAAGAAACCATGTTAACCCGTAAATGCTGGAGCAGCCAAAAAGTGGCTGCTTGGATGACATTTTGAAGATGATCATTGCTGTAAATGGTTGTTTTTCATACAATTCTTCTTGTGGAGAGTTCATTGATTGTGTAAGTGTTAGATGCTGATGAAACTTGCCTCATTGAGGTAATCATGTTATATCTAAAGAAGAAAAAGTTTGTAACATGGATCTCAATGTAGTGTATTTTAGAAACTTCTCGCTCTAGTTCTAAATCTGAATTTGAGTCATTCAAATGACATTTTTTTAATTTTGAGTCCTATTGAAATGAGGTTTATGAAGTCTAGTTTCCATTATAGTTTGAAATTTTTGAAAATACTTAAAATTGGATAAGTTATTGCCATTCAAACTTTGGGTCTATAACCGATTTTCTGATTTCAGCCGAACACGGAAGTTTCATTTACACCACAATTTTTGTCCCTACAATGTAACCTTTGGAAAAAAAATTTAATTTTTTTTAAGCATACTTTGATTATGATTTGAATTTTCTTCACTTTTTCTTCAAAAAATCTCAATAAGCTCAAATTTTCCAAAAACAAATTGTGATTTTTGTGACATGAACAAAACATGTGATCTCATCTCTGAAAAATGAAATAAAAAAATTCCCGCTTACATTTGATGAAAAATCAGTGAAATCAAAAAATTCCCACTCATGAAAAATCAACGCACACAGTAGAATGGAAATTGCAGTCGATTCCATGGTCATAGGCTCAGTCCTTTAAGGGTTATGTAGTGCAAGTTTCTGATGATTATTTGTTTGTAATTAGTGGCATCTATGATTTCTCAGGATAGTGTTTTATGGGCAGTACACTAAAACTTATAGCATTCACAAGTCATTTACTAGGCACTACACTAAAAGTGATATTTAGTGTACCAGTGCTCAGGCCCAGGCACTAAAGAGAGTGGGCGTGTGGGATGGTCCCATGAGCTCACTGCTGATCAAGCAGCTGCATTCTCAAGTTTGAGCTTCATTAATGGCGACCAATGGCTCCAAACATGGTGGTTTCACCACCTTCATAGCAATCACAAAAAAATTGCATGTAAATTTTCAAGTAGTGTAGGAAATTTCAAATAGTCTAGTCTACACTATATTCACGGAACGGTGTACTCGAACTGTGGATAAATATTCAGTACCCGCCTGTAAATTATGTAGAGTGACCACCAATAAAACGACTTCACGTGGGTGATGCAACAGAAAGACGTTAACTCAGCTTGGTCTGGACACAATGTTAAAAAAATGGGAGTCCTAGAAATTTAGTTATGTTTGTTCAAAGAATGGACACAATTCCACCTCATTGAATGCCTTGTTTATGTATGTACAGAGGGTGGTTGGAATTATATAATCTAACCTAGAAGATTAAATGGTATTATTAAGCCTAGGAGATTATATGGTCCGCTAGTTACTTACAACAACTAAGCACGTCCCATGTGCTTGCTACTAACGCCGTAACTACCCACTAACCGATGGTGATTAGTGAGCTCCTTCCCCGCCACCAAAAAAAACGCAGTATGCCTGAACCAAAATTATCATCTTTAACAATCAGCACTAGTAACAAATCTCAAAAGACACTCAGAAAAGTTTCACACAAGCAAAAATTATGGTTAGTTTTTATTAGTTATGTTCAATTATGGCTAATTATGTTGAAGTATGGTTGATTATGGTGAACTTCACTGATTGTGGAAAGTTTCACACTGTAAGTAAGGATTGTGGACCATAATAATGCTTAACCAGCTGATCATGAGAAGTAATGCCCTTACTTGAAGAAGTTGAACATTCGGGTCTTGGAATCAAAGTCGATTTCCGAAGTCTGGTCCAGCGCTGATTTCATGTGGAATAACCAACGGGCTGCTGCTCTCTCGGTGACGGGATAAGGGCCGTGTCTCGCAATCAACGCCGAGGTACCTGAGCATGACGAAGACAAGGAGAAATTCATCAATCAAACGACGTTGAACGCATCCTGAAAAATAAATAACTTGAAATCTCACCGTCTTTCACCAGAATTCCCGGTAAAGGACGATTAAAAAGTGCATGAATCGTTCAACTTCATTGGAAACTTCTCATAAGAAGTTTACTTCAAAATTTTCTAGTGGCTTAACTACCGTTTCTGTTTTAAATTATGCACTTAGGTACCGTCGAAGCAGATTCTTCAGATGATATCAAGTGACATGAGTTGAGGAAATTCGGGGACCCTAGTTAGATTCACATCCAGCATTCATACCTTTTCGTTGAGCATACAACGGCGGTCCGCCCATCCTCTGAACGAAAAACTCATACTGATTCTGTATCGCATCATCTTTAGTAGCATTTGCAAAGATGGACCGAAACCACTGCTGCTCGTCACTGTAAACACTGCACACAAAATCCGTGATACAACACCTCAGTCAAAATCCATACCACATCCAAGTTCATAAACTCAACACGAACTTGAGTCAGTCCTCCTCACTTGTTGTAGAAGTTGGTGGAGAGCTGCACGAAGGTATCGAACCCGAGGCGCTCATACAAGTTGACGTCGTCTATTGCCAGAGCGTCTTCCTGCCTCACGCCGCTCATACACGACGCCTGCCTCTGCAAAGACTGCATGGTCGTAGAAAGAAGTGTAGATCACCAGCTTCAGAGAAAGGAGAACAGTATCTCTCAATTCAACTCTGTCGAGATGGTATCACTGTGACCCAGGTTCTGCAAATTGCACCACGTCTCCTAAATCTCGTCAAACTATATTGATCTGCAGCACATTACAGTAAGCTCACAGTCAGCCAGATTGTTTTCACGTTGATCTCTGTACTAACGCCAACGACAAGTCTCTTGAGTCTTCCCTCACAGCAGACGAATCTAAACGTCCACAACCTCCACAAGTCTGAAACGCTCTCAACTAGGAAGTCCACGGAGCAAGACTGTGTACCTAGGCGTCAAGTTACAGCAAATTTCAGTAAGCTCACGTTAATCTCTCTCTCCACAAACGCCAACGGCGGGTCTCTTCATTCACAGCAGATGAACTATCTACACGTCAAACTTGTCCAGCTCTTCACAATAGAGTAACCCAGTCTCAGCTTGAGAAGCCCAGACACAAACTTATGATCTATTGTGTATCTAGAAGTCTGTGAACAAGAGTGGACCAGGCGATCAAGGATTTGTTGGTGGGAGTACCTGCAGGGTGGTATTTAAGTGATGCTATTGTTGCCATGGATCTGGGGAGTTTGTGGTGGGCAGGAGAGTTGAGAGGTGCTTCAATGGGAGCCGACATGAACTGGTCGCAAGATCCGAGTGAACGATTCACCGCAGTCGGGGCTTGAGATTGATGGAATGGAACTTGGAGAAAGGGGTGCCCTTCCGCGGCGCTGCGCGGCGTCCGCGCTCGGGATGTGGCGAGTCGCCATAAATAGCAGGCACGTTGGGACAAACTCTCGCTTTTCCCTGCGAAAGTCTCCGCCTCGTGCTCATTCCAACCATGCACTAGACTAAACACAAATCTGCGGGTGATTAGATTGTTCTGTACATGATCCACGTCCTTGGTACACTTCACCTTTGTCCGGTCCATGGTCTGAAGTGGGCCTCAGCCTTTGGGTTTAGGGCTCTCTATAACTTTCTTTACGCACTATGGCATTCATTATCCTCAAAATTGCTACCCTTACTAGGCATGATGTAACCCCTAAAGTTCCTTGACAATTTCCCTCAAAAACTATAAGTGGTACTAACTTTCAAACCACAAATCCAAAAAATAAAATAAAAATATGTCCACGAAGCTCTTATCAAAGGCAATCTAGAATAAAAATTTCAGAGAAAATTGATTTTTTTTCGAATTTTAGGAACCTGCCCAAAAATCAAGGAATCCCCCCCTAAGGAGACTCTCGTCCTTTAGGGGTTAATGGAATAACTTTTACGTGCAATTCATTTTTTTTGCTAGGAGGAAAGGAATAAATAGAAGAAGAACTCCGGTCCCCGATGGGTACCGACGTGAATATAGTGTTTGTTCATTCTCTTCATGATACGGGAGATATGATAGTGTAATAGGACTACTTCTTCTTTTCAAGGGTAAACACTTTTCTATACTAAGTGCTTCCCTACACTAAGTGCCTTAGAGACAACCAACATGTCATCCCCTAGGGCTTTTTGGGTACCCATACAACGAGGTCTAAAGATCCCCTACTATAGTTGCGTGGACTATGGTGGTAGGCACCATGTAAGCATGAGGACTTAAGCTCACAACCACCTCACCGATGTGCCATGACCTAAACCACTACACCAAGGTTGTAGTGCCAAAGGTATAAATACTATTAATGAAGAAGGGCCTTTCTAGATGCACTTTGTAAATATGTTCATTCCACATTAAAAATTATTTTCTTAGCATTTTAAATCATTTAATTTATATAGCACTATCAGCAATAGTTAGTGTCGATAAAGCTTCACCTTTATGATAGTTGCAAGTTTGGGATGTAATTGGGTTGTTTCTAGACTTGGTTCTTGATAAAATAAAATTAATTCAAAACAAAGTGATTTAACAGTTGAACTTTAGGGGGGTTTTACACTACGGACCGGTGGAGAACTCCGCCGGCCGGTCAAGAAGTCTCGGCCAAGACATGGTTATAACTTTTTTGAGGTGAGCGGTGGATGTTGGACAAGACAAAAAAAGAATAAAGTAATGCATGAAGAAGTCTTGACCGGTGAGTAGTATAAACACCCAACGGTGAAGTCCACCGGCCAACTTCATAAGGTGAAGACCACCGGTGAACTTCACCACCAAGAAAGTTTATGCTAGCCAATGGAAACCACAATTTCTAGTGGTCCCCATGGACATATTATGTAACATTTTGGGCTCCATTGAACTACAAAAATTTATATCTTTTTGTATTAAATGTCTAAATGTAGTAACAGTTGTTGGGAAAAAAACCCCTACTTGACTAGTTTGTGTGGTAAAAATTTCACATGAATACAATATACATGCTGTTAGCACACACAACCATGTTGTAAATGATTTGTTTCAAACCTTTTAATTATGTGCTTGCCTTTTCTTCAATTACCACATAAGGCTTGTTGATGCTGACATTAGACTAAGTAACAACACATCTATGTGCTTACTATGAGTTCTACTCTATAATTTTTATACTACAAAAAAAAATCGATTTGGTTGTTCAAAATTTATTTACCAAAAGTACATCAAGAAAATAGAAGGCAATTTTGTTCATATGTAGAATGTATCAGAGATATATGTTTCTTATGGTCATATAGATTCCATATGGGTCATAATCGCATTCCACATCAATATTGACATAAAATCAATATTGTTTCAATCCTTCTTGAGATCATATTGTAAAAAGATGATATGAAGTTGACATAAATGATTTTCAATACAATAATTATAAAAATGAAATATGAAAGATAACACATAATTTGAAAAAAATATTTGTATGAAACTTTAGAACATTGTTTTTTTATGAAGACAATAATTGACCCAATTAACAGAAATGAAATGATTTTTGCACATTAGACGAGTGTGTAAGAGAAATCTCAAAAGATGTCAACATAAAAATAAAAATAAAGATAAGATATACCTTGACAACGATTGATGTCCAAATATAAGGTCAAACTCAAAAGCAACTATTCTAAATAAAACATGTACCATCAATGTAAGTTGTTTTTTAATTTCCTTCCCGCTTTTTGCCAATGTCATCTTGTCTTTTCCTTTCAATTTCTTCAATGCGCTAACTCTTTGTAGATGAAAAATCATTTTCCAAATTGGCTTTTGATTTCTTTGAACAAAGGATGGATATCTCCCACCTACTTAATGTTATAAGGTCCCCCATGCATTTTTGGCCACAATCACCTTTCGAAATCTATACATTTTACATCAAGTGTAAAAATGTAGTAAAACTTGTTGGAAAAAATGGTCCTACTTGTCTAACTTGTGTGGTAAAAAGTTCACATGAATTCAACATACAATGTCATTTGAGAGCCATTTATTACACCGGGTTATCTCTACTTCTTGTATAGAAAACATAATCTAGCATAGAGTTTTTGGGCTACAGTCAACTTTGAAAATCTAAGAAAGAGTAACAAGTAGTAAATCTCCTACTTGAAACACAAGCCCCACAATCATGTCATTTACAATTAAGGAATAGTTGAAAATCAATAGCAATTTTTTTTTGTAAATATGCAGAACCTCCTTCCACTAAAATGCATGTAACTCACTCAATACTTATGGAACTGACTTGAAATTTGTACCACATAAACTAGACCAAAATACGCAACTTACCCAACAATTGTTTTTTAAAAATAGACACTCATGGAAGAAGAAGCAAGAACTTGAACTGCAGTAAAATTCAGCAAATTTGGAGGGGGAAGAATATTTTAAGTAAGTTCTTCTTCTCCAGTGGTTTGGTTTCTTGTCTAAGGGGTTGAGGTCGGACAAGAAACTAATCCAAAGGAGAGGAACTCTTCAAAAAGGTGTTGCCACATAGGCATCCATGTCATTTTTTCATCCATGCTTGAAGTTCTTCACTGGTCAAGTCTTGGCCATAGTGTAAACCCAATCCGGTGAAGAACAAATTGTTCTCCAATCATATTGCTCCATTTCCCTTGAATTCTTGGCCGGTGGAGTTCTCTACCATAGCATAAAGCGGGCCTTAATTATTTTTCTTGTTACGGCCCTTCTCTTTATATGACTCTCCTATCATTGTATTTTGAAAACCTAATGTTAAAGGGAGATTTCGCCTTAGTCTCAAGTGAAATTACATAATTAAGCTCACTCAAATCGGAGTCTCCAGGAAGTAGTAAGACAAAGGTCCGGAACTGGACCTTTACTAAGTCTGAACTCCGGATCCGGACCACGATCTTAGTCTAGATCTTAATCTGGATTTGGAGTCAGTTTGGACTTCATTTCTTAGGGTTTTTATAGGTTTCGGTCACTAATCTGAGTCTATTGCACTAGATTTCAGTAGTATTGACCGTACTCACACACAATCTGGACTTGTATCTACTTCTACTATGCCATAAACGAGTAAGGTTTAGTAGATCCAATTAGACCTGTATCAATCTGGAGTGTTTCACCCCAATCTACAAGATTCACAATTGTTTCATATAAAAATGCACTTCCACTAAGTTACAAGATCTACTCTCATATATTCAGCCAACACCACAAACATGCAAAAAGTGTAGTAAAGTCATGTTGTACTTCCTCATAACCTTCACATACTCCTTATACATCCTCACTCAAACCATCAAGCCATACTAACACCTTCACCCTTCTCTCCCTCTCCTTCCTCTCACCCATACACTCTAACTTGCTCCCAAAACACAAGAGACCTCCTCGGCTCAAGGGCGAGGCCCTCTTACCCCCCCCTAGACCCTAAGCCGATCCGATCATCACAATCAATGAAAATTGGTCGGACAAATGAAAGTCAAGTCCGGATG
This sequence comes from Bryoerythrophyllum caledonicum, assembly GCA_963971425.1. NCBI lineage: Eukaryota > Viridiplantae > Streptophyta > Bryopsida > Pottiales > Pottiaceae > Bryoerythrophyllum > Bryoerythrophyllum caledonicum. Next base: position 31,255,801 of record OZ020516.1, on the reverse strand, counting down.
GTTTCATCCACCATTTCTACTCTTATCTCCTAACCTAAAAAATATACTGCCTGGACTTTACTAAAAGCCTATATCCCTGGTTTACGCCTAAGTACAATTGGTACTCAGTGTTATAACTCATCATGTATAGAGTTCTTGGAAGCTTAATTTGTTTATAATATTAGTAATCATAAGTATGATCTACTTTCAATATCAAAGGTGCTCAGAGTCCCAATGTTCCCACTTTCCTCAGTCCCCCTAGTTTGCACTACCTTCAAGTCCCCCCAAGTCTCTATTACCATTAAGTCCCCCAATTCCCCATTACTCTCAAGTCCCCCCAAGTCCCTACTTCCCTCAAATCTCTCATGTCTCTGCTTTGTTAAGGTTCCCCATGTCAATCTAACACTTTCCGAAGCATGAATCCATTAAGTATTAAGATTTGAAGGGGTGTGTGGATGCCCTTTCCACACCCCTTTTTGCATGGTTTCATAACCTTTCATCAACCAACCAACCATGAGGCATATTGCGAGGCATGCCATACATCACTAATAGTTTATTATACTCTTGTAGAGGCAAGGGTAGTTCTTGTTGACATAAAGCTTGTCAATATTGGAAAGTCACTGGAGACAAATTGACAATAATTTTGGAAATAATTTTATTGTCAATTTGTCTCTTGGAAATAATAAAATTGACAATATTGGAAAGTCATTGGAGACAAATTGACCAAAACGTTTTGTTGTAAAACAATGTGACGTCTTATTTTTTCATCTCCATGTTATTTTCCTTTCAAAAGCACCAAAACGTCTTTGGAGGTCGTCGCACACAAAAAGACAACATACAATGATTCATGCAAGAAAACACCCTTGGTTAGGTAGATACCAACTTTCCAAAGCATTTGTCATTGTAACTTGTTATGGCATACACGACGTGAATTGGAAACTACTTGTGGCATATTGGAAAAGGAAGTCCAATGCTCTCAATACCAAAGGAATCTGTAGTATGAATGCAACGTACGATGCACGATCACCTGCACGGACATCCGCCTCTTCATTTGGGCCGACTCACCGAGCAACAAAGGACAATGAGTCTTGTGCCATTGCATTGTCCGTTTGATGGATCTAAGTTACGCCAAAGCATCACCAATGTACCAACATTAAGAATATACTTATTCGATGGCCACCCGCTCACTTCCAGCACATTTAAAAACTTGAATGATACCACATTGGCACCATTTTCATCATCCACGTTGTCAGCGCTTTAGAAAACCCAACTTGCCCTATGCACCATGTCAAGCACAAGAGCCTTGATTTTTTCCACGTCTTTGTCATGTGCCGCAAAGATAACGCAACTGCTGAAAAAGTTCCTTCCAGCGTGGCAATTTCAAGGTATATTGCGTTAATGAGGCCCTTCATGGTCTGCTCAAACAATATCATTTAAGGTGGAAAATGTACATAATCTTCCTCAACGATGTTGAACTTCCTTTTTTCCAAGCTTTAAAAGCCCGTCTGCAAATGTTCCATTTCTCATGTCAGCAAGCATCATAGAGGTTGCAGCAACATGCATATTTCGACATAAAGCATACACTTCAATGTGGCTTTACAAATAAGACTTCTTGATTGAACTTGCAACAACGTGGTGATTTTGGACAAATCAATTGCCAATGCAATTTGTTTTTTGCACATGCGCGAGCTTTAGAATGAGGTTCTCAAAGTATGTCTTTTGGTACGACCTGGTCCATGGGCAAAACAAATCTTGTCTGATATAGGAGGAACGCTCGAATGCATTTCGCTTTTGAAAACGCCCCGCTGCTTGTTGTTCAATGTTTCAATCTGTAGTTGAACATGTTCCCTCAAGCGTGCAATGTCGTAGTCAAGCTGCTCCAAAATGAGTAGATTTGCTTGCAATTCATCTATGGAAAATACATATTGTGGCATACTAAAATTGGTTAACAACTCCCCAAATGTTGCAAAGAGCTGAGCAATCATGTTCAATACAAGATTGTGAGTTTGCTCCATCAATAGACTGACAAAGTAGAGATGCCCCATTGCAAATCCCTTCTTTCAAATTGCCCATTGATTCTCTGGTTGCCATGTGAATCGGGAAGGAAAGTCTACGTAAGATGTCTCCTTGTTAAGTAGAATTGTGTGGTTTCCTCAAATCATCATGTTAGAGTTACTTCCAAACTTGATCTTTGTTAACCCCTAAATTTCTTTGAAAATTTCACACCAAAAACACTTTAAAACTGCTTGTTTTAGTGCAATGAGTAAAGACAAAACAAAAAACTTTTTCTTCTAGTTTTAACCGTACAACCTCAATTAAGACTTATTCATCAACTTACATGAAAATTTTCATAAAGTTTGACCGCACGGATTGTAGTATTACAGTGTTTGAAGTGGAGAAATGGGTCCATTTTCTTCCCTGCGTTTAGTAGATCAGCAGACTTTGACTTCACTTGGTATCCAATTTTTGCACTACACAAGGTCTAAATCCATTTCCATCATGTTAAGCATGATATTAGTTCCTTGTACTCCAATTTTTAGAGGGAGAGAAAGGGAGTAGCATATTCAAAAAAATTGTGCAAGGTGTGGAGGTTCAAAAATTGCCAATTTGTGTTATATTTTTTTGTGAACTTAGTATGTTTTAGAACGAAAATCCAAATGGTCAATAAGAAGGTTTACACCACAAAATGCTGCCAAAAAAATTAAAATTAAAACTTATGATGATCTCGAAGTTTTATGTGAAAAAGAAGAAGGTTTTTTGGTATCTTGCCTAACAATGTGCGATAATGTGTGAAAATGTTTGACTTGGAGTTATATGTTTTTTTTCACTAAAGACAAGAGATTTTTTTTGACAGTATGAAAGGAAATAATATTATTAGCTTGGACTAGATTCTCACATTCAATAGAGTGTCCTAGCAAAAGTTTTTGGAGTTGCCAGACGTGCCCGCTCTTCCCATTTGAACTTCAAAACCCTAAAATTTTTTCATAGAATGTTGGATGTAGGAAAAAATTGGACTCACACAAAGCTTTTAGTAATGTCCATCTACATTAAAAATTTCAAAACATAATGTTATAAAATGACACAGGAGGTACGTGCCCGAACCTTCTAGAGTCCCCCGAGGAAACTCTTGGAAATTTAGGGGTAAGAATGTTCACCAAATTGGCAAATTCTCGTTCACATTAAAGGTCACATGTTCTTATTGTCATAAATGAACTTGCTAACGTTGGATTGCTGAAGTGCCTCCGCGTTGCCTCAATTGCAGAGACTTAGCAAGATCATCAATATACATTTGAATATTGTTGGTGCTTTTCAAGACCACAATTGCACAACTATGACCTTTGTAAAAGAATTTAAGAAGGTATTTTGCAATGTGATTGACGAACATATTTATTGGCAAAAATGTACAATAAATGACTAAGTTGACATCCAAACAACAAAGGCTACAAGAAAGTTATGAGTGTCGTACTTCAAGGCCAAATATAGATTGTGCAATATGGTCCAAAGCTGAATACCAAAAAATAGTGTGATTAGATGGTTTCTCTAATTTATTCTTTCGTAACCGTCCTTTTCTTTCTTTTGCCTTTTAAAATTTACTCTCCTATCATTGTAATTTGAAAACCTAGGTACAATTGGTACTAAGTATTATAACTCATCATGTCCCCACTCTCTTCAAGTCCCACTATCCTCAAGTCCCTCCAAGTCATCATCTTTTCTCAAGTCCCAAAAGTTCCTACTTTTCTCAAATCTCTCATGTCCTTCCTTCCCATAAGGTCCCCCCATGTCACTCTAACACGTTCCAAAGCATAAATCCATTGAGTATCAAAATTTGAAGGGGTGTTTGGGTGCTCTTTCCACACCTCCTGTTGCACAATTTCATAACATTTCATCAATCAACCAACCATGAGCCATGTCATACATCACCAATATTTTATTATAAACTTACAGTGCACTCTACTTCTGATATCGTGGAAGTTCCAATGACTAATGGGACATGGACTAGCGCCCTCAATAGCCCGTGTGGAACCCAACAACGAGTATATATATGAGTCAAGTCTCCCAAGTTCCTTTTCTCTTCAAGTCTTTCAAGTTCCTACTTCCTCCAAGTCCTCACTTCCCTCAAATCCTATTTGGTATCATGAACCTACATTGTCAAAACCTAAAATCTTTATTTTACAAAAATGACACATTTGCATAATTCCTCCAAAGGGCACATTTGATTCATAGGGCTCATCCAAAAGACAAAGAAATTTCTTTAAAAGGCTTTGTTCCAAAGAATGTCATCTAGGTTTTTGTTTCACCAAACCGGTATTAGTTGTACGTGTTATTATAATTGAAAAATGGCCGGATACCTATTTGGTCGAGTACTTAGCGACATACTCTTTGGAAAAAAACCTTTTAATATAATCGCTATGTCTTTTGGATGTGCGCTTTGGATCAAATGTGCCCTTTGAAGGAATCCTATCTATGAGCTCATTGGAGGTGTCCTTCAAATGTGCCCTTTCATTTGCTTATAGAAGGAAAAATGATTAAGTATTAAAATACTACAGGTACCAAGAATAGAAAATAAGTGCTACACATACAATTCTAAGATCATGATTTCTACAGAATGAAATTATTTGGATGAAACAAAGGATATTCTACCCTGAGTATATAAAATAAATTACAAGTAAATAATGGATATATAGAGTACATGACGGATATATAATAGGTACATTTGATTTTTGCATTTACATACGTATACTTAACCTTTTAAGGCCTTTGAGCTCACGAGGCATGGGAAGAATCTACAAGTGTGATAGACCATATAGAATATAATTTACAAAGAAGGTACATTTCATTGCGATCCCGCTTCATGAATATCATGCCTAACTATCGATTCTCAATGCCGATTTGTGCACCAATGGTTCCATTAGAATTGTCGGAACGTGCTCCACGTCCATTGCAAAGACTATTTTTGCCTATGTTTCCTGAATTCACTACTATACTATAATTTCACCCTCCCCCCTCAGAGACCATGTATTCGCCTTCTAGGCCTTAAAGGGTTAACTAGTATTGCCCTTAGCCCGTTGGGAACAACGAGGGATCTACTAGTTCTTTTATATATAGAGAGTCGGTCTCACCAAACTAGTATATAATGATGTTTTATTACATTCAAAGACAAGTATAGTCCACTTCAAGCATCGGAAATATCGGGAGCTCTAGTGACGTGGCGGGATAGGGAGTCGTTGTGGGACAGGGACTCGCGCCACTCTATGGCTTGTGTTTGATCCAACGACATTTATATGCACAGGCCAAGTCCCCACTTCCCTCAAGTCCATTAAGTCCCCACTTCCCTCAAGTCCTTTAAATCCCCACATCCCTCAAGTCCTTTAAGTCCCCACTTCCTTCATGTCCCCTAAGTCCCTATATTCTTCGTATAGTCTCTCAAGTGTAGATACCCCTCGTGCTTGAAGGGGCAAAGACAATCCCAGCACAATAGCCTATCCCCGCGCAATACCATGTCTTGATGCGATACCCTATCCCAATTCTAACATGGTATAATCTCTTGTGTCAACAAACAAAAATTCAATAAAAAATCCCGAACAAAAACCATGAAAATACAATTTTTTTTTTTTAAAAAACAAGAATTTCAAGAGAAAACAAACAACAAAACAAACAGAGGAATGAACAGCCAAGTTCTTGAATTGATCATATATTTCACATCATGTGTCACCCCCGCGGGGCTCAAATTGCTATGATACACATAAAGATTCATTTCATAAAACTCCTTTACAAAGAGACAACTCTACAGACACCGATCAGATCACACCTCAAAAGCTGAACAATCTCTTCAACTCTGGGATCATGAATCAACCAATCACCACACTCACTCCGCCCAGATCAACAAAGCTGCCCAAAATTTGCACTCTCAATTGCAGCAAAAACTTGTACTCAGCTTAGGGAAAGACGCCGGGTCCAAGAGTGCCGTGGTGGCCTGGAGCGGGAAGTTGAGGAGCGCTCTGGAGCCGCGCATCTTGAGCCTCGCGTGATCCATTTTTGTTGGAGAGTTGGAGAGTTGGAGGGTACAATGATTGTGTATTTCCAAAATGTATTCTACAGATTAAGTAGGTGCAAAGATGAGGCAGTAAGTTGGATAACTTACATCAGGTGACGTAAATTTTCTTCCAAAAAATCATGCAAGCCAGTAACCAAAAAATTAGGGTTTCAGGCTCTCTCACAAAAACAAAGTAATAAAAACTTGAATGTATCTTCAAATCTCAAAACACGAACCTCAAAAACCTCGGCAGTTTTCGCATCGGCCTCCGCATCCAGCTCCTCCTTCGACTTCCGCCACAGCTTCTCCTTCAACCAGTATTTTGTTATATACTGAGATATATAGATGCCTAAGTCCAAAATGCAGTAGTGGGAGGGGGATGAAAAGGGCAAAGAGAGAAGACCTTGCTAAAACCAATAAAGTGAGAACTCCATCAAGTCATACCTTTCTTCTCAGATCAAGTTTAACTTAAGATGATACACGCTATTCTTTCACTTAAGAAAATTCTACCCATGTATCATAGAGAACTAATCTCACCATTCTCATTTTCAATAAGGAATGTTACATATTCTCAAGAGAGAGATTATGCGAAGGTTGAGTATGGACAGGAGGATTTGTAGGATCCACTGGGGACCATTCTCTCTCTTCACTGTATGACACCAATATAAATCTAGGAAGATTAAAAACAATCGGGAATAGACATTTTGCTCCAAAGAAGATGGAAATCCATTCTCCAAGCCCATTCCTCTCTTCTAAAGGTGAAAAATGGCCGTTTTCAATCTTCAAAGAATGGATCCTCCTTTTTCTATAGAAAAAACGTCGCATTATCCATTCTCTAAGGGTTGAGAATGGGCAACGAGGAGTGTAAGACCTATTCTCAACCTCTATACTTCACCTCCTAAAGATTGAGAACGATGAAGTAACAATTTCAAACTTCAGAGAACTCAGAACTCTCCTGGAGAATGCTATGACATCCCTTGATACAATTCAGTAACACCTACAAAACGAGTAAACCTTGAGCATGGAAAGCACATACCCTGAAACAGTCTGGAGAAGAAGTCTGATGCTGTTTCCCGTCACAACTTCGTCCTCCTCCGATCAAAGAGCCTCTCATAACGAATAGGTTCAAGGATCTGAGCACGTTCGGTGGAAACAATCAGCATGCACGAGTCTCATCAAAAGCTACAGCGATATCAACCCATTTCTTATTCCAGATCACGCCACAGCTCCAATCGTTTTAGGATAGGGAACAGACAGGAAACCCTCAACGAAAGTCGACATCCTTGACGTGGAAGCCACCGTTGTTGAAGATGTAGCTATGGACTCCGTAGAAGAGTCTCAACAGGGATGATGAATCTCATCAAATGCTACAGGTTTGGTGAACAAGTGAAATTCACCCATTTCTTCGTCCAGGTCACGCCACAGCTCCAGTCATCTTAGTGTTAGGGCACAGACAGGAAAACCTCAACGCAAGTTGACATTCTCGACGTGGAAGCTGCCGTTGTTGAAGAGATTCATGGTGGCGTCCCAGAGGCCAGCAAAGAGCTTCATGGCAGCGTCCCAGAGGCCAGCGAAGAAGGAGAGAATGTAGTTATGAACGCCCTCGGAGACCTCAGAAGGGATGCTGAGGAAGCTGTTGTAGAGAGTGCCCTGGATGATGCCCACGATGCATCCGATCAGCACGTCGAAGAAGAAGTGGCGCCTGAGGATGATCTGCGACGAGATCGTCGCGAGGGCCCAGGAGTAAACCAGCCAGGCGATGATGCTCACCAGCAGGTTGGACAGCATGTGCACGCCGTCGTCGAGGATGTCGAGCTCGTTGCGGAGCATGCGGCGGAGAAACGGGAGCCACACAGCGACGGCCTGCTCCTCCCACATGGGAAGGTACATGGTGAAGAAGGTGACCACCATGAGCGCGCGCGTGAAGTGGTTGGTGGGGAACGACCACGGCTCCGCTCCTGCTGCCACCTCCATGTGCGCGCGGCCGACGAAATACTTGATCAGAGTCACCAGAATCAGGTCCGCGACGAAGGCGCTCAGCAGGTTGAAGAAGAAGGTGCGCACGGCTGGGGTGAGATTCTCCTTGGGCAGCAGGTACGCGGCGGTCGCGGCTGGGATCAGGCAGATTCCGTCGCCGGAAAACTCAAGGATTCGCAACCACAGGACGAAGACCATTCGCAGCCCATGCTCCTGGATCCACCATGACGGCGGCATCTCATGGTGAAACAACCAGTCCAGCCATCCCTCTGGCCTGTGGGGCGGATTACATATCGCGCTTGTCTTCTTCGGTTTAGACCTCGACCTTGGTCTGCTCATGCTTTTGGACCGAGGTCGTCTCTTTGGCATTCTGTATCTCGTAATGCCAAGGGTCTCAACGGCCACTCGTTCGGCAAATCCTGATTCTCTTCAACATGGACTGAACAAGGCATGGATCCACATCACACGCGAATCCTTGATTAGCTGGTTAGAACGAGCGCTCAAAGCAAATCCATCTGGGAATCTACAAATGGAATGAAGATTGGAAGGAAACACAATAAAGAGCGCATGGAACAGAGCGACAACATGATTTGAGTGTATCCACAGTGCGAGAAAAGACCCACGTACAGTCAAACATGTATGTTACTAAGAGGTTCCATCTCTGACTATCTGAACCAGACTCGAGTTAAGAAAGTAGATTGGGCAACAGCAACGTTGCCACAAATAAAATGTACAAAACATTTGAGAGAAATTAGAACTGAACAAGAGTTCAAGTCCATAAGATCAAGGTCCGCATTGCTGCACCAAACGACATAGGTCCTTGGAACACGTACATCCTAAGCGTGCTGCACCGAAGAGACACAATGATCTATCTCATTCAACAGCAGTTGACAAACAAGCCCGACATCAGCACAGATCATAATTAAGGAAACCTGCACACATAATGGAAAAGGAACCACTTTACTGAAACTTTGAAACATGGCATTGTCTCATTCTTGCACACTGCAGAACAACCTACACAAAAAAGTCGTCATTGCATATGCATCGCCGAGGACATTACTCTACACAGGTCATTACATCAGCACATGCTTTGGGCAAAACTCTACCGTGACCTTACTCTCGTTTTGATTTCAGTTCTGCAGTGAAACAAGAGTGCGCTCTTCCGCCGTGACAAATCTCCTCCTCGCCCTGGACTCGAAAATCCCGTCCTTTGTGAAAAGCATCCGCAGTGTTGCACCTCATGCTGAAAATCGTGGAGATGAAAGCCGTACTCCAGAAGACTATCAACCAGACCCTTACTGCGGGGGCTGTTGTTGAGGAGGCGGCATGCCGGGTCGAGGTCCGCCATACATCCCAGGGGGGGCGCCAGGGGGAGGAGGCATGCCAGGTCTCGGGGGTCCTTGCATCTGCGGGGGCATCCCAGGTCGTGGAGGACCGCCAGGCCCGCCCATGCCCGGAGGAGGGCCGCGCATCATCTGAGGAGGACCCATGGGCCTCTGCCCGTAAGGCCCCGGCATGCCCGGTCCAGACATCTGCGGGGGAGGACCGGGAGGAGGCGGCATCGGCCGTCCGGGAGGCCCTTGCCCGTACCCCTGGGGAGGTCCTTGTCCCGGGGGTCCTTGCATCATCTGAGGACGCATGCCCGGAGGAGGTGCACCGGGAGGTCCGGGCATCGGACGCGGTACGTACTGCCCAGGTGGGGGTGGCCCAGGGGGTCGCACTCCAGGAATCGGGCCAGGAGGCGGCGCGTACGTCACGGCACCTGCTGATACCTGCGGTCGCGGCTGCATCATCCCAGGAGCAGGTCCGCCCACGCCTCTTGCAGGCCCGGCCAGCCCCGGCTGAGCCTGGTTTGCAGGTGCTGTCGGTATGCCACGCCCTGCAGCGCGACCAATCCCGGGCCCTCCTGCGGCAGCTGCAGCTGCTTTCGCCCTCGACTCGTCGGGCGGCGGAGGCCCTTCCACCGTCATCGAAATCACCTCCTCCCCGCGCAGCAGCAGCAGCCCTAATGTCCTCCTCTCCTCCCTCTCTTCCTGGCTCTTCCCCTTCTTCGGTGGCACGCGACGGAGCTCCTCACAGTCCCCCAGCACCAGGTTCATGTGCCGATCGAACGCCATGAACTTCCCTACCAGCTGCCTCCCGTCTTGTATCGTCACCCGCATCCGCCAATTTATGTACAGTAACATCTTCGAAGTCTTGGACATCGACATCTTGACCAATTTTTATCTTCACCGGCCACTGGCCTATCCTTCTCCCCCTTCCACAATAAATCCCCGGAACCCTTCCTTCCACTGCAAAACCACGCAAAAACCCTAAAAACCCAAGAAACCCTAATCCGCAGTCTCGCCAACGAACCCCACTCATAAACCACAACAATGCGCAATCTCCAGAGCAATCACAATCATCAACAAGACACAATGCAAGGCGCAAAATCATGCAACCACCAATCCGCACTGATTGAGGTGCAAAGAGAGGCGAAACTGGGCCAAATAGGGGCCAAAGGAGATGAAATGAAAGGGGACGGAGAGAGGAAGACGAGAAGAATCGTACCTGCTGAGGCCGAGCGATGTTTGCAGAAGCGTGGATCAAATCGATGAAGCTCACTCACCCGTTGCAGGGCAAGTCGGGTCTCGGAGCAACGAGGTGGAGCAAGTATGTTTGTAGGGAGCGGGACCTGGCGCCTTTGGCTGACCTTGATGGATGAATATAATCTCTGTCTGAAACGGATGACTGTCATCCTGTTTCGAATGAGCCCTTTACGTACAGGGATTATTTGAGTAAATCTTCAAAACTGTAAGGGGCGGTTTACGCTACAGACCAAGAACTCGTCCCATGCACCTCTAAAATCTGTGATTGGCTCCATCAACTCGTCCTGGGATGACTTGGGTTTACACTACAAGGAAAAAAGAAAAGTGACCAAGGGAGTTGAGGTCCTGAAAAAGCCTAGAAATAGGCCTAGTGGATAATATTGAAGGGTCCCCCGGATTTTGCGGCAAGAGAGGCAAAAAAGGTTCTTTCATTGCTGAGCGAGGAGGCATTCCGATTTTTGGTTGTTTCGGGACGATCTCGCACACAAGGGAATTTGAACTCCGGCCTCCACCTAGCAAAGAGATTCTTCCAAACACCTCTACCATGCTCCCAACCTCTTTTGATGTGCACATCTCTTCCCGTTGCCTATTTGAGCTTGAAACTGTCAATTCCTGTGAACTGGAATTATTTTACAATCACCGTTTTTGAGCACTTATTGCATCTTTTCAATGTTTTGATCATCTTTTAGGATGCTTCTTGCAAGGGTCAATACGTGGATCAAATTATAGATCCGTATGGAGGCAGCAATCAAAGGTTTCAGCCGTACATGGTTATCATGCAAGAAGAAATACAAGATGATTTTGAAGAAGTATAGAATGGACAAGAGGGCTAATGAGGTTTCTGGGACGGATAGGAAACAAGAGTGCAGATGGTTTAACAAGTGGACAAATGGAATAGCAGCAGAGCAAGTGTATACAATCAAATTTCAGCAAGTGCAACCGAAATAATTGAAGAACATCTCACTCCATCTTCACTTACTTCTGCTCAAATAATTTCAACATTAATTCCAGTACCAACAACACAAGAGAAGAAAAAGAAGACTCAAGACAAGATTGAAGGGCTTTTGGAAGAAGTGGTTGGTAATTCCAGCGCCCTTCTTACTACATTTCATGAATCCACCAATTTCTTGAAAAACATGGATAGGAATTTTGCAGCATTGCTAGAGAAGTTCTAGCTACTCTTCTAGATGATCTGGTCCACTATCACTATCCGTATCAATGATGGTGGACCTAGTGCGTAGTTTATGCTGCCACAAGCTCACAGCTATTAGTTCATGCATCATTGTAGCTTCACGAAATAAATCATTTGCCTTCTCATTTTCTTTGAGTAAAAAATTTCAGATTCACCATCATTCACCTTGTCCGGAATAAGCACATCTTCCCTAGCCGCAATTCAACTTCTTACTTAGCAATTCCTGTTGTTTCACCACGTAATTCGCTACCGTCTCTAATCTCTCCTTCGGCTACTCTCCTCTCCAATTTTTCCTTGGCTTTAGCAATCCAACCATCTTCGATGCCATCACTATTAATAATGCATATGTTGTGTAGAAGTATACAACTTGCTACAATATTAGGCATACTTATCAAGGGCACTTCAGATCTTTTCATAATTATCCTCCATTGTCCCTTCAATATCCCAAATGCTCTAACCACATACATGCAAGTAGATGATTGAATAAAATTCCAATTTGCCTCTCTACCATGTAATGTTGCCTTACCGCCTTTGAATGAACAATACATCCAAGGTCTCACCGGATATGCCGCATCTCCAATCAATTTGTAGGGTTGAAACTTACCTTTCATGCAAGCTCCTCTTATTCTTGTAACCTGAAATACAGCCCAATCATGAAGACTACCAGCCCAACCAAACTCATAATCCCAAAACATGCAATCTGGTCCAACAATCCCTTGTATAATTGTTGAATGAAAGGACTTTCTACAATAGTAATCTTCCCCACCAACGACAGGAGCTAATACAGGAATGTGCGACTCGTCAATTGCTCCAATAATGTAAGGTATTCCATGTAATTGTTCAAACCGTGAAGCTAATGCCCTAAGCTACGATTCAGTTGGAGTTTGAACAAAAGTGGCTGAAGATGCTTCCGAACACAATTACAAAACTCCCGTACAACTATTGAAAGTGTAAGTTTGTGAACTCCATACAAATCTCCTAATATGCTCCGCAATCCATCACCAATACCCAATTTGTGCAAAGACATTGCAACCCTTTCTTGTACATGCACAGTTGGCCTAAAACGAGTATCTTAATTCTTCAAATATGGCCCCAATCTCTCACACAAAAATATGAAAGTACTGAAATTAACTCGAGTCCGACTCCAAAAATCCTTCTCTGTCCATGAACCCAACAACAAACGGTCCACAAATCCAAACATCCGGGCTTGACTCCATATGCTCCTCTCTCTACAATACAAACTTTCATGAAGCAAGCTGAAAAAAACAAACTTCTCCCATTCTCCTTGCAAGATCAAGGCTTGCATATCTGCAACATGCTTTGCAAGCATGTACAAACACATGTATAACCCTAAAACTAAGACAAGACTCCTTCTCCTCTCCTCCATTGAAACCATGATTGCTGCAATTCTAGGGGAAGAGAAGAGACTCAGAAGAAACTCAAGGCTAGAGAAGAGAAGAGAAGAGAAGAGAAGGGAAGGGAAGAAGGAGGAGAAGAAAGAGAGATGGTAAAACAGGACAAAATTTTCCAAAACTGCCCTTTTTAGGCATTCATTATAAAAAATCAGCAAACCCACTTTTTAGTACATGGTCATTCCTCCCGGTCCAAGTTCGGTTTACAGTTAGTGAGAGGCCCAAGGGCTTTAAAAATTACATTTTTCTAAAGTGTGACCATGGAGGTGTGACCATGGAATTAATCCATTTTCCTTGGTCATGGCTCTTGGTCTATAGTGTAAACCGCCCCTAAGTATGCACCACCCAACCCTGTCAACTCTTCTAAACAATAAAATTTGTGTCATCTCATTCATCAGAAATATTTTGAGATGACGTTAACCCTTTAATGCCAGAGAGGCCTAAAATAGGCCTCTGCAGCACTGTCTCCAGGAATTACGCAGCGTTAAAGGGCTAATGTTCTTGTCATTTGTATCTTTTAGTTATCGTAAACATTGTTCAATTCCCGCATCTCCGTGCCAAATTATTGATTTTTCAAATCAGAGTGGTTTGGACATAGTGAGAATAATCTAGGTATTACATGGATAATCACGCGAGTATAATTTTGGCATTACATAGGTATCACCTGAACAAATCTCTGACAAAATTGGACACTATCCTTTGTGAACAAATTATGTACAAAACTGACCAACGCATAGGATATATGGTATGAAGTTAGTGGAGGCTTAGTCAAATTTTTAATTTTTAATTTTTTTTGGTGAGAAGGAACAAAGACTCATGAAGTTTACATGAGATTTTGGAGGGTTGGGTTCCAAAATTAAGCATAGAAGGCCTTCATGCTGCATAGAGATAGGCCTCTAATCCATGTGGTAAATTAAAACTTAATCTACAAATGTTTTGATTATAAGATTCTAGAACTAATGCTAAGACTTCGGGTTCTTGGAACCATCTTTGAGATTCAACTGTGATCATTTCAAATAATGAAGTTCAAAGAAGGGCTATGGGAAAATGATGGAAAATTTGCCACCTTGCCATGTATTCTCCCAAAGTGAAGACGATAATCTTTTTTGGTAATTTCGATCTTGGATGGAGTAAGTTCGGTAGGAATTTCTTAATGATATCTAAGGGGCGGTTTACACTACGGACCAAAAACTCGTCCCATGCACCTCTAAAATCTGTGATTGGCTCCATCAACTCGATTGGCCAATCACAGATTTTAGAGGTGCATGGGACGAGTTCTTGGTCCGTAGTGTAAACCGCCCCTAAGGATATATGATGATTGTAGAACATGTCCGAGATATATTACCTCTCAAGTCCATCAACCAACACATTGGAATTTGGTGTGCAAGATCCCACTGTAATATGCACATGGAGGGGAGTAGCATTGCTGAGTGAGAACTAGCCAATCGTTAGATCTTAACCCTTTAGCGTCGTATATTTTCAGTTACAGCTCCTTGTGTGTAAGTTAGATGCACTTCTTTTGGTCAACTTGTCTAGCACTAGTTCATATGCTTCAAATGGAACAATTCCCCGACACATTGGTGCAAGTATGGAGAGCTAGAATGATCTTTGTGATTTGGGATCAACAGTGACATGTACCCTACGTGCAGATGCTGTTGTGCATGATCTACTCGTGTATTATCATCGGCGCTAAAGGGTTAAGAGCAAAGTCTAAAGAGCTCCATCTTCGGAGTGTGCTCACGACACAATTCATGTAGAGAACAGAGACATCAAAACATGGATGGTCATGATAGTACGTGTTACCTTAAATCTGTAAAACTGATGTACGCGGTATCTATTCACGTGATACCGCACACACGATTCCGGTTGCAATGATTTCAACTTGATGATACATGATGATTCTACAGCACAGCAATTGTTATCGGCCTTGCAGCATTCTCCGCATCTCCACGGCCATCTGCTCCGAGACCCGGCCCCTCGAGCGGCGGCCAGAACAGCAAATGCGCCGTCACAACCGCAAACTCGAGCGTCGCCGCCGTCGCCACCACGCGTGGCAGCTTGGCGCGTGGAAAACGAACCTTGCACGCCGCGGTGGATGAGCACCGCTGGAAGTGCGTCGTGGATGATGAGCAGACGCAGAACAACCGCCACCGCCACCGCCTTCGCCGCCTATCTCACATCCAGCATTAACCACGTCTCAGATCTAGAGATCTTGCTCCACAGCTTCGAATTCCTCCGCGCGCGCCGTTTTCACCACCGTCTCGGCTTGTTTCACCACTGCGAAGCGGGCGAAGGAAGCGGCGACCCAGGGGTCGCAGCCCGGGCCGCGGCACCAGCAGAGCAGCAGGAGCTTGAAGGATGCGATCCAGGTGAGGATGCAGGAGAGCGTAACGAGGCCCACGAGGTGCGTGGTGCGGTTGAAGATGGGCGGGAGGAAGGCGTAGAGGGCGAGCACGGGGACGGCGGGGACGAGGCGCGGCAGGCCCGCGGGGAGGCGGCAGAGGATGTAGTAGACGTACGCGGAGGCTGTCAATGCAAGCAAGTGGCCGACGAGGAGCCCCTCCTTCCATGTCTGCTCCTCGTACCCAACGATCGACATCGCGTCGGAACCCTGTGCCTGATCACCTTGCCGCCAATGCGAAATCACTGCACCGGCGAGATGAAGCTAGTGCTGGAGTTCTACCAAGTCCATGTCCTCGTCGATCAGAGGGAGTAGAGAAAAGATCAGTGTGGTCACTACACTTCAATTTTGATTGTTGGAGCTTGGATAATTGCTTGATCGATAAAGCTCTCGCTGATATGGTATTCTAAATTGATACCGTGAAAAATTGGCGGAGAAACAAGGATTTGATCCACAACTGCTTTCAGAAAACGTCACGGAGCTATCGCAATGCTTGTTCTAAATCGGATATTAAAAAGAACTAGGCCACTTAGCAGACATCTTTGTTGCACGTGCACGACTACTTCTATCAGAATGATTCCCAGTAATTTCTTGAAGTGTTTCTCCTTTTCGGTGAGACCATTTTGGGGCAAGTTGTTTGTGTTGGAAGTTCGTTAACTTTTCAGTCAAAATTGCATCACAACCTTAACGACTGAGTGTGCGAAAAACATGTAGAAGCTACAGTACCGGCAAACGCTGTGTGGTGATGGACGATGTCAGCACCGAATGAAGCTTGTGTGGGAACTTCGGCCGCGTCATCTTCAGTTTCTGTGGGTTTGTCGATGAATGTCTTCTCCCACTGTCACCCACTGTTTCACTGTCCATAGTTGGGGTTTAAGGCGCATTCAAAGCCAGGTTCAATGACATCAAGGAAACATACACCAACCGACATCAGCTATCTAGAAACAGTATCCAACACTTTCAACATGTAGCAAGAAACCCTGTTGCTTCTCATTCAAAAAGTGTCGCTCTTCACTTGCGTAGAATGTTGGAAAGGGTACTTTTTCGTGTCTTTTGTGACCTGTCTGACTAAGCAACTTCTAAAATGCTTGAAGTAGTAAGTGAAGGGCGACATGACTGCTAAGTTAGTACTGAATACCGCTGCAGATGACTCCTGGTTATCTAGTCTGGGTGTTGAATTTGTATTGTGTTAACCCCTAAAGGACCAAGTGTCCAAAAAGGGCTTTTTGAAAATTCGGTCAGGTTCCTATGCTGTCAATTTCAAACATTCATCTTTGAAATTCTTACCATAGAAGGGCATTACCAAGACCTTAGTGGGAAAACAATTTTTTCCTAAATTGGACATTTAATGAAAAAGTTATAGGGTTTTTAATTTCAAATGGGGAGGGCGGGCACCTCGGGCACCTCCAAAAACTTTTGATAGCACACTCTATTGAAAGTGAGATTTTCAGTACTCGCAAGTAATATTATTTCCCTTCATGTTGTCAAAAAAAAGTTCTTGTCTTTAGTGAAAAATAGCATACCAACCCAAGTCAAACATTTTCACACATTGTCACTCATTGTCGGGCAAGGTACCAAAAAAACTTCTTCTTTTCCACATAAAACCTAGAGATCTTCATATTTTTCACTTTTTATTTTTTCCACAACAATATGTAATGTAAACCTTCTTATTAACCATTCGGATTATCAATCAAAAACATATTAAGTTCAAAAAAAATTAAAGTGTGAATTAACAAATTTCGAGCCTCCACTCCTTGCACACTTGTTTTGAATATGCTACACCCTATCTCTACCTCTAAAAATTGGTGTGTAAGGAGCTAACATCATGCTTAACAAGATGGTAATAGTTTTAGACCTTGTGAAGTGAAATTTTTTTGACACCAACTGAAGTCAAAGTCTGCTGATCCACTAAACGCAGGGAAGAAAATGAACCATTTACTTGACTTCAAACACTATAATCTTTCAATCCGTGCGGTCAAAGTTTATGAAATTTTGTACATGTATTACTTAATAAGCCTTTATTGAGATCCTACGGTCAGAACTAAAAATAAAAGTTTTTGTTACCTTCTTTATTCATTGCACTAGAATCCATTTAGTTTGAAGTGTTTTTGGTGTAAAACTGCCTTGGTACCTTAGGGGTTAAGCTGCTATTTGGAATTGGTCGTTTCTAGCCACATGTGATCCTGGTTGTTCCTCAGCTTGTAGCTGTGCATGCTTGTCGTAGGTTAGGAAGTTCATGCTTAGAAGAATTTGTACCTGCTAAACAGTTGGAGCACGAACTAGATACTGTATGGGAGAAAAAACACAAGGACCCGACCAGAAACACAGAATCTATTGTGAAGGTTTGTTAACAACTCAGATAATATCCCCAACTTCATTATTTAACCTCAAGGCTGGCTAAAATTAGTTGAAAAGGTCGAACTGCTACTTATAGACTGTGAAATGATGAAAAAATTAATGGTACTTAACCAGAATGCTGACGAGCATCATAATGCTGACGACCACTTTTCTGTTGAAATGCGGCTGTCACAATTAGACCCCCTTCGGACCAGCGACCGGTCGAAACAGGAATCTACGGAATTCGTAGATGATGTTGAACATCATCTACTTCACTGGTACGTTCGCTTTCGATTAGTTCCTGGGCTTCAACTTAACTTGATGTGTTGCAGCGGCAGTCCACCACCTTTGCCTTCCTCATATGTTAGTTCTCTGATCCGGCTTCTGGAAACGAAACGCATGAAGCCTAGATCGCCTGCCCAATAGGGTTTGTCAAGTTGTGAATTACTGAGTTGATTAGTGGGTTGAGTCACAGTAGGAGTGGTCGAGTTGCCAGTTAGTCAGTTAATGAGTTGGGTCACCAGGGAATTGAGAACGAAAACCGACCGTGTATAAACTTCTTGTGAATGCTGTTACTAGTGTTAGCGAGTTCACTTTCTATAGAATCTGCTAGAGTTTGAGGTACAATTCTCCATTCACTAAACCAGGTCGCTTTTCGGTACGTTCTCTGTTTTCGAGAGGCTTTGTTGTGGCGTAGGAGCAGCCATGGAGTTGGAGACGGGGTGAGAGAGCGCTATTCGGCGGAGGAAGTGCGTGGCAAAGACTTGATCTCCACAACCATGGATCTGCTATCACAAGGCTCGTGTGCAGCATTTGGATCGCACAAGTGTGTTCTAGTGAGGGCTCTTACATCCTACCATTGCTGGAATGTCAAGAGACGAAATACTTGGTTGTTCTTGATTTGGGCTACGGAGTATTTTACTTTTAATTTGACGATTCTTTTACTTTATGGTGGATTATTGGTATGCAGGGTCGATTTAGCCTCAGAAACCGGCTTGAGCATGTCAATGGCGAGCAGCTCCGGATTGGAATTCGGTCTCAGAAGGTGGATTCGGACGGAGCCGGTGCTATGATCACGGCACGGAACGGGACGAGCCATTTGGCGGAGTTCTCAGATGCGTTGCAGAGTAGGTCGCGTTTGTATTTGTCGTAAATTAGGGTTTGGGTTTTGGAGTTGGACTTTGAGCCTGATCCGCTGATTTGTTGGCCGCATAGCTGTTGCCAAGGCGCTGGAGGACGTGGCGGTGAAGAGAGCTCATGCGCAAGACGAAGCCGCGCAATGGAAGCGCAAGTACGAAATGGAGCTCCTTCGAAGCGCTCATCTGGAGCGCCTCCTTGCTGACAATGCAGCTCATGGTAAGTCTCTTTTATCATCGAAAGATCAGAGTTCTTCCTGAAGTCACCTGAAATTTTAATAAAATAACCCCTCTTTTTGGTGTCAAATCATGCACCCTGCATCCTTTGAACTAGCCGGACAGTTTTTCACACAAGTATATATCGATGTTGCAGACTTTTCAAGGCAGGATGATCCGTCAGCCATGTCCGATGTTGAGACGGATTTTTCGCCACCAAACGGTACTTCCCAATCCAAGGAAGTCAAGCAGCAAGTGCTGAGCTGCAATCCTGACCCTTTCAACAGCCTCTACTTGGGTACACAGTTGGAGGGGGAAGTATCTGAAAAGGTGCAACGAGGAACTTTTATCCCTTTCAAAAATATTTGAAATCGTCCGTCCTCGTGAGTTTTCTTTTAGGGTTTAGGATTTAGTTGTAAATTACACTTATTTGAAAAGTTAGGCAAGGATGCCGTGAGTTTTTATCTCTTTTATCATTTCTGATTATTAAAGTCAGCCCTGAATAGCTCTAAATTTCCTCAATCAGCTCAGAGGATAAAGGCGGCTAAAATTCATGACCTCTCCTTCTTCCTTTTCAAAGGTGGCTAAACTACTTGTAACTTGAGTTTAAAGACCACCAAGCTCTATTGACTTAATTGAAGGATCCTAGTGGAGAGGCCACCAATCTTTTACATTGATCTATTAGCTAATAAGAGGCAAGAAAAGTAGTATAAATCAAATGAGGTGGTATCTTATTGAACCTTTGGGTGAGTTTACCACTTACTCTAATCTGATTTGTTCTTGTATTGCAGGCAAAGTTCACGCTCACTTGGGACACTGTGGACGAGAGAAGACAAAGGCAAACCCACGACCTTGTCTCATTTGAAGCTGGTGACATCAACACAGAAGTCCGAGCCAACAAGCAGGTGCTATTCTTTGGGAATTCGGCTCTGCCAATGGAACCTATTTTGGTTTGGGGCTCTTACAGTCCTTGTTTGATCATGTGTGATAGATCACTTTGGTTTGGGAGTCTCCACCTCGATCAGTATTCATTCTTTTGAAACCAAATTCCGAAACCGTGCTTCAGCTTGGTAAAGAAATGGTGTGGTGAGTCAAGGTTTGAGCCCTTCTGTACTTTTAGGAATCATTGTGGTCCAAATAAGAAGAACATCATCAAGAATGAGCATTGATTCGCACTTGTTCCAGTTTTCTCAACTCGTGAGTTATGCACAAAGTTCGCATCTTTCTTACAGAATATCTAGAATGAGTGATGTGATTCTTGACCAACCATGATCTACAGGTGGCTCAGAGACCAAAATGTTGCAAATGTGTTTGTGGAGCCGAGAGTGAAGGCAGAATTATTGGAGGAAAGCACCGACTTCGACTTCATTCAGTCATGTGAGACAGGTACATTTAGAGACTTGTTTTGATCTCTTGGCTAGAATTCTTGAAAGGAATCCAGAATGCTATCTATTACGAGTCATGAATTCTGCATTGGGATTCTGTGGTGGCAGAGAAGCAACTGATAGACATCAACAAGCGAGTGGACCTGGTGATTACTTTGGGTGGTGATGGGACGATGCTCTGGGTAAGCCTCCTTCTCTCTGGTCATTTTCTACCACTTATTAGTAAAGTCACCCGAAGTTTGAATAAGATACCCTTTCTTTCAATAAACAAAATCAACTCCAAGTACTTCTCAATACTTAAATCAGAGAGAAAGGTGGCTGATATTCGTGGTAGCTCAAAAGACTCTTTTCTTCCCTCTCAAAGATGGGTAAAGTTGTTTTGACTTGAGTTTAGAGACCATCAAGCTCTTCCATAGAATTAGACCACCAAGCTCTACTATATATCTAGAATCTATTTAGAGTGAGAAAAGAGTAGTCAGCAAAGGGGGAGTATCTTATTGAGTCTCTGGGTGACTTTATCAGTAATTCTATCTGCTCACGCCTTGAAGTTGATTTGTTTAAATCTAGTGATCTTGGATGATGGTGTTTGCAGGCGGCGTCGCTGTTCGAAGGTCCTATGCCTCCTCTGGTGGCCTTCTCAATGGGCTCCCTAGGCTTCATGACGAAATTCCGTATCCACACTCACTACCATTAACCTGCTTTCTTCTTTTCTTAGTGCGTTTTTTTTCAAAGGGAGGGCACCTTTTTTCTGTATGTATTCCTATTATTTTAGAGGTGTCTGTAAGGTCACAATAAGACACCTCTTCTTTTTATTGACAGTAGATAGTCAATAGAAGAGCTTGCTTGTCTTATCCTTCATTTCAGTCAATGGAAGAAACTCAAGTGAAAGTAGTTTCAACCGTCTTTGAGAGTGAAGAAAGAGTTTCTACCCTTAACAGTAACCGCCTTTTCCTCATTCAAGCTGATTTCATATCTCGACAGAGTTGTTTTGATTATGAAAAGAGAGGGGGTATCTAAAGAAATGGCGCTTTTTGTTATTATATCTGCAGTCAAATCCTGAACCTGGGACTTCACAGAAAGCTGTCTGTACAGGGAAAGCTTACAAGCCATAATGAGAGGTCCGGTCTACATAACGCTCCGACACCGCCTCCATTGCCAGATACTCCGCAACGGTGACACAAGCTCCAGTGAATATCTCGTTCTCAACGAGGTTTCCATCGACCGAGGCATGTCCGCAGCCCTCTCCAACCTGGAATGCTTCTGCGACGGCCACTTCGTCACCGTCGTGCAAGGTGATGGCTTGATAATTTCAAGTCCATCAGGAAGCACGGCGTATTCTTTGGCAGCCGGAGGATCAGTGGTGCACCCTCAGGTATGGTCTTTAAACGTACTTTTGGCTTAGGTATGATTTTTTTTCAAATAGTTTGCTTAGTTATGGTTTTAAAATCTTGGAGACTTACTGGAGGGATGGGCCGTTGATCTACAGGTTCCGGGCATTCTTTTTACTCCAATTTGCCCACATTCTTTGTCGTTCAGGCCACTGATTTTGCCCGATTATGTTACTCTGCGAGTTCAGGTGCGTGTCAGTGTCTCTTTGTCAGAAGAGAGAAGCTCATCGGTTAATTTCTTTGCTATTTGTGAAGTCACCGAAACTTTCAACAAGATATCCCCTCTTTTGGCTACGCTTTCCTCACTCTGATTAGTTACTAGATATAAACGAGCATGGTGGTCTCTAAACTCAAGCCAAAGCAGTCGTTTAGAGTGAAGGAAGAGCTTGCATAAGATCAATCAAGCATTTTCTCCAGTTTGAGAACTATTTAAAGCTGATTTTGATTATGAAATAAAAGAGGGGGTATCTCATGCAAAGTTCGGGTAACTTAACAAATAACTCAACCGTTGTGAGACGTACTCTCGAGTACATGCTTTCCTTTTTTTGTGTTGTTTGGTATGGAGTTGCCCTAAAGTCAAAGTACTTGTAGCTGTCCTTGAAAATGAAGAACGAGATATCATGAATATTAGCCGGCTTTCTCTCGAGCTAATTTCAAGTACGAAAAAAGAGGGAGTATGTCATTTGAAGTCGGGGAGACTTTACAACGGAGATATTGACGAGAACATGCTTTGTGTATTTGCAGTTGCCTGTGAATTGCAGAGGTCAAGCGTGGGCCAGTTTTGATGGGAAGGGGCGGCAACAATTGTGGGGCGGGGACGCGTTGATCGTGCGCATGTCTGAGTGGCCTGTGCCTGCAGTTTGTGAGAAGGAATCAAGCGGCGATTTTCTCTGGAGTGTGAGGGAAAGCCTGCACTGGAACCGGAGGAACATCCAGTTGGCGGACGACCGCCCGTTCTACCCCAATTGATCAGGAATGCAATTTTCGACCATAAGATCCTAATAGAACTTCAGAAAATCACAGGAGTATAGAGCTTCATAAACACTGCACATATTGGAGGATTATAATATTTGAATTGACAAAAGTTCTTTGTCTTGCATTGTGATGATCGTTAGATTTTGGCTTCACTTCAGGTTTTTTTTTATGTGTTTTTTTTGGTCCAAATTCGGCTACAGGCTTCAACGGTCAGATCTGTGATATTCGATTGGCTCATGTGTTACAAATTTTGGAGCACGGTGGTGGATGCAATGTTCATAGCAGGTGCATGTTGTGTGTGTTGTGGCACTATTTATTTGCAGGTATCATTTGGCATATTCGAGTTCTTTTTGTTCTATATATGTGTTGTATTTTCAGACATGTATGATAGATTAGCGCATTGCTTTGTGGCATGTGTCACTGCTTTGCATCCGACATTCTACACCCTAAATTCGTGACTTTAGAGTTATGTCCCATGTGCCAATGCCTCCGAGGCAAATGACAAGCCAAGTTGGCTCTACATCTTCTCGGTCTGCTCCGAAGTAGTCTGTAGTTGAAAGAACAATTCTTGTCTATTCTCTATCACACATAATACCTCAAATAGACTCCCGAAGATAAGATGTACAAAATTTGATGTTAGAAATTACACATAGTTTATTTTAAATAGTGTTGTTTTAACATGGTAATCTTTAAACTATCACAAGTGATAACCACAAAATCAGCAAAACCAAATTCAATGCCAATTACACTCCAAAGCCTCGACAGTAAATTAATTATACAAAGAGAACAACAACATAAATATAAGACAATAAACTAAAAATACAAAGTGAACAACAACAGAAATACTAGACAACAAACATCAAACTAACGGTGCTAGCTTCTAAGCAGTGGAACCATATTGGAAGTGCTCAAATGAATATATCTACTATTGAAAACACGGCTCAAAGGGGAAGCTCTTCAATAGGGCGATTTACTGTTCAGTACCTTGCAAATGAGTTACATTTATTTCTTGAACTGTCAGAACACGTCTTCTATAGTGGTGTCAATTCGGAATGAGATCTTGGCAAGAATTTCAAACACCTGGCTACGTAACTTAGTGGATACATGAAAATCATAGTTGTGACTCACCAGCTGCTAAATTTAGGACGTACCAAAATGTCAACAGCTACAAATTCGGGATTTTTAAGAGACAACTTGAACTTGCTGTCACTACAACTGGAATGCTTGCAACAATGTTAACTGCGAACACGCCATCACAACAAAGATTTTTTCTGACTTGCAACTACAAAATGGATCCTTGGGTTCTAAGAATCATAGTGGATTTGAGTGCTAGAGTGTTTGTAGCAAAACTGAGTATTGGTGGAGGTCGAAATTGTTGGGTATATGGTCTGTGCAAAGTTGTGCATGTTGTTGTTGTCTTTGCATGCTTGTTGTGTATTGGTTCCATTTGAGAGAGATAAAAACAAGGATTTTGAGTGAGGAAGAAAGAGGGGTCATCGTGGGAATGCGGAGTGCTGGAATGTCAACTTATAGTATTGCGAAGGAACTGGAAATGAGTCAGTCAACTGTCTTCACTATCTGGAAGAACTACTGTGAGCGTGGTACAGTGGTAGCGCGTAAGCCCTGTGGAAGGGCTCAAAAGCTTTCGATTTGTGATAAGAGGGACCTTGCGCACATTCTCATCCAAAATCGTCACCTATCTCGTGGAGATATCATTGAGCAGATGAGGGTCAAGGTCTGCAAGCGCACATTGTCAACGTATATCAATAAATTGGATTTTGGCAATCGAATTGCAGTGAAGAAGCCATATTTGAGCGAGAAACACAAAGCAGATAGGCTAGCATTTGCAAAGGCACACAAGAGATGGACTCTATCAGATTGGCGCAACATTATGTGGACAGACGAGTCTTCTTTTGAAATTGGAAAGAGGTCCCGACAAGTCAAGGTTTGGCGTCGAGCATATGAACGCTACTCAATGGATTGCATAGCCCCCACATTCAAGTCGGGCCGCACTTCCGTCATGATTTGGGGTGCCTTTAGTGGCTTTGATAAGTGCCCTATTATTGTTATGCCACTTTACAAACGTACAAGTGAAGATTTTGTGAATATTGTATATGAAGGTCGCTTAAGTGACTTTTATTTCATGCATGATGAGCGTGAGAATCTTATCCTCATGGAAGACGGCGCCCTAGTGCATCGTAGTAAATACGCTGAAAGTTGGAGAGTGGCGCATCACATTAAGAAGCTGAAGTGGCCGGCAAACTCGCCGGACTTGAACCCTACAGAAAACCTATGGATGATTGTAAAGGACTGTGTACAAAATGGGCCGATATCAAAAAACCAAGAAATGATTGAATCCATTGAACGGGCATGGGAAGGCATCTCTAAGGAAATAATTGAGATCCTCATTGCTAGCATGCCTAAACGTATGAAGGCTGTAGTTGATGCTAAAGGTGGTAGCATAAGATGGTAGGTAGTATATTCTAAGATACTTTATTGTTGTATGATTTTGCAAGTTTGTTGTAAAATTTTCTTCTTGCAGTAAAGTCCACTTCATTACCTTTCCAATGCAATTTTCCATACATGATTTGGCCCAAAATTGAATCTGTAATGCCAATTCGAAATTACAACTCCATGTCTGTTAATTGCCTTGTGGATACAATAAACGTAACTCATTTGCAAGGTACTGTACAGTAAAGTGACATTCATATTGGCGTTTTGTCACGGGATGTGGCATCGAGGGCCTCTTTGTATCGTAGTTTTAGCGTAGATTAGTTTGTTACTAATCTACGGGTGTTTAGGGACAAACGGCAGCGCATCGCATTCATACGAGGATGATTTTCATCCACTTAGGGTTGTATGCGTGTGCGTATAGCGCCGCACACGTCCTTGATTTTACGTCTTTGTCAAGTCAAGCTTTGTCAGTAAGTTAGAGATTGTTAGTGATTACCTTTGCTTGTAAGTGATTGTTTGTCATTAGTAAAGGTTTTGCATTCTCTTATACCACTTGCACTTGTTGATTCTTCCTTTGTGGAGTGCCAGACGCTAGACTACGTGAGTGATTTCATACTTGTTCACTTGACAAAGACCCTCTCATATTTCTTACTTTTCCACTATTTTTGCATTTGAGGAGTTGTAGAAAATAGAAAGAGTAGAGGAAAAGTGGGTTACATATATTATAAGTGTATGTGCAATTTTCTTTGAGTTTTGAGTGTGGGAGGGAGATCTCATATTCACGCTTATGCTCTGGGAGGGTGCTGGAGCTCGTTGGTGCACTCGACCTGGAGCAGGCTCCTAGCATTGCTTGAATCCGCGATAACCGGGCTGTAGTGACTGATCCCCGGGCTCCGGATGGATCACCACTAATACTGAGGTGGGGCCGAGGGCTGAAAAGGAAGAGAGCCTGCAGATTATGAGCCCGGGACTCTAGGGAACAACTAGACTCAAGGGCCCGCCCACGGATTTAGAGCGATCCCGATTTAGCAATCACGGGTTGTAAGGCTGCAGAAAGAGAGAGCTTGACTGCCAACTGCAGGCGAAGGCAATTATCACGCGGATTTTGGACGAAGTCAGTGGGACACGTGGGGCATGGAACCAACAGGCTTGGGCCAACTGACTTGGGGCATGGAGCCAACAGGCTTGGGGCAACGAGCTAGGACGTAAAGCCAATATGAACTTAAAACCACAGATACCCCATTCGCGCTTTGAAATACCTTAAACCGTCAGTTTTGCACCCAAAACTTCAGAAGTCCCTATAGTTGGAAGATCAAATTTTAGATTTTGCACACTTATTTTTTGATTTTGTTTGCGGATTTGAGTTTGCGGTAAAATTGTAAGACTACTAATATACAAATTTGTCAGTTTACAAAGAAAAAATATTTTGTGACCTTAAATTTTTTAAAAAAATATTAGGGCTAAACTTTGGAGTAGATTACAAGGGCATTGTTATTTGGATGTGAGTGACATTTATGCTTATAGTTAGGATTTCCGCCATTTGACCTAATTTTAGTGTTAGTTTGGCATTTTTTGTGATTATCCACCAATGTATGTGATTTTATTGGTGGGTTAGTGTTTTTAAACACCACGGTCAATCTTCACTACTCCCTTAGTTTTAGACGTTAGGGAAAAACACTTTTTAGTGTTTGTTTTTGTATTGCAGGTTTTGCGACTCAGGCCATCTACTGCAGACGTGTGCTAGTGGCTCTGACCCCTTGTCTTTTCTGCTTTTATGTTGTTAGAGGAGAGGATCTGGTTTTGATTTAAGGATTTTTGTGCGGTACCCCTTTGTTGCGGGCTTGTTGCTGGTATTTTCCGGTGGCCCCATTTCTTGTTGTACTAGATCGTGGTAGGGTACCAGAGGGGTGAAGTCGGGTTTATGGCCGGCAAGACCTTTCTATGTGGGGGATTGTGATTGGACCCGTGCTAGCCGGAGGTGATGACTGGTGAACCACAAAGTTTGGTGGTTTTGCAGGTGCAAGTTGTCTGTTCGCACCCTCACCCTTTAGATAGTACCCGTAGATAGGTCCCGAGGTGGTTGTTGTTTATGGTGAGTACACGGAGTCGGTATTACCGATCCCCTCCACCAGACTACTCGGAAAGTACTTCCACTAAAGACTATGGGCGAGGGTCGGAAATCGACAAGGCTTTTGAGCCTATTTCGGCATTGGATACCGACTGTAGGCTTCGAGTCTGGGGCGTGGGCATGTTTCACCACATAGAGGACAATCTCTGTCATGTAGTACGAGACAAGTTTTCAGGACGGGCTGGGGGCATCTCCTTGCTCGATTGGCGGTTCCGATTCCAGACGTGGATGAAAGAGAAGCGCCAACGGACGCCATCGTTTATCGATTGGTATGCGTTCGAGCTCTTGCCCCAACATTTGTAGCTGGAGGCCCTTTAGTCATACGGGTGGTGGACCATGCAGCACGACGCACAGTTGCGCCCCGTTGAGGAGTACTAACGCGAGCGTGTGGAGTTGGTAACTACACTCAAGGAGAGTGCGGTTGCCTAACTCTCGACTTCCACCGAGGAGCCTAAGGTGGAAGAGGGTTTCCTTGCTGAAGACTCCAGGAGCAAGGGCATTGCCGTTGTGGCCGAACGGTCTAGCATGGGAGCCATGTCACGTTTGGTCATGGCTATACGTGCGGCATTGATGGTGGTTGGCGATCCGCCAGCCTTTAATCCTTTGGCGCAATTCATGGCGCACTTGGTGGTGGAGTACGGGGGGTTCAAGCGTAATCAGATGCAGCGCATCCAAGATTTCTGCCAGGAGAAGGACGATACCCCTTGCACCATATATACTCGGTTGGCACGCTTGTCAACGGAGCCCGGTGATGTGTTAACGAAGCGGAGCTAGTGATGATCTTCATCTCCAAGCTAGATAAGCGGATCGTAGAGTTGATTAGTACACATGTTCTTTTCTGTTATCACGGGAACGCCACTTTGGCGGAAGCGTTTGCCGAGGTGGAAGCGCTTGATAGAGCGATCGGCGTGAGCGAGGCTACGGATTTGGTCACGACGATGATGGACGCTCCTAAGCCCAAGAAGCTTTCCATTGCGACTGGTAGTTTGGCGGAAGCACAACCTATAAAGGTTGTGCATTGTTGGGCTTGTGGGGAGGCGGGTTACACTAAGGGGGGCCCTAATTGCTCCAAAAAGAAGGGGGCACGCAACCGTGAAGGCCAAGCCGAAAACCAAGGCGGCCAAGACTGCAAAGAAGGCTGGGGCAAGGGGAAGAAGGCTCTGACATGTTCTCATTGTCACAAGACTAGCCATAGTGATGAGAGTTGTTTTGCTCTTTACCCGGAGAAGCGTCCATGATCTTCGGCTGCTGAATCAGAGGTGGTGAAGAAACTCCAGGCCAAAATGGCGGAGCTGAGGAAGCAGATGAGCGCGATGGCTTCATTGGACAAGTGGCGGATCCACAACCTCCAATGAAGGGGTCAAGGCTTATCTTCAGCCTTAGATCGCTATTTGTATGGCGCTTCAGGGGAGGTGGTGGCAGTAGTTTCCACTTGTGCTTAGACTACCGCACAGGCGGTGGCACCTTCTCCCTCTGTGGTAAGGAGTAGTGGTCGTCCACGCCACATGGGTTTGCCGAACCAAATTGGTCTGTGTCGTACCCCAAATTTTAATTTTTTTGTAAATAGTTACTTAGGAAGGGTATCACCGTACCACTTTATTAAGTTTAGAGATAAGTCGCCACCTAGTAGTGGCTCTTAGGGGGGATTAAGGTAGGAAGGAGGCACAAACATTAGATAGGTGCTAAACCGGATAAGTAGTGGTTTAACACCGGATCCTAACACCCTTGTCAAACGGGTGGATCGAGAGTTCGGAGAGGCCTTACCCACGGAAGGTCCACCGGCACCGACACGGAAGCTACAACTAAGAAGCTCCGAGCTAAGCCCTTGTATAAAGCCCGAATCACGGGTAGGTCCGAGTATCCGAGCTGGAGAGCGACCAAAGGGAGGACGAGATACGAGCTGGAGGGCGAGTTGGAGAGGATCACATACGAGCTGAAGAGGACCTCATACGAGCTGGAGGGCGAGTTGGAGGGGATCACATACGAGCTAGAGAGGACCGCATACGAGTTGGAGAGCGAGCAACAGGGTGCACCGAGCTACCACATCCACGAGGGAGTCACCAGCTGTAGAGGGAGCTACGGGAGGCCCGGACATGCTAACAAGACGACGTGATCAAGAGGACACGACTGCAGCCCACGAGGGAACGACCCGGAGCACACACACACCACCAGCAAGGACGAGGTAGGTCCGAGCTGAGGGACAGGGTAGGTCCGAGCTCCAGGGACGAGGTAGGTCCGTGCTGCAGGAGAAGACAAGACGCCACCCCCACTTGGGAGCACCATTCCCACACCGGCTGCAGAGTGAGCTAAGGGAGGCCGCACTAACCAACTACAGGGAAAGCTAAGGGAGGTCCGCGCCTACCAGCTGCAGGAGAGGTCTGCCCATACTAAGCCGAGACGACGGGGACAAGAGCAAGGGCCAGAGCAAAGGTACCTCGAGTACGAGCATCATCAAGACCGAGGGAGGAGGTTTCACCAAGCACGTAAGAAGTATGACCACCCCGACTTTTCTAACGAAGGACATCTCTCCCACCATTCCCAGAGATCCACTCGAGCTCACTAAACTAAGGGAGGATCTTCTTCGAATGGGATGTCTCTCCCTCCTAGAATTTTGCTGGAGCTTCTGTGTGGATTCAACGGTGCAAGAACTACGACAAGACCCGCTTCCAGAGCCGGAGGGGAGTAGCATCCGAGCCTGCCCGGACCGGTGGACCATGGGAAGATGGCAGGAGGTGTACGGGTTCCCGCGACAGGGGGCGGGCTTCACAAGTTTGAAGAAGGAGGAGTACGCCAAGGGACTCTTTGGTACCAAGGATGCCAAGAATGGCTATGCATTGCAAGATTGCCAAGATCCTCGGGCGAAGAGGGTTTTTGCTTTCCTCGTGCCAATCTTGCACCCGGAGAAACCAACCCGAGTCACGATCACGATGGCGAACACCTTGTATGGTGCCTATCTGGGAGAGCGGGTGGTGAATTGGGCTCTTATCGTGAAGGAGGTAGTGATGAGGTTGACAAAGAGCGTCAATAGTACGAGGCGCTCTCCCATCTGCCCTTACCTCATCCACCTCTATCACCACTTCAAGGAGACCACTCCGGAGGAGGCCATGGCGTACGGCACGCAACTGATGATGAAGAAGTTCGAGGGGACGGAGCTGGAGTCCGAACCCGGATCAGAAGGAGGGAGTAGCTCATCGCAGTCAGAGGGAGAAGAACTCCCCCCTCCCAAGCGCCAACGACTGACACAGGGAGGAGCACCTTCTACCCGAACTCGAGTTGTTGCCCGGGCAGCCACTACAGGTTTAGCTCAACTCGGAGGGAAGACCTATCGTGCTTCCGAGTTGGTAGAGGCTCTTCGGGTGTATGTGGATGATGTGGACAAGACCTTGGGTCAGTTGGGCAGTCTGCTCGGCAATACCTCTTACCAAGGATTGGTCGCGGCGGCTAAGGAGAAGATGGGGGGAGTCGGTGACCTCCGTCTTATGGAACAGAAGGTGAACCGACTCACTTTGGATGTGACCAAGATGAAGAGCCGGGCCTTGGAGGCGGAGAGGAGTTACAAGGAGGCTCTTCTCGAAGCCAATGCCTTGACATGGGCGTTACAACAAGTGGAGGAGGCGTTGCACGTCCCGGCGGAGGCAGTGATGAAGGCGAAGATGTTTGATGCGAGGTTGGAGAGGGATGGTCACATTTCCAGCAAGAAGGTGATCGCTTTCATGATGGAGCAAACCGTGAAGATCGAAGAGGCGTATGCCAACATGAGGTTGTTGGTAAGCAACCTCACCCATATCCTACCCAAGTTTGTGGAGGATTCCGAGGGTTCGGACAAGGATGGTGACTCGGGTTCGGATGCGGATTCGGAGAAGGGTGACCAAGGACTTCCGCCGGGCAAGGGAATAATTGACCTCGATAGCCCTGTTCCCCCTTCTCGAATTCCCCTTGTGGGAATTACTGTTTGTCCTTCCCCTTCAGATCTCACCACGCAGGTACAAAGTCGAAGGAAGGATAGCTTGGGTGCCACAATGGAGCCTCCGCGCACGGACGAAGCTATTTTGCGAGCGTAGAGCGGTGAGCGGTGAGCGGTAAGTTTTGAGATATTTTGATTAAAATGTAACTTTAAGCAGTAAGCTTGGGGTATTTTTGGTTTAATAGTATTTTTTGTAAATTTTTTGTTAAACTTCGTAAATATTGGGACCTATGACCGTGGACAATTAAGGGTTCTGATACAGGAAAAAATGTAAATATATCAGTGAAAAATCTGGTAAATGTGGTAAATTGAACATTAGAGGCTATGATCGTGTACAATGAGGGCCTACGGCCGTGAAAAATTTGAATACTATCTAGGGTCTAGTGATTTAGAAACATTCTAGATTAGTAAATGGATTTTCACTGTATTAGAGTTGGGATAACATATAATTTTAGTCAAATGAGCATTGAGTATACTTAAAAATGAAATTTACTGTATCACTAAGATGAGGCATACTGTACTAGTTATATGATATCACTTACTGTTTCAGTGAATGGGTCTTATTGTTTTAGTAAATTGAGACTTACTGTATCAGTAATAAATAACTTACTGTCTCAAGTCAAAGACGAACTGTTTCAGTATATTGAGAATTATACGTACTCTTAAAGGGTCAAGCAATTTTGGAACAGTGAAATACATGTGGTGAGTCAAATATCTTGTAGTGGCCCTTTTAGTCTCACTACATCATCATTATAACAAATCCTCCATACATATGTTTCTCTGAAGAAATTGAAAACTCTAAGAGTCAAGGTACTTCAGTAAACCACCCTTCAAAACTCGCTTCACTTCGTTGAAGCTAAAACTAGCTGCATGAATGAACGTGTCTGATTCTGAGTCCAAACCAGACACTACAGTAAACAAATAGTACAAATGCTTACAGTTGGCCCATTGACCCCGTTTTCCAATTGCTTTAGTCGCCATCTCCTTGAAGTTAGGACAAGTGCATGCTGGCAGCTGCGAAATTGTCAAGTAGTATTGTTGTACGTTTGGGGGCGTGCCGAAATCCAACGAGACAATGCATCCTAAGGCAGGTGCTGGAAGCATGCACAATTTGCGCACTCCACCTTTTAGTGATAAGGCTGAGGCACAATTATTGGCGTGTTTTGTTGACGAGGCCTTCTTGTTGCGCCGAATCAACTTCCCTGAACGCCGGGTGGGAAACTCATCCGGATATGCAGGAGTCGTGTAGCTTGCTAAGTCCACAGGCAACGGGTGGTCCTGAAAAAGTCTTGTAGGTGTCATCTCCTTCTGCTGGGGCAGTCTAAAGCCTGCGTTTTCTAAAGAGAGGATCTCTTTGCAGGTTAAGTTGGTCCCCAACTTAACCGGCCATACCTCTAGAACGCTCGGCACTGAGAGAACCCACTTCCTCTTTGTGCCCTTGACGCATCTCTCAATATCGTCGTTGCAAAAGAAAAAGTCCATGGTGTCTGTCCTATTCTTCCGATAGTTCTTCATGAGGCCCGAGTAGGTAGGTGCAGCGGTGCTCTTCTCGTCTTGTACAATCCGAGCAACGCACTTCTTCTTGGTGATTGCTTGTAGAGCAAAGCAAGCCTTCGCAGATGTCTTAGGCAGACGTCCGATGTGCCGCTGGGCAGGGTTGCATACTGTTTCCTCAATTGCGGTGACGTGGTAACGGTCGAGCTGCTGAGGAGCGTCGTCTGGTGGAAGTTGCGGCTGCTCGTCATCTGTAGTTGTGGGAGAATCGGGAGTTATCATAGGAGGTGGAGAATCGTTCAGTCGGGCAGATCTGGTTTGGACGCGTGGTCGGGATATACTGATCTTGTCTGGCCTATGCGATTCACGTTCGTCACCAAAAGCAGTATCTGGTTTACGCTTCAGAGAAACGAATACCTCTTCCCCTTCGAGGTGGGGAGTCTTGGTGCACCACTCCTCACCGCCAGGCATCTTCAAGATGGCCTCATGAAGCGGTTTGGAGTTTCCTGTTTTTGCGGCTGACCTTTGAGCACGCCTCAGCTTCAATTCCTCCCTTGACGGTCGGTACCAGGGTTCTCTCCCTTCAGGAATTGGTAATATGCTGAGCACTGCATGAAGGCACGCACGAAGTCATCGACTGTTGCCACATATAGGTCGCTGCCTCTATCGCCTGATTGCTGCTTCCACTTGTTATGAATAGATTCCGCAAGGTTACAGGACGGCATTTCTGCTAGTTCGTCTTCATTGAGATCCTACAATATGAATACACTCCCATATTAGAATAATGGTCGAATTAGTGTAGTTGTACTATACAGAATGAACTATAGAGGACATACAGAGGGAAACCCAGACTTACCAATTCCATGAATCCACCCCACTGGCGGTAACGGAAATGCCAGAAGGCCAGCCAGAGCTCTAGTCGAGGAAGCGCTTGTTCAGTTGCTGCACCAGATGACATCCACCATGCCCGAATTGCCAGATACTTTGTCTCGGCTTCCGCCATCGATATTGCATTCTTGTATTGCTGGCATAGTCTTCGATGCTGAGATTGCAGGTCTTGACGGATATCGGCCTTGGTATGTTTCTCCAAGGACTGCGTCCAATGGAAAAGACAAGTCCTTTCTCTGTCCACCATCTTTTCAGACGCATCTCCACTTCCGTATATGATTCGAACCGCATTCTACTTGGCTTGGGCACTGTCCGCCATGAAACCTTTGAAATTGACATTGTCCACTCCATGCGCAGCCATGAGGGCGTTGAGGTTCTTCCATACGACTGACTGGGCTGCAACATCTTCGGACTGCATGTCGCATACTGCAATTGTCATCACACAGCAATATGTGGAATTGTACACATGGAAAGCCATTGACGTCCACGACCTGACCCGTTTGACATGGTCAAACATTATCCAGGAGTTCTCAAGGTCACCACCAGTTTGCATTCGTTTCACCAGGTCGACTCCGGTGCCCGGTCCAACTTCAGACATCTTGAAGACAAAGACCTTGTCCATGTCCGCCCCTTGCCCTGGAAATTTATTCTGCTGCACAAACTTCCAATTGCTAGCACCGCATAACTTGATAATACTGTCCATGACTCCAAAGCGACGGATAGTCCTGAACGTGGTGACTGCGTTACGAATGCTGGGCGAGGTGAGGTGCTTACAACGATCGAAAATACCTTGGAGCTCGTCCAGCTCCAAGATCTTCTGTGGTTCTCCTTCTTTAGCAAGAAGGAGTGGGCCCAGTACTTGCTTAGCAGTTTCAAGCACAATAGCCGAGCGAGTGGCTGATGGGGTGCGTTTGACTTGCTCCCCAATCAAGCTGTCTGTCAGTTCGATGAAGTCTCGATGATCACCTGACTTGACGGGATGGTCGTGAGATCCCAAGTGCACACAAGCCCTCGTAATGTGAGGTGAGGAAGTAACATAGTAGATCTTAGCAGGGCAGACAGCAACACAAGTGGGAGGGACGTTACAGGATTTGCAAACAACTGTCGAACCAGTGGGAGGCTTGGACCCCTCCTCAAACACCTTCTCAGACAATCCTTCCCACTCTGTCTCATTCACTATGGAAGTCCTTTGGTCTCGCTGAAGATACTCACAGTCACGGTTGTCGCAACGGAGGTGGCCTAAACAAGAGGATGTACGAAAAGAAAGATTCAGATCATTCTGAATATTGGATGTAATGGTACGAGACCAAGCATGGCCATTGTACCGTCTATCCATTCCACGAAGCTGCTTGGCCTTTGTGTTCTGGCCATGGTCACCTAAAGGTGGAAATTCGAAGATAACGTCCCCATCGTAACAAGGGGGGAGGTAATCAACCTGCTGGAGTTTGATTGCATCAAAGTTAATTCGAGATAACACACTATTGGAACGTTTACGAGCTCCGAGGTGCATCAATGAATGAATGATACTGACAACAGGACTTGCCACAACCTTGGACTGACCAGGATGACGAGTCGGACTAACTGGAGGAGTTGTTTCCTTCCGAACTACATGTGGAGACAACCCGGCTTGGGCTTTACTCTCTGATCTTAGAATTTCAACCTCATTGTCGGAATCATCACTCAACTCATAAATTGTTTCTAGACCGGGCTCATTTTTGACCCAAGACAGTACTGGTCTCTCAATGCTAACAATGGACGACTCCCTAGGTGTTAGTAGTTCAGTCGAACCATCTAACACAGACTCTGAGACTCCATATACACGATATTTTCCGGGCTTGAGCAACCAGAACGATCGGACTTCATTCTCTCCTCTAGTCTGAACAACTGCATGTGAAAGTAGACCGGTTTGATCGTCAAAAACTTCTTCTTCGACAAAGATAGTGTCCTCACGAAACTGAAACCTCAAACTTAATGTTCTACAAGTGACTGTAGCCTGATCGTCTTCACCTAATGGAAAAAGGACCGGAACAGAATGATGATCAGCACGAACAAGGGCCATAGTATTCCACACTGAAACTATGAACCACTGAATTCAATTTGCATCTAATGAAGGACTTTAACAGCAGTTTGACACAACAAGTACATTGAATATTAAAATGGCAAGAATATATATCAGGAAAGGAATTACAAAGTAAACTGGTTATTCTATGTCACAATAAGAGGAATTTAAGAAGTTAAAAGAGAGTCCTGCAGATTAAGCTGAAAGACGGCTGTCAAAGTACAATTTTAGATGTGAGTCCGAGAGATGCAACAAATTGATAATGCCTTAAACATACTGTACCAATATAAAGATTGCTTTAGAAGTGGTTCTATCATACACACTCAAAAGCTGTTATGTTTAACTGTTTTCAAATAGTAGAATCCAAGTACAGGCATACAATCTAAACATTGATGGGTTATAATACAGATTAGCAAATCTGGTCATATGAATGACGGCTTCCACGAATAATGTGGAGAGCATGATAATAGCTCTGAAATAATAAAATCCATACATCAGAAAGTACGAATGCTATATTCTCATTAACGACGAACACGCTTATAGGAAACTCTGGCATTATTGTCACCGTCAGTGTTATGACAATGGTCAGTATTAGAACTATGAACTGCAGTGCATACTGCTGAGCCAAGTCTTCGATCTTCGGGACGTGGAGTACTCCTTAATAGAGATCTTGAGTACGTGCCTGGTTTTAGAATCCCTACTTTAGAGGAGGCATGACTCTTGAGAGTAGACTTGACATCTGTCCGGGTTGTTTCATCCGCCTGCAACGATGAAGTCCGTTGATCTGGACTCAGGTGAATATCGTTTGCCGGTGTAACCACGCAGTCAGTTGGGTTGGCAATCTTCATGTTGTTGTTGTCTGAAACTCCGATACAAACAAATGGTCCCTGAATACCATCTATGGATAACGTGCAGTTAATTTGAGATGACCTAGGAGATCCTGTACGAGCATGGCATGGAAGACTTGAGCGAGTTTCCATTGGAACAGGAGATGGAGAGGAGAGGAAGGTATGGGTAAAAGTACTCGATATTTATATACACCTATGGTGGACCCTAATCTATGGCAACCTTGCTTATATCAATTAATAGTCAATACTGATTTATGTCATTTCTGGACAACCAGTTCAGCAAGGATTCGAATGTACTAAAATACTAGTTAAATAATTATCGCCAAAAATATCTGACATGGCAGGATACGATTATCAAGATTAGATTTGAGCGCCGGCTTTGATAGTGAATTATTTGAGTGAGGATTAATTCTAACAACCTATATCAAATAATTTAAGAAACTGTAGATTAACTAAATATATCTACGAGAATGTGAACATAATGATTGAGCGTTGATGTTAATTATGATTGACGTAACAATGATAAATTGGATCTCTTTGCTTCAATATTGTGAGAGATGATCACTAGATCGAAAGCGAGAGCAGATAGAGAAGTCTGGAGGACTATAGAAAGACAAAGGCATTTCGAGAGAAGGCAAAGGATAGAATCAAGAGAGAGCTTAGAGACGCCGTACAATTTGCGGCCAATAATGGGTAGACGAGGGGGTAATTCTTCAAGGGGTACTGGTAGAGGTTCCAAAGGGGATAAGACGTTTGATGTCTCAGCAGTAGCTCCCATCGTGTTATTTCCAGTATCAGAGGAAGACAACCCAGTTGACAATGGGGACAGTGAGGTGTTGTATATTTTTTTTCCTAAAGATGTTCTTTTTTGTGCAATCGTAATGTGAACTTCTATCTAGGATTTCTTAGGAAAGTATAGACCCATTTCTTTTTCCTTGACGTGTGGGCAGTGTTATCGGCACCTTTATGAAAATTTCTTATCAATGGTGTTCGAAAGTGACTTGGATTTGGCTTCGGCATCTGGAACAGGAACTGAGGCAGGGACAGGCTCAACTTGGGGCAGCCTCGAGTGCCTCAACATCACATCATAGTGAGCAGCAGGTTTGCAATAAGTGCTTTCCATTGCTAACTGGTTTTAGGTCCTATGTAATGATTGCTTTCCGGTTCTTACAGTTTCTTAGGTCAGCTTTATAGCGAATGAGCAAAGGACAGTCTTTTCCGCAGACTCAACAGAGCGCAGGAGAATTCGATCGCAACTCTGACGCTGTCGATATGGTCGAAGGCAGCATGGATAATCAGGAGCGGCACTTCGAGGAAGAGGTACGTTGTGAAACCCAGAAATCTCATGTGAGTCTCTTGTATAAACCTGCGGCGTTCCTTGAATGTGTTTCTTGGTTTAGGGTTCGCAGATCCCCAAGGCTGTTGACTTGATTTGCGGTGGAGGTCCTACCTCAATCAGATTTGTGTTTAGATGTACGAGATAGTAGAAGGAACATCGTAGCCTTCATTGTGACATGGAATTGTCCAGATTGAGAGTCTCGGCCCCGAGAGAGACTTCAAAAGGCTCACGGGCTATAACTGATTGCATATGGTGTGTTCCAAATAAGAATATCGGGATAAAATGTGAAGGTCTGTACCTTTTTTGCAGCTTGTGTGTCCAGATCGTTGCCGCGAGAGGCATTTGAGACATTTCATTCTATTAATTCGAGAAGCAGTCTTGGGGGTTTGGAATCTAAGTTCACAGACACCTTGAGTTAAGTGTGCTTAAGCATTTCATGAATTCAGCTGAAGAACATTTCTGTATCGAGAATTATAGTGACAATTTGGGGTGAGAGATTGGAATGATGTTGAGAGATGGAAGGGTCGCATCACACGATGATGCCACCGGCCCAGTTCAGCATCTTAGGTCGTTGTGCACGCGTGAATCGAACTATGTTCTAATAAGCGCCAGCATTAGGTAGAGATATTTCAGAACTAATACACTCCAGCTCCTCCTTGAAAATCGGAATAGACGCTTGGTGCCAGTGCAGCCACTCGAAGTAATGCGCGTCCAGCATCTCGGCGTGGCAGAGGCCGTGGTCGATGGGGTTGAGCTCCAGCGAGTCCTGGAACATGCTCCCGTCCACCTTCATCACGAGTATGTTGCCCGCGAGGTGATCCGTGTTCTACAACCGGATATCGTGGATGCCGATCCGGTGGACGGAGCCGGCGGTGAATCGCGACGTGCCGATTTCCTCCGCCACGGCGTCGTGGCGGACGACTTGCTGGAACGGAGCGATCTTCACGTTACCTAGCTGCGCGTGTCCGTTCACGTTGAACACAGAATGGGTGGCGTTCACCAGCGCGGTGACTGGCACCTTGGCGTCAAACAGGTGGTGATATGAAAGAGAATCTGTTAAGGCATCAATTTAAGTAGGAATGATAATGAGCATCTGCGCCGATATGATGGATATGCTATCCTTCTCTCCGAGTGACCGATTGATCTCTAATCAAAAGGTAGTGCTTCTTGGAAGAACATGGCCAATAGCATGACTCATATTTTAATCATACAGTGAAAGTGAATTTTCTAGATTGTCCCTATCGGTGCCGAGAGAGACTTTTGAGAACTCAATGGATCGCGTTCTGTCAACTCTGCCGTGTGTAGCGGATGAGGGCGATGCAGTCGATCTTCTTGTCTCGGCACCGAGACATACTTTCCGGTAATCTTTGCTTAGAATCATCGACTTCATTTGTGAAGCCTAAGCATAGTAACTGTCATTTAGTTCGCGGATATCAGTGTTGACCGAGCAGGGTGGCCATCAGAATCAATTTTCTTCAAAACCGAGCATGAGTGTCTCGGCTCCAAACATGAACTTCGAGATTAGTAAAGGTACTTAATTTGTTTCTTGCGAAAGTTCATGACGATATCAAGAATGCCTATTTCGGTTCGAAAATCATAAATGGATTTATCATAAATCCCTTCAGGATTAGTTGGTGAGAAGATTTACTTCATGCAATGTTCTGAAATGAGTATGAATTGGAATGCCGCATGCACTGAATTGGTCTTAGTTGATATAATTTGAGTAGGTCTAAACTGGTTTAAGGTTGAGCTTTGACTGTCTCGGGACCGAGACTGACATATAGATGAATTAGTGAACGAGGCAAAATAATAATAGCTACATCTAGAGGTACGCTCTGAGTTTAGTTTAGATGTTCGGAAGTATGTGATTAGCGTCCAAAGGTTAATTTGAAATAATTTGACTTGAGTTAGTGTGAGCCTCGGTCTCGATTTTCATAAAGTGATGAATAAAAATAGCCTCCAGAAGTTGTTGATCATCTCGATATACTTGCATTGCACTGAAATGAGTATACATAGCATTGCCGCATGGACTCAAAAAACAGATTCAGTTCTAATCGATTTGGTCTGAACTTGTTTTTGAGTTCTGCAATTCAGAGTCTCGGGACCGAGACAAACATCTCGATGCATCAGAAAGGGAATGAATATTTAACTAGTTCATTTCGAGTTACGCTCTGAAATCAGCTACTGTATTTGGTTGAAAGTGATTAGCCTACAATTTTATTGATGGGAGGTTTTGTTGGTCTCGGGCCCGATATACGTATGACTTAGGATTTTGTTCAAGCATTTCAATTAGATGTCTATTTCACATTCACTGTAAAGCTGATATGATAATAGAAATTGCAGGTGCCTGCTGTCTTCTTGACACACTTATATTTCTAATTTGCAGGTTGAGAATTCTGGTAAGGAGGATGCTCTTGCTGTTTCATCACCGGCGGCGACTCCGGTTTCACTGAACAATTCTGAAGAGGGTCCAGATGAGGATGAAGAGGGGCTTGGAGATCGAAATGCATATAAAGGGGATGAAGATGATATCAGGATTCGACAGAAAGTTAATTCCGTTGCCACGATTTCTCGACTGCGAGTCCAACCCCTGAGTTCCTCAAGGTTCAACATTCCCTTGTGCAGAATGCTGGCCATGCCTATGGTAAGACCAACTCTCTCAAGTGATCTTGCAAAATTGGAGCGGGAGTTCGTCCATGGGTATAGAGAGGGTGCCTCAGTATTCTATGTCACAATAACAGATGAAGATGGCAAAACACATGAGGTGACTGAAGCGGATAAGGCATCATGGGATCCCATTTGGAGTGCCAAGAATGAAGAATTCAACTCCTTTCTTCTGTCCGTTCCGGAGTTAGCCAGTTTAAAGAATTTGATGTTTTTCGTATGTGACGGGAACCATAGGCGGCAGGCTTGGTTGAATCATATTCAAAGACTTCACAAAACAGATGAGGCCTGGCATTGTCTGGTGGATAGCATCTTCCTTGACACTAAGGGAAAAATAGGTGTTGTTATGCAAGTTATGCATAACATCAACAAGTAAGTATTCTCTATTATGTAATGCTTATATCTATGCAAAGCACTTAAAATCTACATATTTTTTGATGTGCTAATCTTTACTCAATTCTTGACAATTGCAGACATACTGAAGACTCTCACGTCAAGACCAACACAGTTCACACTCTATTCAGGGTGCAGAAGTATGGACTTATGACGCTCGAACAGTACCAAGACATATTGACTCCAGCCGAAATTAAAAGGTGCAAGAAATCTCAAAATGCAAAGAAGACGTGGTATTCGTTAAATCTACATGTATTTACGAACTTCATCTTCCAGGTATGCCTCTAAAGTACTCACTCTGAATGACCTATTCATGCAATTTGTATCTTTAGTTTATTTTCACATATCGCAGTCTGCGGGTAAAGTCTTTGTCTATTAGTCTTGGTCAAAAACTATTATAGATCAGATTTGAGGATTTGGCTAATTTATTCGGGTTGCACGGGGCCTAGTCAGGTTGCGTGATCACAGCTTCTCATCTGGGAACTGTTATGTTTATTGTCGGGTTGTTCGACTGTAGAGGAACCTAATAAACGTTGTAGCTGTAGAATGGAAGAGGTCTGCTAGCAGGTTAAGGACAGGCTTAGTGTGAGGAAAGATGTTTGTTCATATCACTGTATAGGAGTTGCCGGTAATCGGTTCGAGTTCGATTCAGAATCTTACTGCTAATCCTTAGACCATCATCTTATAGAGCAAATTGGTAAGTCTCTCTAGGAAATTGCTAGGATACATTTGCAGGTCCCTTTTCTTCACAGGTGCAGTTAAGTCTTGGTACTGAGACACACCCTTGTCAGTATTCTCGGATCTAAATGAAAAATATTGAACAAAAATCAGGCCTGGGCCAACGTGAATTGATATAGGAACACTTTTACGACGATCAGTTATTTGTCTAGTACCAAATCAGTTATAGGTCTCGTACGAAATCAGGCGCGGTATAGTATGTAGACTTGGTGACCATAATTTGGACGTGCAACTTCAAGGCTGCGTCAGCCATCAGTTCACCCAATCCATCGTGAGATCGTCCGAATTTGTTGCTAGGTTTCAAATCAGTTCCCGACTGTCTCTCAGTTTTCTGTTTCCAGTAGTTACAGTCTTCTTTTACCAATTGTTGTAGTCTTCTTGTCCCTCAACTGAATTCAACCGCACAATCTTAGAAGAATCGTCATAGATATCTACAAGACTGTGAGTCTAAGATAGCCACAGTGGCCGGAATTCAATTCCTAAGATTGTGATCGAAATCATGATCATTATGTACACATCTTAGAGAGTTGAAAGTGACTCTCGGTACCGAGACAAAGTTTGACGATATTCTTGTCATTCCAGTTCGACAACAGGAACTAGAATTTCAGCAGTACCTAGAATCTAGAATCTGGTACTAGTGATTAATGTCCGTCTGGTGTGGTTCAGTTATGTACTTTGCATAAAAGTTTCGACTACTTCATATATATGCTGTAATTTTACGTTTTTTTGAATGTTCTCCGATGCATTGATCGTGTTCATTGTGAAA
Organism: Bryoerythrophyllum caledonicum; assembly: GCA_963971425.1. Classification (NCBI taxonomy): domain Eukaryota; kingdom Viridiplantae; phylum Streptophyta; class Bryopsida; order Pottiales; family Pottiaceae; genus Bryoerythrophyllum; species Bryoerythrophyllum caledonicum. Next base: position 31,213,046 of record OZ020516.1, on the reverse strand, counting down.
ACAGGGAATGTGATTCGAATAGGCTTTTGATATTGGCTACAGAAACTTGTAAAATTTCCATGTATACAATCGTGATCAGAATACCTTATTTGTCGCAGTTGTGTGATGACAAACTAACTAAGGTAATCCCTATGCAGCACGAACTTGGACTTGCTGCAGATGAGGGTGTTCGTCAACTTGTTGAGGAAACGGATGGAGAGGTGTGTGCTGCTGAAAGAGCAGCCGCTATGAAGGTCGCAGCTTCAAAGAGAGCAGAGGCACTTCATAAGAAAATGTCAAAACTAGTTTGTGTGGCAAACCCAGAGTTGACCGAGGGATGGCTTTGGGAGGTATGTCTACTACTGGAAGGCCCATATTTCATACTTCAAGTATTTATATATGTTTTACAATTCTAATATATTGCTCTATGGTTCACAGATTGAGCGTCACTATACCCTTAACTCAATTACACCGGAGCTCAACTTAGAGAAATTGCAGTTGATCGCTACTGCAAAAGCATCACCCGCATTTAAAATCAAATGGTTGGAATATTTTAATTCCTCTGCATCTACACGTGAAGCCTGCAAGCTGCCAACCAAGCCTACCAACGAGGAGAAATTACATGCATTCCTTGCCAGGGCATGTTTTTGGGCCGGAGTGAGTACATAACAGCCTATGTACCCTTTAGTTCTGTATGACTTGATTTGAGCAGTTACAGAAATTCAGTCTTGCTCTCGGTTTTTCTCACGGTTTTGTTCTTGGTCACCCATTTGGTCTTGCTCACTATGATTTTATTCAATAAGTCGGTTATGTTCTCATTCTCGTTCTCGGTCTTGCTCACTCTGATTTCAAAAATTATGTTCTCAGTCTTATTCTTGTCCTTGCTCACTCTGTTTCGACAGATTTTCAATCAGGCATCCATTCTCTTTGATGACACTTTGCGCCAAGACAGACTAGCTATCAACTTTGAAATACCCAGCGAGCCCTTGACCTTGGCTGCATACATCGAGGACTGTAGAATGAAACTATGGGACAATGCATTCCCCACCTTCTTCCGAGGGCAGGAGGCTTTTAACAAAACTCTCGAATTTGTTGGTTTTAATGGGGCTGACTTGATTGTGCGAAGAGTACTCTTTCGGTGAGTTTTCTCCTTTAATTACTAGTATTCATATATTTGGCATAGTAATTTGGATTTTCACATGACAGGTTTTCCTATAGCACGGTATATAATGATGAGCTATTTTTTACCTGCAGGTATTTCAAGTACGATCTCCTTGCAAAAGGAGCAATAACAAAAGAAGATCTCCCCATATATCTCTCTGCATGGCTTGACAGGTCGAACTCAACTTGCATGTTCTCAGCAAATCAACAGCGGACTTGGTCAACCTCACATCTCACAGGAGGTGGATGGTACCTCGACTGTGCTCCTAGTTTCACTCCTTCCTTTGAAACTGAACTTAGAAAGTCAAGGGAGGCAGTTGGAGAATCTGGTGTTGAGATGGCTGATTTACGGGGCATAGAAGACAAGCACGAGAGGGCAAAGGCCCTCTCGCGACGTCTAGAGGAAGATAGGAAGAAAGCGCTAAGGGTGAAGGAAGCAGAGGAGAAAGCGGCCCAGAAAGAGATGGAGAAACTCCAGAAGTCTCTGGAGAAGACTAACAAGAGGGGAAAAAAGAAGATGAACCCCCCTCCAAAGCCAGAAGGTAAGAGCCCACCTGCGCCTAGTCCTACTTATGACTCTGGTTCTCATGCTCCAACTCAGTCTAGAGGAACCAAACGCGATTCCTCCTACGAGCAGTTATGCCAAGGAATCCCTGTTATCCTATCGACTGAGGAGCATGATGGCCAAGTTGGGGAGTGGATTAAAAACTTCTCACTAGAAGAAGTCCTTGGTGGCGACACGGGCAACTTGAGTCCTTTATTTGACGAGTTAAAGAGCTTCATTTCCAAGGTACTACCCTGTTCAAATGCTTTGCTTTGTTGAAGATTTCATTTAATTAAATTTTCGAAGATGCGCAGTCTGCACAGTTAGTTGTCAAGTCCAAGGTGCTTATTGAACCTCGCGATGCTCGAATCAAGCTAACCAACTCTAAAATATACTCAGAATCTGCATCATAATAGTCAGCAATCCGTGAGCAAGTCACATGTGATCAGTTCTGAACTACATTCTAGATGTGCCAGATTCGAAGCTCGCAGTTTTAGTTTCGGTACAGAGACCTTGGATTTGAGGACTGTTTTTTTGTTTTTGGTTTTTTACGATCATTGATTCTGAACCGGGTTAGTTGACTTGCTGCAATATGGACCTGAGCCAGTTCTACCCTCACGGCTGTGTTCTGTTGTAATAAATCTAATCGAATTTCCTTTGTCAAGTCTTAGTCAAATTCAGTAGCCATTTTAGTTGGACAGTTTCCATTTTAGCTGATTATCTATCAAAACGATACCTGGTTCTATCTTTATATTTGAGAGATTAGTTTTCATTGCTTGGTGTTTAAAAATGTTGTACATATGAGCCCCTGTTCGGTAGAATTTTTGACTACTTCCTTTAGTCATTAACCAGTTTCTTACTGCTGACATGTGGTTTATTTGATAACAATTGATGATTTTCATCTTTTAATATTTTATAGCTCCAAGTCATGTAATTTGTGCATGCTTTTAAAGATTTGTCTAAGTTTTTTCACGCTCTCAATATTGTTTATTCATTCGCAGCACTCAAGTGTCAAAGCCCGACGCTATAAGGGATCTGCTGCGGAAGTACCCTGTGTGGACTTGATTCTTGCAGATCTTCCAGAGGGCCTTCATGTTCTCGGAATTTCGAATCCACCTTCGTTTGTTCCCGCCTGGAACATAGAATCTGAGGATTGGTTTCAAACAATCTTTGATTTCGCAGACCATCACCTCCAAGACGATGGGGCGATAATTTTGTTCCATCCTTTTCGAATGACTACAAAGTCAAGCATTCTTGGGTATTGTTCCACGTATGGATTTGCTGTTCGCAAGGAGTGGTGGGGGATGAACAAGCTTCACCTGACGTCCCCAATTAATCATGCCTTGACTGTGAGTTCATTTTATGATATGACTTATTGCTAATTTGATTGATTGATATACCTTTTGTTATATCTCGTTAGCTATTCCACATATTCTATGACATGCAAACTATGTGCAAGCGGATGTCCATTACTTGGTATATACTGCAGTAAAATAATTTGTAATAACATTTGCTTGTAGCCATGATTAGTTATAATGTGGATTAGTGATAATATGTGCTGCTGTGATAGTATGTGATGGAATATGAATGCCGTAGCTGATTTTCTATGTATGTGCACACCATTGTTGACAATCAGACAGCTTGTTTAAATTCGAGTCTGTAATAGTATGTGCCACTGATGGCTGATGTGAATCTATGTACATGCAATGGCTGTACAGTGAGTATGTGCATGGTAGTCGTTGTACGTGTCGTTGAAATTTGACTAGGCCCAGGCTGATGTTACATCGGGTTGTACCGAATTGGCTGAGACAGAATTCGAGATAGCCACGGCAGTTTTAGTGATCCAGTTTGTGAAACTAATCTTCCATTTCATTTGCTAGAATGTGCTTAATGAATTTTATCTTCTTTTGGAAGTAAACTAATTCACTGTTTATGTAATCTGCAGACCATGAGGTTTGGGATAACCTTAGTTGTGAGGAGCATTCCGGGAGTGTCTGCTTCCAGATTTTGCTTTCACCACATCCCTGCACTAGACCGTCACGGGGTTGATGTGGCACGGGATGACATCCTCCAGAACTTGGTGTGAAGGGAGGATCAGTTAATGGATGGATCCACCCCATGGCGTGGTCCTCGTGAAAAATCCGTCGTCCTTATGCAGATGCTCATTCAGGCATCTTCTTCGCCAGGGGATATTGTTCTAGACTGCTCTACAGCTACGGGTACGTTTAACATCTCTTCTCGTGTAAATAAGTAATTGTTGACCATTTTATGTTAATTAATTTTTATGGTGATTGAAAACTGAACTTCATTGTTTTTTTATTTTGCAGGAGCTTCTATTCATGCCTGCCGCAATGTGAACCGTCACATTGCGGCATTAGAGGCTGATAAGGCAATTTTTGAAGCCTTGATCGCTCCTCTAATTCGATCTGCTCCTGCCATAGAAGTGAAATCAGGAGACGTTGTCATCTCTGAGGATCCAGATTGCGAAGTCATTGTTGTTCAGAAGATCGTGAAGAAGTCAAGGTTTAGTAAGTGAGTATAGCTACAATTTCTACTACTAGTGTTATCTTTTCTAATTTGCTTTTATATGTAGCGATTTTATGAACATGTTGTCATTTGCATTTGCAGAAGCGGTAATCTCAGATACCCTATTCACCGCCCTTTTTTTTGTGACCCTAAGTTCTATCCAAGCCCTCCAAAGTCCTGGCAACTCCCTTCATACGCAAATGACGTTGCCAATGAATTAGCGGAAGGTTCATATCGAACATTTAGACCTAAGAAGTTGTTGCTAAGAGGTATAGAGTATGTTGATTTAGAAGCTATTGAGTCTGAGGATGAAGGCTCTTCAGATGCAGATAGTACAGATTCTAAAGTCTCTGTAGAATTATATGATAATTGTGATTTCGATTATATGACTTAGCTAGAATTTTGTGCTTATTGCTTACATAATAATATATTTTTGCATTTGATTGTTCAGTGTTCTTTTAGTACGGTAATCTTCATGATTTTCCTTAGACAGTGAATAATATTCTGTAATGCCTTCGTAAAAATAGTCATCATTTTCAATTCCTTAGTAGTAGGCATCTATATTTTAAAATGTACACACAATGGTTACGTAACGTATATCTCTACATTTTGCAGTTATAGCTCCGTCATTGATATATAATATTTGCTGTTATTTTTAAATTTATTTACCATGTTCCATTCAAGTGGCACATACAATATTCTTACACTCTATCATTCAATAAGACATAGAGGTAAACTACCTCATTATCCACCATAGCATCATCCATGTAACAAAATTTAAAACAAATCCCAAAAAAAAAAAAAAAAAAAAAAGTTGAAAATATAGATCAAAACATGAAACAAAGACTAGGGAATCGGGAATAACGGGAAAACAAACCCACAAAATTAAAGATGAAAAATATAAAATTCCAATACATTTTTAAGAATTAAAAAAAATAAGAAGATAGAGTGGAAGAAGAATGGAAGAATAAACAATGAGAAGATAAAAGGAAGAAGAATGGAAGAATAAAAAATTAAAAAATAAATAATGGAAAAAGAATGGAAGAATAAAAAAATAAGAAGATAGAATGGAAGAAGAATGGAAGAATAAAAAAATTGCACTGTCTATTTTGTATTATAATAATTACACCCTCGCATTCTGAAATTTCCCCCAAGTCCCTGAACCACGGATATAGGCAGGATTTTTTCCCTAAGATATTGAATTATATTCAAAATAACTACCAAAACCGCGGTCATAGGGTATGCTTCACGAGACAGCAATTTCCAAAATTACAGAAAAGTTACCGCTCACCGCTCACCGCTCACCGCTCACCACTCACTAAATAGCTTTTCCCCTCCGCGCACGATCCTCCTTCGTCAGTTTTCCCTTGGAGACACCGTTCGCGTACCACCGACGGTTACTCCTTTGCAGGGTATGTCTCTGTAAGGCCAAAAATAGACCCCCTAAGAGAATCAATTTTTAAACCTACAAGGTCCTAATGTTACACCACTTAACATTCCTGATGCTTATCTGTATATTCTAATTTACTGGGGCTGGATCCTTGGTTATGTCTATTTATATATTTAGAGTTTAATAATACTATTATTTTAACCCAGTCATGTGGACTCGATTGACCCTTCCTTGGAACTTAAACACTTAACTCCGGATAAATTTATTAGGTATAGGTAATTATTTACTTATTTGTTATCTAATCGTTACGGTTATTGATTATCATGATTAGTACTATTATTTTTATTTATATATATATATATTTTTTTTATTTTTTATTTATTTTATTTTATTTTATTTTTTGGTTAATTTTTCGAGTTTAGGTCGGCTGATCAGGCCTGATCCAGATCCCGTTTTGTGGCAGCAACTTCAACAGCACTTATCTCTTGACTCGAGACTCCGAATCCAAAAAAAATTCCTCTCACAGTGATCAGCAACTCATTTCCAACTTGAATGAACCATTTAAAACCGAATTCGGCAGGCCGAGGACATAGAAACCACCATCACAAGCAATTTCCATGCACCAACGATCTCAACACATCATTATGAACCAAGACGAACTTATGCATACAGGACGGAGTCAATGGGCTGCGAACTGGTTCAGTTATGAAGGAACTTGTGGCCAAATACCTAATTCTGGCAAAAATTCGCCAGCGCTTCCGCATGAGATTCGGCCACCGGAATTTTAACACCTGTTCCTCGCAGCTCTCCAGCACCTTCTCTCCAGCTAGCACCGCGCGCGCCGGCTCTTGATCTCTCGCACAACAGCTCCAGCTCCCCAGACCTCGCGTGCAGCTCCACGACAACCGAGTGACGACCTCCAGCAATTCGCACCAGACTCACATTCACACGCCACCTCCTACTTCGCGCACGCAGGTGCGTACTCTCCGCGGCACTCCATCACCGAATTTCAGTTCACCAGCTCACCCTTCACAGATCGCGCGCACAGATGCGCACCACCAAAACAGAGTCTTCCAAGAGAAAACAGCTCCCCGCTCGCAGGAGCTTCTCGCTCACCCACGCCGATCCACCTCCTCGCGCAGGTACACCCTCCAGCTCGCGCAGGAGCCTCTCACACCGGAGCGCTTCAGCTTCCAGAAAAAAACGAAGAGCGAGACCTCGCGCGCACACACGCCCTCCGGCTCCAGGAGCGCTCGCACCCACCAACACGGAGACACCTCCTCGCGCGCAGCCGGTGCGCTCACCACCAAAACCGGAAGAGCCTCTCCTCCAGCTCGCAGGAGCTTCCTCCAGCTCGCGTAGGAGCCTCTTCTCCAAAAAAAAAAAACGCAGAGAGGCCAGCTCTCCCTCGCGCCCAGGGCGCACACCCACCAACCACAAAAAAAAAACAAACCCAACCCAAAAAAACGAGAGCTCCAGCCCTCCCTCTTGCTCGCTGGAACTCCTCCTCGCTCCCCAAAAACGGCCCCCCAAAAATCCAGAGAGCTCCAGCTCTCTCGCCGCTTTGCTCCTGACAAGCCTCCCTAAAATTAATTCCATGGTGGCAAGAATTGTCATGTGGCATGTGCATGGGGAAGCACACCCAACCACCTTCTTTTCTTTTCTTCCTCCTTTTTTTTTCTTTTCCTTTTGATCTTTTAAAGACTATTACCCTAGATCTACTACTATCTACTGATGATTTGCAATTTACTTATAACTTAAAAAACTAACCACACAGCTGGACTCCCAGCACCATAATTAGTCTACCTAAATTTCCCTAGCATTTTTGGAGTTCAATAAGTATTTTTCCCGAACGGTCAACCGCCGATCCACTAGTCAAACCCTAGAAATAAATAGCAATTCAACTCGGAAAATTCTAGAAATTTTACCACTACTTCTACCTGCTAGGAGACACTCTCTCAATTTTTTCCATAATTTTTGTCCCATTTCTCAATTTTTAGTCATTTTCCAAAGACCTTTCTTTCCCTTTTTTATCTTTCTCTTCATTCCCACTCCACTTCCACTACACTTTCAAGCATATTAGTAGGGAGGAGGAAAAAATAGGGAACTTAGTGTCCCATCATGGCACTAGGCCTATTAATCTAGGACTTTGACTCTAATAGGTGGATTGACTACTACTTTAACTAAAATTGGGTCAATACTATCAAAAACTCGAAAAAAACAAAGAAAAAAGAGTGAGGGCCCACTTTGGCCACTCACACATGGCGACCATCTGGGCCGACTCGTGAGAGGAGAGTGGACCTAGACCTCTTGCTCACTACGGCACACGGTAATGAGAAAAAATAAAGAGATGTAGAAAGATAATTATGGAATTTGGAAGAAAACTAGGAAGTTAGAATAAGTGATGGGATTGAATAATAGCTAGGAAATTTCAATAGAGAAGGGGAAAAAATGAGAGAAAAATAGGGAAAATGGAGACGGCATTCGACTAGAAAGAATTGGAAGATTAGCAGAATGGATGCACGTCCCAATTTTTGAGTTAAACCCATTCGCCCTGGACGGACCCAGGTTGAATCTACAGCCAAAAAAGATTTCAAAACCGCCTTCCGCCTTCATCGGAGTGAACTTGGACTACAGAGAGATAGAAGTTCCAATCTCTTTGGAAGGTAAGGAAAGCAAGGAGAAAAATATATTTTTGATAGTAATTTGGGAGAAAAGAAAACACTTGTCTCTAGTGTAGTGATGAGACTAGTATGGTTGACCCATGGAGAAGACATGATCGGCTGCAACTAGTGGTCAAAAGGCACTAGTTGAATCGGAAGAGTCATGTCCTCCCCGTTGTGAGGCCAATTGTCACGAAGTGAGGTGGGCTAGTGATAATGAATCCACTCTATCATGTCCGGTATTCCTTGCAACGACTCCCAGCCGTGCGTGTTGGAAATGATTCACCATTCAGGGTTTCGAGTTGGACCGAGTTGTTGGGAAATACCTTGGTAACGAGATAGGGGCCCAACCACAACGCATCAAACTTCCCAGGGAATTCTAGCCTTCTCGCATCTTGAAGCAAAACCAACATCCCTGGCAACAATGTCCGCTTCTTGTGGCGTTTATCAAACGCAATTTTTCGGCGCCTCTGGACAACCTCAATGTGTTGTGCGCTCAGTCTACGATCCTCATCCAATTTCTCCAACCGTTCCAATCGATGGATCAAGGACTGCTTGGTGGTCAATCGAGTGTCTATCGCTATTCGAAGTGATGGCACTTCAAACTCTATGGGAAGTACAGCCTCTACACCATAGACTAATGAAAACGGAGTGGCTTGGGTGGTCACCTTGTACGTTGTTCGGTAAGCCCACAACGCAGCGGGGAGTTTAACATCCCAATCTCTCTTCGAGTCTACGACCGTTTTCCTCAGGATCGTGGCCAAGGTTTGATTGACCCTCTCAGTGTGCCCGTTTGTCTGAGGGTGATAGGGTGTAGTTTTACGGTGGTCAATTTGAAACCGATCGGTCAAGTCCTCAAACACCTCATTGAGGAAATGTTTGCCTCGATCACTAATGAGGATTTTAGGGCATCCAAACCGGGTTATCACTTGCTCAAACAAAAACGTAGCAGCACTCTTGGCATCATTTGATTTTACCGCTTTGGCTTCTGCCCATTTGGTGAGATACTCTGTCGCTACCACTATGTGCTTCATCCCTCTACTCGAATGGGGATGAATTTCTCCGATGTAATCTACTCCCCACTTCTCGAATGGGACGAGGGGAAGAGAGACCTGAAGTGGCAGCTCTATGCGTAGATCATTTCTAGCATAACGTTGACAAGCATCACAACGTCGAGTGTAACCGTGGGCATCCCGAAACATGGAAGGCCAATAGTAACCAGCGCGTAAGGCCTTCTGGCCTGTCAAGGTACCAGAAAAATGCCCCCCGCATGCACTATCATGACAAGAAGCCAAAATAGCCGGAATCTCCGTGGCTTCTACACACCTCCGCAAAATGCCATCAATGCCTCGGCGATAGAGACGGCCACCTACAAGGGCGAAGTGGCGGCTATTAATGCGCACCTTCCGACGATCGTTTTTCCCCAAGTTGTCCGGCATTTGTTGGGTTCTGAGGAACTCCGCAATGTTCTGGTACCAAATAGGAGAAGAAGAGACCAGGAAGAGGTTCTCATCTACCAAGCTATCATCGATGGGCGTGGTAATTGGATCTCCAGATAGTCTAGATAGGTGATCCGCTTGCAAGTGTTTCCTACCCGGTTTGTATTGCACGGTATAATCAAACTCCTCCAAGAGGAGTACCCATCGAGCAATCCTACCGCTAAGGTCGGCTTTGTTCACCAAGTATTTGATGGCCATGTGGTCTACGAAGAAGACCACCCGATTTAGCAATAGATAGTGGCAAAATTTCTTCAAAGAGAACACCATGGCTAGACATTCTCGTTCCGTGGTGGTGTAATTTTTTTCTGCCGGGTTTAACTGGCGACTAGCAAAGGCCACGGGGTAGTCCTTCTCCTTCTCTCCAGTTGGTTGGCATAATGCACTCCCTACCGCTATAGAGGAGGCATCGCAATAAACATGAAAGGGCAAGTTCCAGTTTGGAGGTTTTAACACTGGAAAGGTGCTAAGCTTGGTCTTAAGGATATCAAATGCCCCTTGGCACTCTGGAGTCCATTCAAACTTTACTGCATTTTGCTGCAACCGATTAATGGGTAATGAAATTGTCGCATAGTCGGGAATTAATTCCCGATACCATCCCATGTGACCAAGAGTCCTTTGGACTCCTTTAACATCTGTGGGTGGAGGCAGTTCAACTATCACCTTGACCTTCTCCGGATCTGGTTCCCTACCATGTTTGGAGACCACATAACCCAACAAGACACCCCTCTCAACGGCTAAAAAGATCTTGTCTGGATTAAGGGCGATGCCCGTCCTTCTACACCGCTCGAAGCTTCCTCGAACACATGCCAAATGTTCCTCAATTGATGATTGGGTACTAAAATCATCTATAAACACTGTCATAGATGTGTGTAGGAGATCAGAGAAGGCATGGGTCATAGCCCGCTGGAAGGCGGATGGTGCATTACACAATCCAAATGGCATGACTACATAGATAAAGGTGCCCCAAGGAGTGGTAAAGGCTGTTTTGTGGTAGTCATCGGGGTGTATGGATATTTGGTTATAACCAGAATAACCATCCATGAAGGTGTAAAGTTCATGACCAGCCACTTCTTCCAAAATGGTGTTAATGAAAGGAAGAGGGAAGTGGTCCTTTTGCGTGGCTTGGTTAAGTTTGCGATAGTCTATGCAAACTCTCAACTTCCCATTTTTCTTCTTGACTAGCACCATGGGGGAAACCCAGTCGGTAATCTCTACTCGGCGGATAAATCCAGCTTGAAGGAGTTTTTCCAACTCCATTTTAACTATAAGTTGGAGTTGTGGATTCATTCGTCGCTCCTTTTGGCGAATAGCCAATGAGCCTGGAATTAAAGGGATTTGATGTTGCACCACTTCTGGAGGGATGCCCTTGAGTTCTCTATAAGACCATGCGAACACATCGCGATACTCCATGACTAGGGCTCTATAGGGCTCTAGTTCTTCCTTTGTGAGTTGGCTCCCAACCTTTATCATTCGCGATTCTTCTCTCTCAAACGATACATCTATCTCTTGCCAATCTTTTGGACTCGCATGTGGTTGTTCCGTTGGCCCTTTGTACCAGTCATGGGGAATTGGCGGATAGATGGGTAGATCACTTCCCACTTGTATTCCCGACGAAGTGGATTTGAAATGCAATGGAGAAACGAGGACTTCTTCATCCAAGATAGGGTCTACATTGGACAATTGTGTGCCATCTAAGGTGACACCACAAACATCCTCGTAACGTAGGTCATCTACGAGAATGGCTAAGTCAATGTCCTGGAGAGGATCACCACTAAGTTCTTCCATGAAAAACGTATCCATGGATCGGTCAGACTCAGTGTGCGGGTGCTCAGCCAACCAAGTAGAGAATTCTCCATCATCCTCCCATTCGTATAGACTAGGCCCCAGGCAACTCAATGAAGTAGTGGTGGTTTTTGTTACCTCTGGAAGCGCGAACTTGACCCCCTTGATTGTCTTTCTAGCTCCGCGTGGCACGTGGTCTTCATCCTCTGAGGATGAGCTAGAAGATCCTAAGGTCTTAGGGAAGCTAAGTTGAATATAAACCTTGGTTAGATTCGACCCGACACCATAGGTGATGTGAGGTTTTTCACCACTCCAATCTACCTTAGCGTTGGCTGCCCTCAACCACGGTCTCCCTAGAAGCAAGGGGAAGGAATTTTTGTTCGAGTGCATTCGAAGCACTTGGAAGGTGACCGTGTAGTCCTCCCCTCCTGTGTTCATCTTGCACCCAGAAATTTGACCAATTGGTGCTTCTGGAATCTGGTTGGCCATGTTGATCACATAAAGTGAGGGCTCTGTGATATCTAGCCCTAACTTTTCCATGGTGTGAAGAGGCATGATGTTTACACCACTACCACCATCCACCAACACCTTGGGCAACACCTTATCCACGATAGTGGCTTCAATTTCTACCGCACGAACCTCAAATGCCTTTTTGGAAGGCTTCCTAGAAGAGCTCACTCTAGCTGCTAGATTGGGCTTGACCTTTACCCTCTTGGCTAGTGGAATCTTCTTCTTCAACTCCTTCCGTACCAAGGGAGCCAAGTGGATGAGCTGGGCAATGGTAATGTTGGCGTTCAACCTATTCAAGTCCTCCCAAAGATCATACGGTCTAAACGTGGAGGTGGATGAAGGGATTTTAATTCCTATTTCTTGAGTAGGAATTGTTGGACCCTCCCAGGTTGGCTCGGGTGCGTGGTGATTCTGGGGTTCTTCACCGCCTTCGGAAGGGGTGGAATCTAACATCAACGGATTCACTGGAGGCACCTTCTGGTTGGCCTTCCTCGTGGACTTCAAGGCTTCATGAACTACATCATTGAGCTCTGATAAGTGTGGTGAGTCCTCGAAGCTAACCTCCGATTCCTGAGCTACGAAGGGTTGGTTGGCCTTTTGGGCTCGTGTCAATACCGCATTTACGGGAAGTGAAAGGTGAGCCACTTGATGTGGAATGACAGGTTCATGCGATATAAAATGGGATTGAGAAGAAGTAGAACTTTGAGGAGCTCCTTGAGACCCGAGTTCTGTCAATGTGACGGTGGTAGAGGGAGAAGAAGAAGAAGGAGATGCAAATCGGGCATCTTGGTTGGGCGCCTGGTTTTGGCCAAAAGGTACAAAACCTTGTTGGGTTTGCAAGCCCTGAGGAGGTTGGTGGTTTTGACGATGATTATTATAATCATAGTACATGTTGGGAGGATGGAGACTATTGTCATTCGAAGGGTTTCGAGCCCCTCTCTGGTTATCCATGGCTTGTTGGGCAAAATTCCCTCTCATGGGCCTCATAGGAATGACCTTGTCATTCTCCCTACATCTAATTGTGGGATGATTACCACCGCAGTTTCCACACACTACCCCATTCTCCAACCAGCAACTCCCAGGTGGATGTCTTCTCCCACAAGATTGACAGATCTCCCAACGAGGTTGGGGCCTCGGACCTTGACCACGATTAAGTTGTTGATTCCGGTGTGGGGGTTGGTATACGTTTGAATGGTGAGGGAAGGTGGTACAAAACTGCATGGTGTGACCATTCTCGCCGCACGAAGTGCACCACATACCGGAAGAATGTCTACCTGACTCTATCTGAGGAGATAGGGCATTAGGGTTCTGGTTCCTGAGTAGAAGAGCCATCTGATCTGTCATTGCCCTCAATTGTTGTTGGAGTTGGTCTTGGAACCCTTGCTGAGCGTCGTGGATCTCCTTCTTCATCTCGTGACGCCAAGTGGGTCCATATGTAAGAGCGGGTAGAGGAACGGGGGGCCTGACATTAAGAGGAATGGTATTCACCACAGGTGGAGAATACACTGTTGGGCCAGGTGGAGGTTCAACTAAGTCTGACTTCTCCCGGGCATGGATGGGAATAAAGCTAGGAATGCTCTCATTCTCCTTCCTCCATAGTTTCTCGTGTTCTGTTGCCACCGCTGCCACGGTCCTAGCTGCCTCCTTAGCTTCCTCTAAGGTGGTGGGCCTTGTCTGGAGGATTTCCCGTATCGTTTTCTCTAGATAAAACCCTTGAAGGAAAAAGTGTCTCAAGGTATCATCCGTGAGCAAATCACCCACGAACCGGGTGACAACTTGTTCAAACCTACGGATGTAGGATGAAATATCCTCATCCTTCCCTTGTCTAAAGCTTGCCAAGGCCGTCAAGGCTGCACTCTGGCCTACTTCGGGTCTGTATTGTTCCAAGAATGACCTCATGAGGCCATCCCAATCACGAAAGGTGGATGCCGCATGATTGCGGTACCATTCGTAAGCCGATTCCTTGAGTGTGGTTGGAAACCACACCAAGTAGTAACGGTTGTCGGTTATCAAACACGTAGTCAATAACTCTATAAACCGCTCCACATGCATCGAGGGATCCTCATCCCTAGTTCCCTTGAAACTAGGAAGATTTGGGGGCATAGGGGCAGCTTGAAGCCCTTCAGGAACTACAATAGGCAAACCCCTTGGTTGAACCAAGGGGTTTAGGGGTGGGTTGACAATTGGATCTTCCATGTCACCAGGACTAGGAGGAGGGGAAGAGTGAGAAGAGGAGGAAGACCTAAAGCTTGATTCCTCAACGGTTGTACGGTCTTTTGGGCTTCCCAAGTTGGTTCTTGTACTAGGACCTCCTTCTAATGTCTCAGGATTGGGAAATGAAGTTGGAGTAGTAGAGATTAGGGGAAGGGAAAACGGTCTATAACATCTTCCAGACCGAGTCACAGGGCTCATCTAACGATTAAGTTGCCGTTCTTAGTTTTCTAGACCTATGTGAAGACATTTCGTAAACACCAATAATTGACTTAAAATGATTCCAAGTTTCTCCCAAACTCCCCCATGCTGGGAAGTAAACAAAACAGAAGGTTACATGTGGGGCTAACCTCCGGACGAGGTACACCCACTATGCCCCATACGATACAGACTCTTAGTTGGGTTGACCACCTACCTGGAGGTTTCTCCTTGGTATCAAGGTATCCCCAATTTCTCTCCAAGGGGTGGCATTACCAACTTAAGAGAAACGACACCAACATGTACAAAAAAATCCTTCATTGGTTCATCATAATTCATTCATTAAGAAGGGGAGAACGTACCTGGCTGCAATTTCACCTTCCCTGTTCGATCCCTAACCGAATCTAAGTGCCTAGTGTAGGGTTTGGTGTAGTGAGGAAGGTTTGTATACTCACCTGATGCCGTGCTCCTTCCTCACGACCCCTTCAATATGCATACCATTCCATGTATACAACATTCATCCCATTCAACATACAAGGCTATCAATAACACACAAGTTGCCCTTACCTTGGTGGTAGATCAAGTTCGGGGGGGAAGGGAAGGGCGCCCTTGTCCCATGCCCGGGCACATGCACCTTCCCTCTTCGGCTTAGAAGCTCACTGATTGCTTCAAGCAATCGTGGGAGGGCCTCAACCTTTCACCCCTAAGCCCCCTTACTCAACCAAAGCACAAAAGTTAGAAGGTGGTCCGCCTAACACAATGTGCTTGTGTTAGGAGGTCGGGAATTCCACACACCCTTCTAACTCCCCACCTCCATTACAACTTGAACGAAACACCTCATACAAGAATACATGCACAAAAGTAGGTCCAACGACTTACCTCAAGCAATAGCGCACTCCACTCCCCACATGTGCCAAAAACCACTCAACTCACGATTTAGGTCAGAATTAGACAATTCAGAACCCTAGAAAACCTAAATTTAGCAATCCAGCGGCAAGACAAACACCTTCCAAGCAATAAACCAAACAAAAAGCTCCTCCCGGCGGACGCACCAAATGTAAGGCCAAAAATAGACCCCCTAAGAGAATCAATTTTTAAACCTACAAGGTCCTAATGTTACACCACTTAACATTCCTGATGCTTATCTGTATATTCTAATTTACTGGGGCTGGATCCTTGGTTATGTCTATTTATATATTTAGAGTTTAATAATACTATTATTTTAACCCAGTCATGTGGACTCGATTGACCCTTCCTTGGAACTTAAACACTTAACTCCGGATAAATTTATTAGGTATAGGTAATTATTTACTTATTTGTTATCTAATCGTTACGGTTATTGATTATCATGATTAGTACTATTATTTTTATTTATATATATATTTTTTTATTTTTATTTTTTTTTATTTTATTTTATTTTATTTTTTGGTTAATTTTTCGAGTTTAGGTCGGCTGATCAGGCCTGATCCAGATCCCGTTTTGTGGCAGCAACTTCAACAACACTTATCTCTTGACTCGAGACTCCGAATCCAAAAAAAATTCCTCTCACAGTGATCAGCAACTCATTTCCAACTTGAATGAACCATTTAAAACCGAATTCGGCAGGCCGAGGACATAGAAACCACCATCACAAGCAATTTCCATGCACCAACGATCTCAACACATCATTATGAACCAAGACGAACTTATGCATACAGGACGGAGTCAATGGGCTGCGAACTGGTTCAGTTATGAAGGAACTTGTGGCCAAATACCTAATTCTGGCAAAAATTCGCCAGCGCTTCCGCATGAGATTCGGCCACCGGAATTTTAACACCTGTTCCTCGCAGCTCTCCAGCACCTTCTCTCCAGCTAGCACCGCGCGCGCCGGCTCTTGATCTCTCGCACAACAGCTCCAGCTCCCCAGACCTCGCGTGCAGCTCCACGACAACCGAGTGACGACCTCCAGCAATTCGCACCAGACTCACATTCACACGCCACCTCCTACTTCGCGCACGCAGGTGCGTACTCTCCGCGGCACTCCATCACCGAATTTCAGTTCACCAGCTCACCCTTCACAGATCGCGCGCACAGATGCGCACCACCAAAACAGAGTCTTCCAAGAGAAAACAGCTCCCCGCTCGCAGGAGCTTCTCGCTCACCCACGCCGATCCACCTCCTCGCGCAGGTACACCCTCCAGCTCGCGCAGGAGCCTCTCACACCGGAGCGCTTCAGCTTCCAGAAAAAAACGAAGAGCGAGACCTCACGCGCACACACGCCCTCCGGCTCCAGGAGCGCTCGCACCCACTAACACGGAGACACCTCCTCGCGCGCAGCCGGTGCGCTCACCACCAAAACCGGAAGAGCCTCTCCTCCAGCTCGCAGGAGCTTCCTCCAGCTCGCGTAGGAGCCTCTTCTCCAAAAAAAAAAAACGCAGAGAGGCCAGCTCTCCCTCGCGCCCAGGGCGCACACCCACCAACCACAAAAAAAAAACAAACCCAACCCAAAAAAACGAGAGCTCCAGCCCTCCCTCTTGCTCGCAGGAACTCCTCCTCGCTCCCCAAAAACGGCCCCCCAAAAATCCAGAGAGCTCCAGCTCTCTCGCCGCTTTGCTCCTGACAAGCCTCCCTAAAATTAATTCCATGGTGGCAAGAATTGTCATGTGGCATGTGCATGGGGAAGCACACCCAACCACCTTCTTTTCTTTTCTTCCTCCTTTTTTTTTCTTTTCCTTTTGATCTTTTAAAGACTATTACCCTAGATCTACTACTATCTACTGATGATTTGCAATTTACTTATAACTTAAAAAACTAACCACACAGCTGGACTCCCAGCACCCTAATTAGTCTACCTAAATTTCCCTAGCATTTTTGGAGTTCAATAAGTATTTTTCCCGAACGGTCAACCGCCGATCCACTAGTCAAACCCTAGAAATAAATAGCAATTCAACTCGGAAAATTCTAGAAATTTTACCACTACTTTTACCTGCTAGGAGACACTCTCTCAATTTTTTCCATAATTTTTGTCCCATTTCTCAATTTTTAGTCATTTTCCAAAGACCTTTCTTTCCCTTTTTTATCTTTCTCTTCATTCCCACTCCACTTCCACTACACTTTCAAGCATATTAGTAGGGAGGAGGAAAAAATAGGGAACTTAGTGTCCCATCATGGCACTAGGCCTATTAATCTAGGACTTTGACTCTAATAGGTGGATTGACTACTACTTTAACTAAAATTGGGTCAATACTATCAAAAACTCGAAAAAAACAAAGAAAAAAGAGTGAGGGCCCACTTTGGCCACTCACAGTCTCCGTTTGGGAAGACCACGAGTGAAAGTTCAGCTTACTTGCACCATCCAGTACGGGCTGAAGTCAAGTCGGCACACACCTCCAAACCTTCAAAACTTCATGGGGACTCCGAGCCTTGTTCCGACCCTTCCTGCTCGGTCCGAGCCCCACCGAAGCACGACTTCCGCGCTACTCACCCCGGGTGGTCCGGATGCCTCCTTGACTTCGATGGAGGCCTTGCCAAGGACATCCATGGCCGGATGAGCACCCTCTTCATCTACGGATGTGCTATCACCACTTGTGATACTCGCGAAGGCTACGGCGCACCTGACTTTCAGCAAGAGTTCGAAGAAGCGGAAGAGGAGGGAAGAGGAGAGAAGACTTGAGGAGTTGGCCCGAAAGTAGGGTCAGAATCTTAGTTGATAGGTCACTATTCATTCGCGGACTAGGCCCCGCATTGACTTTGGGTTTTGACTTGGTTTTGCCTTGGGTTTTGTGTAATAAGTGACCTCTGACGGTGCACGTCGTGGGAAGTGGCAGCCACTGCCGCCAAGAGTAGTTAATGCCACCGTTAGAAGGTATCGTTGAGTTTGGACTCTTGTGAGAGTCCTTGGCAGTATAAGAGAGGAGTCTCGTGGCCTCTCTCTTCACTGCTTGATGTGCGTATTTGCTTTCAGTTTAATTCTAAACCTACGCTCTGAGAAGACCTTCGATGGTTGGAGAGCTCGGATTGCATACATGACTGTGAGTGCCATTTCAAGTAGTCCACTCCTCAAGTCTATACTAATTGTCTAATCATTGTTTCCTTGTTCCATCAAGTAGATGAGTCGGGGTGGATGGGAATAATAGGTGAGGTGAGAAGATAGCTAGTAGGGGCGTGACTCCAACTCTAACCGTACAGTTGTTTCCTTGTTCCATCAAATAGATTAGCAGGGGTGGATGGGAATAACAAGTGAGATTGTATGTGTCTAGAGGAGGACGAGGGGGGAGTGACGGATGTGAAAAGGGTCCTAGTGAGTCTTGAATGACCTTCCGGCGTACCGGTTGGTGTCGGTTGTGAAGGCTCGTACCAAGCCCCGAAATATCCTACCTCCAGCCGCATCGGAAGTGGAGGGAGAGTGAGAGGAGGACGGATAGTGGGCGGGTAGGCCCCTTGCCCACTTACATTACGCCGCTCGCAGCCTCGGAAATACGGTTCTAACAGCCCTTCGGGGAGATCTCAGTGACACCATAACCATCCAAGTGAGTGAGTAGAGTTAGAAGGAGAGAATGGGAGGTAGAGTAGCTGTTACTCGTGTCCAACACTAAAATCTCGGCGAGTCCACGGACTACCATCCGTGGTGATATAATCTGTATCCGGGTACTCGTGTACCCCGGATGTCTATAGTGTGTATAGCTGTAGAGATAACCCCCCCTCCTTTAACCGGAACTAAGTCGAGGTAGGTCCTTATCCGAAGGTCCCTACCTTCCGACGAGGTAGGTCCCTACCCGAAGGTCCCTACCTTCCGATGACGTGGGTCCCTACCCGAAGGTCCCTACCTTCTGACAAGGTAGGTCCCTATCCGAAGGTCCCTACCTTCCGACGAGGTAGGTCCCTATCCGAAGGTCCCTACCTTCCGACGAGATAGGTCCCTATCCGGGGGAAGCACTCGTATGGAGAGCGGAAGGGTGGCTGTAGATAACGCTCCGGCGTTGTAATCTAATCATTTTTTTTCTTTCCTTTGATGTAATTATTGTGATATAGGTAACATGGTGTACATATAGATGAGTTGTTAGTCGTTGTAGTTCTCGGTGATTCTCTGTGGGAACGATTACCTTAAGGGTATCTTTGTGTTAAGATGTGAATAGTTGCCAACACGTACTACGACAGTCTGTCCTGGTTACCTCTTTCTTTCAGCATTGCGGATGCGGCGACTTCTACTGCCGCTCTGATTCTGACCCCAATCCCACCAATTTCTACTAGTCGTGGAGATGGCATACACACCTTGGCATATAAAGTGTTGCAGTTGCCGGTGTTTGCCGGTGTGGAATTTTCTTATACCAGATTTTCAATCATCCGATATATTCCGCTTGGCGGGTAGTATGTTGAAGGGCTAGGAGCCCATGCCATCGTTGGAGGTGTTACAGGCAGTGACAGCTCCCCTCATCGAAGAGGATTTGGTAGCAATGTGGGTAAAGTCGGCGGCGGAGGCCATTTTCGTGTGCAAGGCCAATACCGAGTCCACACCTATAGAGGAGTCCTCCGGAGATCATTCTTTAATCTCTGGAGTGGCTTATTTGTTTGATGTTGCAGCCTGGTCGGCACGGGAACGACAAAGTGTGCGTCTAAAGGTGGTACGCTTGAAAAACGATGACGGAGTCAAGGTGGTTGGTCGTATGGACGGCAATCCCACCCGAGCTGCTTCCCTACGTGTTATATTGGACTCCGGAGCTCAGCCAGTGATGATTGACAAATAGCTAGCCTAGGATTTGGGTCTAGATGCTTCAGACCTTTAATCTTCTTCATTTACAATTGTTAGATCAGTGAAGGCACGGAGAAGGCCATGGGCTAAACCTGACATCCATTGCAGTTGATGTTCGGCTTGAGATCTCGTCCTTTGTTCTTCCACGTATCTCTCCAGTGCGCTATAACTAGCGCCACCAATTACGACATTTTTGTGGGTCAATAAGCGCTTTATTTCCTTGGTTTTGGCGTGGATAACTGGACGGAAGAAGCTTGGATTAGGCCTAGGTGGTCTGTCGGTCATGGCAGAAAGGAGCTCATTTCGGTTGTCTTTGCAGCTAGCACGGTGACTTCCATGGCAAATGCAATGTTTAGGTGTTGTGCTTTGGCATCCAATTTACCATGTGGTTCTACGCTTTTGGAGGAGACATATGCTTGTATGTCGGGGGTAGCGGAATCACTTGAGCACATATTAGTGGAGATCCCTGCACGTCATTGCAAGGATCCCCTTTCTCCATGGGGGACTCAATTGGAGTTCACACGTCGCAGTGGAGAGAATGTGACTGCTATTGATGCTCCACCACTTTTAGTGGACTCTTTCACTCCGTTGAGCTCGCACTATTCAGTGGCGACTACGGGATGAGGGTATTACCCTTGTAGAGCTATTTGCAGGTATCGGTACGGGGCTTGCGACTGTATTAGAGGCCGAGCTCAAAGTACGACGTTATATTTACGTGGATAGTGGCTTTGTGGCCAACCGTGCCACTCACCTCACATTTAGCGTCTTCTGGTGTTGTATCCCGAGCAGTTATCACCTTCTGTGATTCGAGGGTGTTTTGGCAAGTTGCCACGTGATGTGACGTTGATCAGTGAGGATGATCTTCGCCGGTTAAGTCACATAGACTTGGTGATTGCCGGATGGCCTTGCCAAGGCCACTCACGGGCAGGCAGTGGGCGTGGCTTGGATGGTCCACGGTTGGGTCTCTTTGCGGATTTGCTCACGCTCATTCAGTAGTGGATTACCCACCAATCGACGCCACCAGGGTATATTTTTTTGAATGTATCCCCATTGGGAGATACACGGACGAAGGTGCGTGAGGATGGGGCATACATCCATCACCTTCTTGGTCCCCCCACGTTTGTTGATGCCGCGGCGTTGGGATCTTACGCCCATCAATCACGTTGGATTTGGACCAACATGGCATCATCCACAACGCTCACTTCTACACTTGCTCATGTGCAACGGCCTGTGCGTCGTGAGGTTGATGACATCTTGGACGACCACCATGTTTCCACGGAGGTTACCAAGGATGATGAGCCACCATTGACCATGGTCAACCGCATTGGTTTCACTCGGGGGGCATTTCCCACGTTGATGTGCTACTCGGGGTCTTTTGCCTTTAAGATACGCGGTCCAAGCATGGTTTGGGATTCTACTTCTCAAACTTACGAGGAGCCTTGTGCCGATGAGAGGGAATGGGCGATGGGCTTTTTGACAGACACCACTGTCGCACTGGATCTCTCTGAGGGCCAGCGTCGTTACTTGTTGGGTCAAGCCATTGACCTCAACACCTTCGTTTAGGTTTGTGGTCTTTGTTTCGCCGTTTAGTGCCGTTTGAGTGACCATCCACGCGTGCTGGAGGCAGACTCTGATGGTCAGGGGGCAGCGGTGCCACATACTACTAGGAAAACAGTGGAAATATGACTGGGTTTTATGACTAGAAAACGACATATGACTGGGTGATGACTACTACCAATTTTAGTCCTCAAACCAGTCATAACGGACAAGTCAGATTCTATAGTCAGATCTGCGAGCACGCGTTCCCACATGCGCGTTCCCAAAAGATTTTTGGGACCTCAATACTGGGCAGCCCGATAAATGTGACTATATTTAGTCATGTGTATGTGACTAAGACTAGTCAGAACCATCTATGCAAATTTAGTCAGCGTATTCAACTCCATGACTAATAATAGTCATATATGTATATATGTATACGACTAAGGATAGTCAGAACCAACTGACTACATTTAGTCAGCTTCTTCAAGTACATGACTAAAATGCTGGAATTTAATGATGTCATAATATGACTACCAGTAGTTGGATAATATGGTTGTGATGACAAGAATTAGTCATTCTTTCGGTTTAGATATTGGTGAAGGTTCGTCAGTCATTCACATCCGCTAGTAGGTGTTTGAGATGTGATGTCTGTGTATTCTAGTCATGCATGACTGGACTTAGTCATATGTAACAATAAGCGACTGGTAGTCAGAAGTTCACATACATTCAAGTATCCGGCCAATGATATGACCGAATAAAAGCTTTATTTTCGGTCAAAAATGCGTATAATCTGACTATGAATAGTCATTGCTTTCAAAAATCTGACTACAGCTAATGACTACATATAGTCATGAGAATCGAAACGTTCATGAGTGTAAGTGACTAAGTATAGTCTGCTAATAGACATTGATGATTACAATGGATGCTTTAAGAATTGTGTGGGCCACAATATAAAGCTATTTACTGTCTGTCCCATCTTTGTGATGGGAGGGTCATCTAAATCTACGCTGGGGTACAGAATGTAGTCGACGTTGTTGCTCTTCTGCACCTCCACGGAGACACAGCCTTCTGGAATTGTGGCCCCATGCAATCTGGCCCCCGCTACTAGGAAAACAAAAAAACTCCAATCAACTCATTCTAAACATACAACATCTCCATCACTGATTAATTCAATAGACATGCATGCCCTGCACACAGAGGTCTCATCACTGAACTCTACCGCTTCTTAAATTGCCCTCGATCGATAGTTGCTTGTGATTGCCATCCTCTTCACCTGAACATCACAACTACAACTTAGAAAACACTCTCTATTTCACCACCTAGACTCCATTAACAAGATCATGAATACCTACCGCAGATCCAATACCACCTCCCATCCCACACCACAACCCCATACCCACAAAACCATCATGTTCGTACCCAAAACCTCCACTCCATAGTGTTCGCCAGCACACACGCCTAGGCCTACCCAAATTCTTGCGATCGCTCACGCCATTCTTTGGATTTAGCCGTCCAGCTCTGCATCCAATGACTCATATTAGCGATAATCAAAACATCCCTCCATCAACATCCTTCGCCTCCACCACCTCACAACCACCCAACACTACAATACACACACTAATCCAACCTCCTCATTCCAATACTACCACGCACTACATTACCACAAGACACCACCCAACTCCAAAACACTCAAGACTCTAGAAGCACTCATGGTAGGAAGTTGCTCAAACTCCAACGTGGTAGTAAATGGCGATGGCAACTATAATGGCGGTCCTAGGTTTAGGGTTTAGGTGGCGGCGGTATCAGAGTTAGGGTTTTTTCTTCTTAATGACTAAATATAGTCATCAATTTACAAAGATAATGACTACATTTAGTCATAGTTGTTCAATATGTATAACTAATTCTAGTCACATCTCCTTGATTAATGACTATATTTTTTGATTGCTTACTACAATGATGACTATCAGTAGTCAACTATTTACTTTATTGTGTAATTAGATGGAAGTTCTAGGTATTTTAATCTTTTATATGATTAGTGTAGAGTGTATAATATTAGATATTCTTGGCAAAAAGTATGTAGTATATCTAATTTTATTTCCAACTCTGTATAGTGAAGAATTTCTTCTCCAGACTTTTCAAGTTTTGATTAGTCTCCGGGACATTTGGATTAAATTTTGTATACTTCCTTATGCTAATGTTGGATCTCTATTGTTTTGAATCTTTTGTAGTGCTAAAAAATAATTAATCCCTTGCAACATGTATTCATGTATTTCATCTTTACCTAATTGTACATATTTGGATGCTTCCTAAGAAATGCATCTATGACCGAGTTGAGGATTTAGAAGATTTTTGTAAATGAGTACTTGACCTAAATACAACAAATGGATGCTGGATTCACTTCCTTTGACATTAATCCCTCAAGAAACAACCATTTTTTTGGTCAAAACTGTCATAAAATACCCCTTGGTAAAGCAAGTTAATTCTTTTAATTTTATAACATTTTTTAAATGAATCTAATCATGATAGTAATTTATAGTTAATATAGTAAAAAACTCCCTCTTCAAAAACCAAAAATAGAAACAAATTGATTGCAAGCTCTTAGCCCTTAAACTTCAAGAACAAATTATTTCAATCTTTCCTAAATTTGATTGTTATAAATTTACAAAAGTTATGGTTTTGTGTTCTCAATTGAAGAAATTGACATAATTGTGATAACTAAATGAATTGAGAATTCACTAAAAAAAAACTATGATGTTAGAAAAAATAAATGGAAGCCAAAAGCATTGCCATAAAACAATTGGACTTACCTCCAAGTCTAACGTCTTTAATTCAACTCTAAACTTGTGCAACACTAATTCTATATACAACTTTGTCAAAAGAAAAAAAAAAATAACAGAAGTAAGACTTGAAAAAAATAAAATAATAATAATAATAATAATAATAATAATAATAACAATCTCAAAAAACTAAAAACTAAATAAATAAATAAATAAATAAATAAATAAATAAATAAATAAATAAATAAGAGAAGGGAAAAAAATAGCAAAAATGAAAATAAAAATATGAGGGAGAGACGTGAGAGAGAAGAAGAATACAAGAAAGAGGAAAAAATAGATAAGAGGAAGAAGGAAAAAAAGTATAAATAAATAAATAAAATATTAGATGGGAGAGAAAAGAAAAAATAAGAAATAATGGCAAAGAAGATAGAGAAAAAAAACTGAAATGAAGGAGAGAGAAGGAAATAAGTGATAAAAGATGAAAAGAGGAGTAACTAAAACAATTAAAAAAATAAAAGAAATCGTAGAAAGACAGAACAAAATGAAAGAGGAAGAAAATATGGAATGAAGAAAAAATAGAGTAGAGAAAAAACATGAAAAAGATAAACGAAATTTGAATAAAGAAAGAAAACGAAATTAGAAAAAAAAATACAATATAGAAAAGATTAAAACCTTAAAGGAACGAAATAAATTCCAAAAAAGAGTGTAAACTGAAGAAAGAAAAGTCAAATTGAAAGAATAGATCAAACATAAACAAAAGTATATAAATTTGAATTAAAATCATAAAGGCCCCACTCTAAAACCCTCTTACAATTGGCTGCCCAAAAGCATAGTCAAATAACGACTATATATAGTCATATTGCTGCCCAAAACCGTAGTCACATAACAACTAATTCTAGTCATATGGCTGTCCACGCGAAAATTAACAGGAAGAATACGTTCCCTACGGAATTCCCATTGAGGTCCTCAGAAAATATGACTAGAATCATAGTCATGTGATGACTACAGCCATTTTAGTCATCAAAGTGGTTACTGATGACTGCATTCCAAGCAAAAGGAGCTTGTGGTCATATGGTCGTAGTCATATTTCCACTGTTTTCCTAGTAGTGCACATCTCATAGAAATCGAGGAAGCGGAATTGTTTTTTTGTTTGAAGAAGCATACAGCTGAGGAGCTTCGTGCTCAACGTGTCTTTGCAGCCTTGGCCGAGGACTTTGATTGAGAGGATGTGTTGCAAGTTGTCAGGTCAGTATTCCTTCGGTTAGCACTTTATTGTCATTAAATATAACCAAAGTAAACCGCTCCAATGTCGTTCCCACAGACACCTATTGTTTCTTTCCTGAATTAACTACCAAAACTAAACCACCAAACACTATTCTATAAGTTAGCTTCCCTATTCTTTCCTTTGCTCAATATCCGGATCCTTCCGGATTCCGGAATTCTTACAATAGCTTCCGGAACTAATTTTCGGACAGTTGGAAGAGAGTTTGATTATCTCTGTTCTTCCTCAGAGGGTCTTCCGGACGATTTAAACGAGTGACTGGAAGGCGACTGATCCTGTTTTGTGTAAGTGGCCCGATTCCCCACTGTCTTGTGACTTAAAGTGGCTAAATACCCACTCTCCCTACTCCGCTAACTGGTGGACAATTGTTGTTGTTGGACCTACGCTCTCACAACATCCGGATGGCCATCCAGATGCGGTCACGCAGAAGGAAATCCAGACTACAACGACATTCCGGTCAGTACTATGGTGGTTCTACTGAGTGAGCCTTACAATTTGCAAGCGGATCTTCTTTTAGACATACACATCAGGCTTTCTCCCTATCGTAGGGGGAGATTCCGGCCTCAACCGGAACCCGGATTCACACGGATCGTCTGTGCCCTACAGACTACCAGGCACATCTCTGCAATACGTCTATTCCCCTCTTGGCTACCGCCGGACCCTGAAGAATGTCAAGGCTCTCCCTAATTTCTTCTCCAGCTCTTCCGAACGTTCTCTCAATGCAAGCCCCAACCGGTTACTTCAAATACAAACACTCTAACACTCACCACAAGAGAACTAGATCACCATACCCTAACCACAATGGATCTGTTCCTCACAAGTTTGGAATATACAACATAGTAATAGATTGAAAACGTTCTCAGCGAGAGAAAGAAGATGATGAGCTTCCTGAAACTCATCTTTTAAGTACTAACTAAATTTCCTAAATTATCCACAAGAAATCCGGAAAATCTTATCTTAATAGCAAAAAGGTCTTATCCCCAAAATCCGGAAATCTGATCTCAAATCCAAAAATTATGGATCTCAGATCTGATTTTTCGGCTTCTAACTGGTAAGGTAGTTTCTAGAATTTTTTAGCTTAAGGCTTGGCAGTCGGGTGCAATCCTGAGCCCCATTGTTAATCGCTACAAAACCTCAGTAACTAACAATTCTTAACTTCAAATCTAGACCTAATCTAGACGGTCTTCTAAGCACCCTTATTTCGGAGCCTGCTCCTACGCCTAGGGGATTTGTCCACAACAATCCTCGCCTTCTTTGTCTTCCCCGGAGACGATTCCGGTACCTGGCTCTTGGTTTCAGAAGCTAGAGTAGTAGACTCTTGGTCGTCAGTGGAGGCACCACCTGTGTCGCCTTCTCTGCCGTGCCGGCCGAGGTTCCATCATGTCCTTGACGCTGGAAGTCTCCTCCAGAAGACCCCTGGACTATGGGGAGGTCGTCTTCTGGAGGGTGGAGGAGGAGAGAAGGAAGGAAGCTGGAAAGCTAGGGGAGTCCCTTGGAAGAGTGTTGCTAGAAGCGTTGTCGTGATGTAAATAACTACAATATGTAAAAAAATAATGTAGATGCAAAAAGTGTGGTCGTAGAGTGACCTACAGTTTAATTCAATGTGGGAACAATTGGAGCTTGTTAGCCTAGCTTGGATGTACTACATCTGTCACTCTAGCTTAGGGGTAGGTGGCCATTTGGCTGATTATTTTCATGCTCTCACTAGCAAGTGCCAAGCCGCAGCCGCCCGAACAGTTCAACGAGTTCAATGAGACTCGAACTCGGAATCAGTCGGCGGATAACAAACGGGCTCTAACAGCCAACCAAGTCTGCAACTTGGCGATTATCATCGAGCCCACAATGGTTTTATACTGCTATAGATAAGTTGTTTATTTCTTAATCTGGCTTTACTGTGGACCTTCTTTTAGATGGAAAGGCATCTATGGCTATTTAAATTTGCTTAAACGTTTACTAGTAAAGAAATGTCATTGAGTTAATGTTAGGGAAGGCAAACTTCTTGATGAAGTTATTGAAAAACATATAAAGGGTAGATGGTTGTCGTGCCGTATGCATTATTTCAGGTCATTATTAGTTTGGATTGTATCTTCTTAGTTTCTATAGGTTGATAGTATGGCTTCACAAGACCCTGATGATTGGGAGTTCTCTTTACCTCACTCACCGAATGATCTAATTCAACTTTCTCAACCATCAACATCAAGGCGACGTGAGCGAGAGGGAGCAGGGCCTTCTGAGCGTCGTGTTCAACCACGTACCGCTTTTTATCCTCAACAAGTTCCTTTGACAAGTTTAAGAAGTTTACAATTGGAGGCAAGAATTTTAGTAATCGTCTTGGAGGCTGAAGTTGTGCTTATCGAAGGCCATCAAGTGGTGTTTGAAGGGTGTTTTCAAAACACTAATCAAGATCAGATGGTGACCCGCTTGTCCAATGACTTTGGTCACCACCTTTGGCTTCAAGGCCCGCTCAGACACTTAGATAGTGAAAGGCGAGCAAGTTACATTGCTGCTATTCTTCGTGAGATTCTTGACTTTTTACATGTTTAATCCATCTAGGGGCTGAAGTTGAGATAATTTATTGTTATTTCTCTTTATTTATTTGTGGTTAGTTGTTGTTGAAGAAACCAGGTCTTAAGATTAATGACCAGATAGTTAGTGTTTAAAAATACAAAGGATAGAAGGGATAGAGGGATGATAAGAGTTGATAAAGGGGAGAATTTGAGCAACCAATGGGGTTTAAGATGCCCATGTGGCCTTTGAATGGGCTGAGGTTAGTTGTGATTAGCTCATTTCCACGTTTTGGGGGTTGGATTCTTCCTTACCAAGGAGGGGCTAGACTGCGGGGGCTCTCTCTAGCTGTTTTTGTTTTAGTTTATTTTGGATTTTAAGTATGTGGTAGCCCTTGTTGTTAACTCTGTATGAAGCTATTACTCGGTCTTAGAGCTGAAAGTATGAGTGAACGGTGCCTTATCAAACACAAGGGGGTCTGCAGCCCCATGTTTTCATGAGCAGTAGGTTTAAAGCCTTGTAGCAAGTTGTACAAAGTATATCTAAATGACATCTTTGATGAGTGTTTGTACACTATAAATAGCTTTCCAATGAGCTATTTTATGCTCTATTTCGAGCTTTTATGAAGTCATAGCACTAGTTTGAAAGAAAAGGGGTTAGCTGACTTGAGTTTTTGTTAGAAGTAACTTTGACTGCACATAGCGGCTGGCCAGATGGGTTTCTGGAAGTGAAATTTGGTGTGTCAGTGGTGTATTTTAGTGGCTTTTGAAGTAGCTATAGCACGTCTCATTCCGAGTTTGTATGAAACCGTAGTGGTATTTTGAATTAGAAGATTAATCAAGAATTTAAAAGAGAGTTTGAGTTCGGTTTATACTTAATGAGAGGTTAGAGAAATTATTTCAAAGGGAGTAAGGGTATATAGGAGAAGGATATGAAGTGGTTAGGGTATGTAAGGGTGAGGATATGTGGGATTGAGGTTAATTAGGGAATTAATTATCTTAATCAAGATTAATTGTATTAAATAAGATTAACTAGTCTAATTGTAATTTATTAGCTTAACTAAGATTAAGTGGATTAATTAAGGTTAATCATATTAGTTAAATATAATTATCTTAACTATTAATTAATTATTATTAAGTGAAATTAGTTAATTTTATTAGAGTTTAATTAAGGCTTGATTCAGATTAAGGATAATTAATATTTTGAGTTAAGTTTTTGGGAGACAAGTTCTACAAGACATCTGCATCATGTCTTATTATATGTACATCGAGTTTTATTATACAAGTTGAAGATCGGAGGCCTTTCTCGTATGCTGAATGAGGACTTATGAGTTAATATGGACTTGGACACAAAATTATATGTTCCATATTCTCCATTTCCCTCTCTAAACTAAGTGCAGCCAAGAACCCTGCATTTTCCTGAAGCAAAGACTCTCTACACGACAGCGTGTCCTTCCAAAACTTGAAGGTCTCCGTGCTATGCAGAGGGAGTTTATTCCAACTCATTGGTGACGATGCATCGGGCGTACTCAGAATCTCCTCATCCTCCTACTTCTCCTTCCCGGAAGCCCCCGGTGCTCTGCTTAACAGTTTGGCTTCCTTGAGGGTCTCCGTGCTATGCTCTAGTGAGGAGTCGAGGTCGATTGGTGAGTTTGGCGCCGCGGATTCCTCCCGGACCACGTTGTCGACCACGTTGTATACCGCGTTGTGACCACGTTGTTGACCATGAGTTGCATTTGGCTCCAAGTCTTCTCCATCTTCCGACCGTGATCCATGAGGAACAGGATGATCTGTCATCGGTTCACCTTTCCTTCATTCTCCAAGCGTTTGTTGAAGAGGAGGTTGTAGTTGACCGTGTCAACCGAAAAACTCAACGCCTCCCGGACTTCTACAAGTGCTTGAGCCGATGAGGTGGCTTTGTCCTCCGCCTCCTTCCGGGCTGCTCGTGCCTCCGCTACTACTGCTTCCGCCATCGCCAACTCCTGTTGCAGCTTTGCACGTGCTTGGATCAAAGGCGCCTGCTACTCCTCCAACATGGTCAGCAGGGCTTGCACGTATTGGAGATCCTTCAACCAAGGAAGAATCTCCGATAACTTGTCCACCTTGAGCTTGGCCAAGATCTCGTACATCAACTCCGAGCTATCGGCAAAAAATTGGTTGAGCAGCGAGGTCCGTCAGGCCACGTGCTTAAGTAACTCTATAATATCCTCCACTGGTCTTCCGATGAGTACCGGAGGATCCGCCTCAAGTACTCGTTCCGGTCGTCTGGATGGGTCAGCCGACTCCGGATCAACGGAGGTCGTCTTCCGCTAGGTCGGTGGAATTGCCGTTGGTTCTGCCTCTAGTTGTACCGACCAACTCCGCTTCCGAGTTTGAGGGGTTTCGACCGCAGACAGCTCCGCTGCTTCAGGCTTGTCTTCTGAGTCGGTTTCCGGTTCGCCATACTTCTGAATGTTCAGAAGTTCTTCATACCCATCTTGTTCCACCGGTGTCAGCAACTCGTGCTTCACGTAGAGGTGGGTCAGGTAAGATGGGAGCGGCAATCCGGCCTTCTTCGTCCAGTCGAGGCCCTTGACCAACCTCCCAATGAGGTCGTGCATCTGGAATGCCTAGTCGACAGTGATCCTCCTTCGCATGGCGCCTAAGAAAGTACACGCCCACTTGAACACCAATCATTTGGGCTTCTTTAGGTGGAATATTGGATTTAGAAACCCTATGATTATTTGCGCCTAGAGATCGCTGAGGTCACTTATTGTGAAGTCGTCCTTCGAATCAGCGTGACGGTTGAACTCCGCGTCAACAAACTCGTCGTTCTTCTCCGGCACCTTTGCTTCTCCATCCCGGAAGCCATACGTGTGTTTCCACTCCGCCGGTGTCCACCTCTTCGGATGACCTCGGAGACTGTGGTTGTGTAGATTGTCGGGCGCTCCGATCAGCTCCGTTACCAGACCTTCCTCCTTTGTGCCCCTCGCCACCTCCATAGTCCGGCGCACCCCATCTCCTCGAGGTAGTGATACAAGGTCTGAACGTCCTTGTCTTCAACAGGGTACTCCAGAGTCAACCTCAGGATCGGCGGCCCTCCGACGGTCATGTTCTTCACCTTCAGAGTTTTTTAGCCCACTCTCCACCTCTCGCCATAGATAACCCTCAACATTTTTTCTCTCCGGTCACACTTGCACGCACTGACCTCACTAAAGCACTTGCTATATAGACTACTTTTGGATGTTGAAAAGCAAACGAAAATCGGAGAAAGCAGAAAGCGGGAGAGAGAGAGAGAGAGAGAGAGAGAGAGAGAGAGAGAGAAAGAGAGAGAGCAGAAAACGACAAACTGTGAAGACTCCCTTTTTCTGACCCCTTTTATAATAGACAGGACGTATGGTCACCCATAATTGTTGTCAAAGTCATGATGTCGTTTCCAAAACTCATGATGATGTTTCCGGCTTCTGGATTTCTTCCGGAATATTCCAGACATTTTTCGACATTTTTCGACATCTTTCCAAAAGCCCGGTCACCGGAAAGGTGCTAAAGATAACGTCATTTCACAATTCTATTTTAGCACAAAATCTTTTTTTCTTATTTCTACCTAATTGTACTAGTTTGCAGTACTCTATTCATTAGTTTTTTAAATTTTCACCTTTATTTACCGGGTTTTTAAGGTTACATCCGAAACCTTGTGGGAACAGATTCCCACAAGATGCCCGGGATATCTTTCCCCAATTTTATCATCACGACTCGGGAATTTATATGGATCTTGTGAGTGAGAAGCTAGGCGGCATTAATGCCTTCTCTGCTACCAAGTAGCAATCACCGGTCGTGCCGGTACGCAGTGAGTCTTCTATGGTGGAGAAGGAGACCACGAAGTTTGATGATTGGCCTTTGAATTTGGGGCCACATCTTACCAGTGCCGAGGCACGAAGAGTACTAGCGTTTATACGTTCGTATCGTTCTTGTTTTGCCTTTAGTCTCCATGATTTGGAGGGCTACAGAGGCAAACCAATTCACATCCAGTTGAAAGACAACCACTCAATCTTCTGACGACCGTACAAATTCAGTCTCTCAGAGAAAGTTGGGGTTCAGACTCGTTGTTAGTGTTGTTGGCCGCTGTGAGCCAAATAAACCACCCCCTAATGGGTGGCTTACCTTGAACACATGACCCTAATGTGGGATACAACCCCTTGTGCAGGCCCTATTCAACCATTCATACAAGCACGGTAACCCAAGGTGTGGTCACTTAAGAAGGTTCGTTAATGATTAGTGTTGTGATGGCTAGATTCAGCCTTAAGTTAAACCCAACCTTTAAACAAGCATAAGTTCCACCTCAAAGCCCCGTTTTCAACGTTTTAAAGCTTAGATAGGTTCAATTCCACCTGTGAACTTGATTAGAACCTCAACAACCAATTCCAGGCCTAAGTGCGACCCTGGCAGCAGCGACCAGCAGACAAGCTTCTTCTTTTTATGCCCAAAGTTTAACTCTTCATTATCTTCGTGGTTATGACTCCGTTTTCTACATTTGTTTCTTGTATTCTTATTAGCTTTTCTTGCTTAACACGATGGCAGCCTTCAATTAACCGTATGACTCAATACTGAACTCACAGCCAACGACCAGCAGTGCACACTTAACGTATATGTTTATTCAAAATCGTGCACCACACTTTCACGTATATACCACATACATTCACATAAGTAATCCCATTCGCACATTACCATGCATGAGCATTCAGCTGCATTCACTAACTATCGTAGATAAAACCGATTATTTGGTTGAGTTGATAGCAAACCCTAATCCTAATAAAAAATTGGCAGCGCTTCCACACTACTATTATAAACAACAAAATTAGGGTTCCTTCAATTACATGCACAAGGACTTGATGAGCTAAACTGAGGAAGGGGAGAGGCTCCGTGATTCCTCCCAATTCGCTGTCGTCTTCTTCTTCGTGATTGTGCTCTCCTCTGCTGTCGTCTTCTTCTTCGTGATCGTGCTCTCCTCTGCTGTCCCTACCAAATTCGCTACTTCCTACAAAAAAAACTCTACTCACTGGCCGGGGCTTCCGGCTCTTCCTAGTCCACGCTCCTACATTCCCTCACTCCCTATCTCACCCTCCTTCACTCACCCCCAAAAGAATGAGAGCCCTCCAGGGGGTAACCCCCAAGCTCCTTTGCTCCCCTCTCGTTCCCAAGGGCGTTCCCCGCCGCCTTTGCCTTCTTCCATTAATGACCTTCCTCAATAAAAAACCATTAACCTATGACAAACTAATTCCGTGCCACCCTTGCATTTAACAAAAGTGGGTGTCCCACTAACCAAGGAATATCTAAATCTCCCACTTTAACTCATGCCACATGGTGCGTGCATGATCACCAATAAGTGAACCACTAAGCTAAATTCAAGGATGCTAAAACTAATTAATCTACCTAGATTGAATTCCCCTTGCTTGGGGTAATTCCTAATTTTACTTAGTGATTGGTGAGGGGTTTGTCCAAGCCTTTTGGACCTTTTCAACTACTTCTTTAAGGGCTTATTAAGCCTCCTTCTTTTTCCTTTCCCTCACCATCATTCTTCTTCTTCTCCTAATTTTTCCCGTGATTTCCTCACCGAGGCCAATGGCGGTCCCCGACTCAGTAGGAGGTAATTCTTCTCCACCACTTCTATTTCCACTTCTTTTCTATTGTTTTTTGTTTTTTTTTCTCTACCTTTTCTCATTTTTTTCCTTTCTATTTATTTTTTGGTTAACTTCATAAAATTCTTGGTTGCCGCAATGTGGCTCCTAATTATAGAATTAGCGCATGGAAAGGCTATTTAGCCATCTTGATCAAAAATCATGAACTAACCAATGGGATAACCCATTTCCACTACTTTGTTAACCTTAATGGACACAATGCGTGGTCCATTCGTCACCGTGAGCCGTTTTTGCGGCTCACAACCGCCAGCTTGATTGAGCTCTCTAACGACAAGTACGTGTGTGCCACGGTTATGCCATCAAAGAAGGATATCTTTGGCAATTGGACGGAGAAGCGGATGTGTGGGGATTATAGGCCGCTCCATCGCAAGACCAAGTCAGACCGGTATCCCATGCCCACGCCGGAAGAGGTGTTTGATGCGGTGGGCCACGCTAGAGTATTTATTACTCTAGATTTGCGGTTTGGTTACCACCAATTACCATTGATGGTGGATGTCCGGGTGAAGACTGCATTTTAGAGAGTTTATCAGGATTGGAGAGATCAACTCTATCATTGGAAGTTTCTCCCATTTCGCCTCAAGAACGCACCCGCTGAGTTTCAGAGGGTGATGGACCGGGTGTTGAACGGTTTACCGTTTGTCCAATGCTACATTGATGATGTTATCATTTTTAGTAGCAGCCTACAGGAACATATGAGGCACCTTCAGGCGGTGTTTGAGAGGTTACGGCAGTGGAAATTGCGCTTGCACCATGGCAAGTGCAAGTTCTTCCACTACTGATTGCCATATTTGGAATATATGATTGTTCCAAGGGATCTTGGCGTGCAGCAGGCCAAGGTGGATGCGTTGCAGAAGATTTCTGCCCCAACCAATATGCCACGGCTTTGAGTTTTTCTTGGCTTGAAAAATTACTATCGCCGGTTTGTCAAGAACTATAGCTTGATTGCTAAACCATTGATTATTCTCACGGAAAAGGATCAACCATGGACTTGGAGACGGGAGCAGCAGCAGGCGATTGCTACTTTGAAGCTGAAGCTTGGTTCAGCGCCTGTGTTGCGGCGTCCAGATGCTACACGACCCTTTCAGTTGCACACAGACTAGAATGTTGTGGGATTGGGGGTTGTGTTGACTCAGAAGGATGATGAGGGACGAGAATTTGTTGTGGCACTTGCTTCTAGAAGCAACAACAACGCGGAGTCCAATTGTTTGTCGTATGAGGGGGAAGTCTTGGCCGCGGTTTGGGCCATAGCCTATTTTAGGCCCTATTTGTATGGACAATGTTTTACGTTGGTGACCCACTATTTGCCTTTGAAGCGGCTCATGGAATCTGACAAGCTTACTAGCAAGCTCGCCAGGTGGGCTTTGTTGCTTCAGGAGTATGACTTTGAGGTTGTACATCGGGCTCGCATCACGACGCGGATGCGAATGCTCGCATCAACTTGGATGCGGATGGTCTATCTCGCAATTCAAGTCCTTCAGAGGAGGATTTGATCGGTGCTAGGTAGTATGGGGACTGTGACAGGGATTCAGTCCCAGGATGGCATGCAGCAGCTTATCTCACATTGATGTCTAGCTCCGCATCGACGTTGCCTGATTTGACAACGGATGAGGAACCGGATAGGGCCCGAATTATAAGCGATGTGTGGGAAGACGGTCCAATCTTGCACAAGCTACAACATGGAACACTTCCCTCAGCTCTTTCTGCCTTGGAGCGTGATAGAGTAGGACACCAAATAGCAAGGTTCCGTTGGGAGAACGACCTTCTATTTTGGGTGTGTCTAGATGGAATTAGGCGCATAGTTCTAAAGCCAGATCAAAGGGCTTCATTGGTACGGCAAATACACAAATACCAAGGACATTTTGGTGTGCGACGGACTCACTTGATGTTGCGCAGCTATAACTGGTGGACCAACATGTATCAAGAAGTCGCCACATATGTTTCTCGATGTGAAGTATGTGATCGGATTAGATCCAACTTCAACACCGTATCACCCCAGTTGCAGCCTTTGTCCATTATGGTGCTAGGATATTGGTGGTTTTTGGACTTTGATGGTCCACTTGTCGTGACTCCACGCGGAACCAAGTATGTCATGGTGATGGTGGAGCATTTTAGCAATTAGATTAAGTTCGTGGCACTTCCGCAAAACTCTTTAGAGTCGGCGGCCATGGCATTCCTCGACCGGGTGTTGGCTCGTTTTGGAGCCCCAGTTGAGGTTTTGACAAACCAGGGACATGAGTTCCTTGAGGCTTTTAAAGCTTTGTGTACCAAGGCTTTGATTGACCATCAAACGACTTCTCGAGATCACCCGGAAGCGGGCGATTTGGCAGAGCGTGTGATTCAGACCGTGAAGCAAGGCCTACAGAAGTATGCACTAGTACAAAAGTGGGAAAAAAAATCGCACTCAATTTGGAGTTGTGGTTCTTTTGACCACGCTATCGAAGCAGTCAACATTGTTCCTAAATTGGATTGTCCCTAGTTATTTGGCCATAACTCCCTCATTTTTTAGAGTTCTTAGACGTATAATATACTATTGAAAGCACCCTGAAAACACGCTTTCAACGATGTTTTGCATGTCCAAAAATTTCCAAAAATGAGGGAGTTTTGGCCAAAAACCCAAGGACAGCCCGATTTAGGAACGGTGCTGACTACTCCGACAACGTGGTCAAAAGAACCACAACTCCAAATTGAGTGCGGTTTTTTCTCACTTTTGAACTAGTGATGGTTTACTTCAGAGCCGCCACGATGATTGGGATCTGATGATACCATTGATTGCCATGGAGTACCGGTTTAGCCGGCAGGCTTTACTAGCAGCTTTAAGTCCGTATCAGTTGTTGTACGAGCGGGAGCAAATTTACCGAGTTCCGTTCGTGAAAAGTTGGCTCTGGTTGTGGATTTGGACGATCCAAAGGTGTGGGCCCAGTGTCTACAGGATTGAGCGGAGTTCTTCAAGCAGGCTATGTCCATAGCTATGGAAAACTTGTCCATCACTCAACGTCATGACATTATACGGTACGCTCGTATTTGTAGCGGTGCCTACCGACCTCAGCTGCGATGTTTTTCCACGGAGATTATGTTTATCTTCAGCGTGAAGCGCCCACGATGTTGTACGTCAAGGTTGGACGCACCATTTCTCGCATGAAGGATGTGTTGCCAAGTGGCATCTTGTTGCTGGAAGCCTTGAAGGATGGTCGGGAGTGTCGGGAGCACTCTAAGAATTCTGCTCTCTATCATTTACCCATTGATGGCTCCGTTCACTTGAGGGTGTATTACATATACTTATTTTAGTGTATATTTTTCGTTTATTTGATGTTGGTTAGGGCTCTCAAGCTATTGTGGCTATCGATCTTTCTTTACACGACAGCTGTCACAAGACGTAGCATCGAGGGCCTCTCCGTATCGTAGTTTTAGCGTAGATTAGTTTCTTCTTAATCTACGGATGTTGAGGGACAAGCGGAGGCTCCCCGCATTCATCTATGGATGATTTTCATCCACTTAGGGTTGTATGCGTGTGCGTATAGCGCCGCACACGTCCTTGACTCGACGTCATTGTCAAATCAAGCTTTGTCAATGAGTTATAGATTTTTAGTGATTACCTTTGCTTGTAAGTGATTGTTTGTCATTAGGAAAGACTCCGCATTCTCTTATACCACTTGCACTCGTTGATTCTCCTTTTGTGGAGTGCAAGGCGCTGGACTATGTGAGTGATTTCATACTTGTTCTCTAAGGGTATATTACGTATACTTGTTTTAGTGTATGTTTTTTGTTTGTTTGATGCTGGTTAGGACTCTTGAGCTATTGTGGTTATCAATCTTTCTTTACACGACAGTTTGGGCAACTCTAGGGATAGTGTCCCACACTGTTGCCAACTTTGACACCCTCGACAAGGCTAAAATTTGTTATTTTATCCAAAAATTATGTGAACAACATCACCTCTATGTTGAAAACATGCATACAAAATTTCAAGTTTAAGGGACATCTAAAACAAAAGATATTAAAAATTAACCACCATGGGGTAGTTGTGAGAAAAGTTTCATAGCTGCCAACTTTGACACCTTCCCAAGGATTGAGGAGATTTTTTTTGCCCATGGAATTTTCGGAGTGAAAACACCTTTATGTTGATTACATATGTGGAAATTCTCAAGTCCAAAAAATGCACCAAAAAAAAATTACATCCCAAATCTACCAACAAGTGTAGTTGTGAGAAACAAAGGGGAAAAAATTTACTACTTCCAACTTTGACACCCTCTCTAGGGCTAAGAGTTTGTTCTTTCAACATAAAATTTTTTCCACACATTGGTCTTCATGTTGATAACATGTGAGAAAATTTTCAAGGCCAGAAAATGTACTAAAAAGAAGATATTTAAAATCTACTAACATGGGGGTTAGTTGTGAGAAAAGTTTCACAGCTGCCCACTTTGACACCTTCTCAAGAGTTCAAAAAAATTATTTGTCCATGAAATTTTGGGTATGAAGTCACCTTCACGTCAAATACAAGTGTGGAATATTTTAAATCTAAAAGATTTACACAAAAAAAACATATACCAAGTCTACCAACATATATTGTTGTGAAAACAAAGGGGAAAGTTTACCACTACTTCCAACTTCAACACCCTTCCTAGGATTGAGTTTTTGTTGATACATAATGAAATTTTGGCCACAAGATCATCTCTATGTTGATAACATGTGAGATAAATTTCAAAGCCAAAAGAGGTATATACAAAAATAAATTATTCCATATCTACCAATGTTTGTAACAATGAGAAACTATATTGAAGGGGCATATTGAAAGTGTCAAAATATCTTTGGCACCTTGTGTTCCTCATTGATTTTATTCATGTGACTAAGCAACCAAACATAAATGTTTCTCGAAAGGATTAATAAAATCTACATGTAGAAGTGAAAAGGTGTTTTTTGTAGAAGAATCCACTTGGTCATAAGGTATGCATTATGTACGTAGGACGAGTTTTCTCCTCCAAATATCCATAATTAAGCACTATCTAAAGGAAATGTTGTGCGTGTTTTGTCATGTGATTTGTAATAGATCGAATGTTGAGATGATATTGAGAGCAAAGAATGTCATACTGTGATGCATGAGTGTTAATTTAGATGTAGGACATATGGGTTGAATGGACATATTACATGTGGGCTGAGTATTGCTGACTAATTGAGTGGACATATCACATATGGGCTGATTCATTGAGTGGACATAACATTTTTTTGGTTGAGTGTTGTTGACTGGTTTACTGAGGACAAATCACATGTGGCATGAATATGTCCATGAGTATTTTCTCGTTCACTCAATTGATGCACATGCCATGGTGATCATCTAATACACATGCCAATGTGAGTATTATGTTGTTGATTGATTTACTTAGTGCACATGCCATGTGCTCAATCTTTTGTGTTCACTAAACCATATAATTCAAATGCCATAGCTTGAGTGTTATACTGACTACTTCTTGATGAGCGTTTAGTATCGTATCAACATCATAAAAAATAGCCTAGAATGGCAATTTCAGATGAAATTTGTGCTCGCATTATAGGTTTGAGTGAGGGAGGAAATACAAGAGTTCAAATTGCAACCATTACCAGAGTTAATGTTAGAACATTTCAGAGGTTAATAAAATCGTTTAAAGAAGATGGAACTTACAAGCGCAAACCTTGTGGTGAAAGGCACGCTAAAAAACTTAGTGAGAGAGATGTGCATAGTATTGTGCATTATGCAAAAACTCATTGTCGCTCCTCGGTCTCAGATATTACTAGCATATGCCATACTCAAGTGGGTCGACGGACTATTGCAAGGGTAATACATAAAAGTTGTATTTTAGTCGAATAGCAGTCAAGAAACCTTTCTTGACACCGGGTCACATGTCTCACCAAATAGGTTTGGCTCAGGAAAACCGCGGACGGGGTCCAGAAGAGTATGAGCGAATTATTTGGACAGATGAATCTATTTTTGAGATTGAAAAAAGTTCTCGGCAAAACCATGTTTAGAGAAGTGCATGTGAGCTCTATTCATCAAGTTGTATAGTTCCTACTTTTAAAAGTGGACGGACATCTTTGATGATTAGGGGTGCATTTGCTCGAGGACAGAAGTCACAACTTGTCTTTATGCCAAAAAGTCGACCTTCTGCTAAGGATTTTGTGGAAGTGGTCTACAATGGCGAATTGATTCATTTCTTAGATAGGATTATAGAAGGAGTGCTTATGGAAGATGGCCCACCTGCCCATCATAGCAAAACATGTGAAGAGTGGAGACAAACCCACTAATTCGAAAAGCTCAGTTTGCCTGCAAACTCTCTTGATATCAATCCAATCGAGATGTCTCGAGGATGCTAAAAGATGTTGTGCAATATGGCAAGGAATGCCCTAGAAACTTAGAAGTGTTGAAGGTAGTTCTTGATAGAGAGTGGAACTGCCTAACCGGCAACTTCACAATGAAAATTTCATGGCTTCGGGAGAAATTCCACTCACGTTTCAAGATGACTTATCTCGGTCTAATCTCCAAGTTTCTTGGTATCAAGTATACATCATCCCAACAAGGAATCAACATCCACCAAACGGATTATGTAGAATCTATACTTATTAAATACGGAATGCAAGATTACAATTTGACACAAACGCCACTACTCGTTGGCTTCATGACTTCTGCACAAACCGACACACCAAATGTTATCCTACTAGCTACCGATCTCTCATCGGTAAACTTTCTTTTCTCACCACTACACGTCCCGATATGACTTATGTTGTCAATCTCCTATCTTGGTACAATTCTACACCCCAGACCGCACATTTCTAGGCAACAAAGCAAATACTACGGTATCTACGTGGGACAACCTCTCGGGGTCTTTTTATCCCCGGTGAGACACCTTCTCTCTCATTGGATACAGTGATGCTAACTAGGGGGGAGATTTAGACCAACGCAAATCAATTGGAGTGTGTATCTTTACAACCAACAATACTCCGGTTACTTAAAATACACAAAAATAGACTTGTATTGCACTATCATCCACAAAATCCGAGTATCGGTCTCTCGTCGAGGCTACCAAAGAAGCAAGATGGATTCACATTCTTCTGCAAGAGTTGGAATTTGACAAAAAAAAAGAGCCCATTCATATCATGTGTGATAATCAAAGTACGATCCAAATTTCCGACAACCCGCAATTCCACTCCAAAACCAAACATTTTGAGATTCATCTCAATTTTGTTCAAGACATGGTTGAAGAAGGTCTAGTTAACATCCTTTTCACTCACACCGACCGCCAACCGGCCGACATATTAACCAAAGCTTTAGGACGCATTAAATTCAACTCATACAAGCAACTTCTAAATTTATTTCCGGAAAATATTCTTGCCCATTAAATTGTCGTTTCACGACAATTTGTATTGAATCTTCCTACAGATTTAGGGAGGGTGTTGTTCATAGAGAATCCTTGTCCAATACCTATATAGTAAACACATCCATTAGGTTAGGGTTTAATCTCGATCCCACTTTCATTGCATCGCCTCTGTTGTTCTACGGCGCCCGCCTTGTACTTAAGGTAGAGGTTGATATTCCCGTGCGAATTTCAGGTTTGCATATTTAGACTTGTGAAAGAAAAAATTTATGATTTTTGGATGCTTCGCAAAGCTATTGCAAAGGCATCCCCAAAAAAAAAACATTTTTTGAGCATTTCTACAATTTTCTATGAATTTTTAAGAACGAAGGCCTAGAGTGGCCAATAACCGCTCATAGAGTCATGGTGTTCATGAGAGGTTGGATTCTGAAAATAGAGCACTTGTGCACCAATTCGAACCAATCAGAAGTTCTCAATTTTCCCAAGCATGGGCGGAATTAGAACAAGCTTGGACACTTTCTGAAGCCAGGCTGGTTGGTTTCTGAC
Source organism: Bryoerythrophyllum caledonicum (assembly GCA_963971425.1). Taxonomy (NCBI): domain Eukaryota; kingdom Viridiplantae; phylum Streptophyta; class Bryopsida; order Pottiales; family Pottiaceae; genus Bryoerythrophyllum; species Bryoerythrophyllum caledonicum. The sequence goes on along the minus strand of OZ020516.1, from coordinate 31,171,195 downwards.
ACACAGCCCTGGAATGTAGGGTGCGACAATTGGAACTGCACGGAAATATCAACCGCTACCTTAAAGGCTTGCCCCCTTGCAATAAGACAACTTCTTTCTATTGCACATATCTATCAGGATCGCACACGTGTGTTCCAGTGAGGGTTCGTACATCCTAGCATTGCTGGAATGTCAAGAGAGGAAATACTTGGTTGTTCTTGATTTGGGCTACGGAGTATTTTACTTTTAATTTGATGACTCTTTTACTTTATTGTGGAATATTCGTATGCAGGGTCGATTTAGCCTCAGAAGCCGGCTTGAGCATGTCAATGGCGAGCAGCTCCGGATTGGAATTCGGTCTCAGAAGGTGGATTCGGACGGAGCCGGTGCTATGATCACGGCACGGAACGGGACGAGCCATTTGGCGGAGTTCTCAGATGCGTTGCAGAGTAGGTCGCGTTTGTATTTGTCGTAAATTAGGGTTTGGGTTTTGGAGTTGGACTTTGAGCCTGATCCGCTGATTTGTTGGCCGCATAGCTGTTGCCAAGGCGCTGGAGGACGTGGCGGTGAAGAGAGCTCATGCGCAAGACGAAGCCGCGCAATGGAAGCGCAAGTACGAAATGGAGCTCCTTCGAAGCGCTCATCTGGAGCGCCTCCTTGCTGACAATGCAGCTCATGGTAAGTCTCTTTTATCATCGAAAGATCAGAGTTCTTCCTGAAGTCACCTGAAATTTTAATAAAATAACCCCTCTTTTTGGTGTCAAATCATGCACCCTGCATCCTTTGAACTAGCCGGACAGTTTTTCACACAAGTATATATCGATGTTGCAGACTTTTCAAGGCAGGATGATCCGTCAGCCATGTCCGATGTTGAGACGGATTTTTCGCCACCAAACGGTACTTCCCAATCCAAGGAAGTCAAGCAGCAAGTGCTGAGCTGCAATCCTGACCCTTTCAACAGCCTCTACTTGGGTACACAGTTGGAGGGGGAAGTATCTGAAAAGGTGCAACGAGGAACTTTTATCCCTTTCAAAAATATTTGAAATCGTCCGTCCTCGTGAGTTTTCTTTTAGGGTTTAGGATTTAGTTGTAAATTACACTTATTTGAAAAGTTAGGCAAGGATGCCGTGAGTTTTTATCTCTTTTATCATTTCTGATTATTAAAGTCAGCCCTGAATAGCTCTAAATTTCCTCAATCAGCTCAGAGGATAAAGGCGGCTAAAATTCATGACCTCTCCTTCTTCCTTTTCAAAGGTGGCTAAACTACTTGTAACTTGAGTTTAAAGACCACCAAGCTCTATTGACTTAATTGAAGGATCCTAGTGGAGAGGCCACCAATCTTTTACATTGATCTATTAGCTAATAAGAGGCAAGAAAAGTAGTATAAATCAAATGAGGTGGTATCTTATTGAACCTTTGGGTGAGTTTACCACTTACTCTAATCTGATTTGTTCTTGTATTGCAGGCAAAGTTCACGCTCACTTGGGACACTGTGGACGAGAGAAGACAAAGGCAAACCCACGACCTTGTCTCATTTGAAGCTGGTGACATCAACACAGAAGTCCGAGCCAACAAGCAGGTGCTATTCTTTGGGAATTCGGCTCTGCCAATGGAACCTATTTTGGTTTGGGGCTCTTACAGTCCTTGTTTGATCATGTGTGATAGATCACTTTGGTTTGGGAGTCTCCACCTCGATCAGTATTCATTCTTTTGAAACCAAATTCCGAAACCGTGCTTCAGCTTGGTAAAGAAATGGTGTGGTGAGTCAAGGTTTGAGCCCTTCTGTACTTTTAGGAATCATTGTGGTCCAAATAAGAAGAACATCATCAAGAATGAGCATTGATTCGCACTTGTTCCAGTTTTCTCAACTCGTGAGTTATGCACAAAGTTCGCATCTTTCTTACAGAATATCTAGAATGAGTGATGTGATTCTTGACCAACCATGATCTACAGGTGGCTCAGAGACCAAAATGTTGCAAATGTGTTTGTGGAGCCGAGAGTGAAGGCAGAATTATTGGAGGAAAGCACCGACTTCGACTTCATTCAGTCATGTGAGACAGGTACATTTAGAGACTTGTTTTGATCTCTTGGCTAGAATTCTTGAAAGGAATCCAGAATGCTATCTATTACGAGTCATGAATTCTGCATTGGGATTCTGTGGTGGCAGAGAAGCAACTGATAGACATCAACAAGCGAGTGGACCTGGTGATTACTTTGGGTGGTGATGGGACGATGCTCTGGGTAAGCCTCCTTCTCTCTGGTCATTTTCTACCACTTATTAGTAAAGTCACCCGAAGTTTGAATAAGATACCCTTTCTTTCAATAAACAAAATCAACTCCAAGTACTTCTCAATACTTAAATCAGAGAGAAAGGTGGCTGATATTCGTGGTAGCTCAAAAGACTCTTTTCTTCCCTCTCAAAGATGGGTAAAGTTGTTTTGACTTGAGTTTAGAGACCATCAAGCTCTTCCATAGAATTAGACCACCAAGCTCTACTATATATCTAGAATCTATTTAGAGTGAGAAAAGAGTAGTCAGCAAAGGGGGAGTATCTTATTGAGTCTCTGGGTGACTTTATCAGTAATTCTATCTGCTCACGCCTTGAAGTTGATTTGTTTAAATCTAGTGATCTTGGATGATGGTGTTTGCAGGCGGCGTCGCTGTTCGAAGGTCCTATGCCTCCTCTGGTGGCCTTCTCAATGGGCTCCCTAGGCTTCATGACGAAATTCCGTATCCACACTCACTACCATTAACCTGCTTTCTTCTTTTCTTAGTGCGTTTTTTTTCAAAGGGAGGGCACCTTTTTTCTGTATGTATTCCTATTATTTTAGAGGTGTCTGTAAGGTCACAATAAGACACCTCTTCTTTTTATTGACAGTAGATAGTCAATAGAAGAGCTTGCTTGTCTTATCCTTCATTTCAGTCAATGGAAGAAACTCAAGTGAAAGTAGTTTCAACCGTCTTTGAGAGTGAAGAAAGAGTTTCCACCCTGAACAGTAACCGCCTTTTCCTCATTCAAGCTGATTTCATATCTCGACAGAGTTGTTTTTATTATGAAAAGAGAGGGGGTATCTAAAGAAATGGCATTTTCTGTTATCATATCTGCAGTCAAATCCTGAACCTGGGACTTCACAGAAAGCTGTCTGTACAGGGAAAGCTTACAAGCCATAATGAGAGGTCCGGTCTACATAACGCTCCGACACCGCCTCCATTGCCAGATACTCCGCAACGGTGACTCAAGCTCCAGTGAATATCACGTACTCAACGAGGTTTCCATCGACCGAGGCATGTCCGCAGCCCTCTCCAACCTGGAATGCTTCTGCGACGGCCACTTCGTCACCGTCGTGCAAGGTGATGGCTTGATAATTTCAAGTCCATCAGGAAGCACGGCGTATTCTTTGGCAGCCGGAGGATCAGTGGTGCACCCTCAGGTATGGTCTTTAAACGTACTTTTGGCTTAGGTATGATTTTTTTTCAAATAGTTTGCTTAGTTATGGTTTTAAAATCTTGGAGACTTACTGGAGGGATGGGCCGTTGATCTACAGGTTCCGGGCATTCTTTTTACTCCAATTTGCCCACATTCTTTGTCGTTCAGGCCACTGATTTTGCCCGATTATGTTACTCTGCGAGTTCAGGTGCGTGTCAGTGTCTCTTTGTCAGAAGAGAGAAGCTCATCGGTTAATTTCTTTGCTATTTGTGAAGTCACCGAAACTTTCAACAAGATATCCCCTCTTTTGGCTACGCTTTCCTCACTCTGATTAGTTACTAGATATAAACGAGCATGGTGGTCTCTAAACTCAAGCCAAAGCAGTCGTTTAGAGTGAAGGAAGAGCTTGCATAAGATCAATCAAGCATTTTCTCCAGTTTGAGAACTATTTAAAGCTGATTTTGATTATGAAATAAAAGAGGGGGTATCTCATGCAAAGTTCGGGTAACTTAACAAATAACTCAACCGTTGTGAGACGTACTCTCGAGTACATGCTTTCCTTTTTTTGTGTTGTTTGGTATGGAGTTGCCCTAAAGTCAAAGTACTTGTAGCTGTCCTTGAAAATGAAGAACGAGATATCATGAATATTAGCCGGCTTTCTCTCGAGCTAATTTCAAGTACGAAAAAAGAGGGAGTATGTCATTTGAAGTCGGGGAGACTTTACAACGGAGATATTGACGAGAACATGCTTTGTGTATTTGCAGTTGCCTGTGAATTGCAGAGGTCAAGCGTGGGCCAGTTTTGATGGGAAGGGGCGGCAACAATTGTGGGGCGGGGACGCGTTGATCGTGCGCATGTCTGAGTGGCCTGTGCCTGCAGTTTGTGAGAAGGAATCAAGCGGCGATTTTCTCTGGAGTGTGAGGGAAAGCCTGCACTGGAACCGGAGGAACATCCAGTTGGCGGACGACCGCCCGTTCTACCCCAATTGATCAGGAATGCAATTTTCGACCATAAGATCCTAATAGAACTTCAGAAAATCACAGGAGTATAGAGCTTCATAAACACTGCACATATTGGAGGATTATAATATTTGAATTGACAAAAGTTCTTTGTCTTGCATTGTGATGATCGTTAGATTTTGGCTTCACTTCAGGTTTTTTTTTATGTGTTTTTTTTTTTTGGTCCAAATCCGACTACAGGCTTCAACGGTCAGATCTGTGATATTCGATTGGCTCATGTTTTACGAATTTTGGAGCACGGTGGTGGATGCAATGTTCAAAGTAGGTTCATGTTGTGGCACTATGTTTTTTACAGATATCATTTGGCATATTCGAGTTCTTTTTGTTCTATGTATGTGTTGTATTTCCAGACATGTTTGCTAGATTAGCACATCGCTTTGTGGCATGTGTCACTGCCTTTGCACCCAACATTCTACACCCTAAACTTGTGACTTGAGACTTATGTGGCATGTGACAATGACAAGCCAAGTTGGCTCTACATCTTCTCGGTCTGCTCCGAAGTAGTCTGTAGTTGAAAGAACATCCTTAGTCTATTCTCAAATATTACCTCAAGTAGACTCCGGAAGATAAGATGTACAGAATTTGACGTTAGATAATATGCAAAGTTTTTTTATATGTAGTGTTGCTAAATCATGATAACCTTTAAACTAACACATGTGAAAACCACAAAATTAACGCAACCAAATTCAAAGCCAATCACACTCCAAAGCCTAGACAGTGAATTAGATATACAAAGAGAACAACAATAAAAATATTAGGCATTAAACATCAAACTAACGTTGCTAGCTTCTAAACAGTGGAACCATATCGGAAGTGCGCAAAGGAGTATATCTACTATTGAAGACACCGCTCATAGGGCTGTTCAATAGGACGATGTTTTGTACAGTCGGGTACTGGCCGTTAACGAATTCCTCCTGGAGGGAAATTTTGTACAATTTTTGAAAATTCATTGTGAACTCAAAAATGATCGGATTTGAGAACCGTAAAGTGTGTTGGAATCACATCAGAGTGTACTACAATATTATGATAAAAAATCAATTCCTTTTTGTAATATCATATAACACATTACAATTACTTTATATACCATCTACCATTGACTACTCTTATCTTTTGCTTCAATTACAATGTACATTTCAATTGCAAATTTGAAATGAGCTTCCAAAGTTGTTCTTGGGATACTTGAGCACATATTTGTGGTATCATTGATTTATAACTTGTTTGGTTTTTTGCTTGGAGGAAGTAGTTTTTGGCTTAGAAGTAATCAATGATAAATGGTATATAAAGTAGTTGTAATATGTTATATGATAACAAAAAAAGGAATTGATATTTTATCATAATATTGTAGTACACTCTGATGTGATTCCAACACACATTACGGTTCTCAAATCCGATCATTTTTGAGTTCACAATGAATTTTCAAAGTTTTCAGAAAAACTCCCTCTGTAATTCGTTAACGGCCAGTACCTGACTGTACATGAGCTCCAACGGGTTGTTCTTGGGCTCATGCCCACCTAACACGGACCTCCCTCCGCACGCACAAGCCTCGACTTGCACTGCCCGAAAATTTATGGGTTTTGCAACCAAAAGAGCCCGCAGTGAGGTAAACTAGCATGAAACTACTCCATCAAACTCATTTTCTATAACTTTCCTACTAATTTTATCCGTTCATCCACCACTACGACAGTACCACTACTACTACCACCACCACCGTTTCTCTTTTTCTTTCTCTATCTCTATGTTTTAGGGTTGTAAACATGGCATCATTTCCTTTAGGTGGCGTTTAACATTTTATGCTCAAAGACGGTCCTTCTCAAGTGACTCAAGAGGAGAGTCTTGTGAAGAAAAAAACTTATAGAGAGTGGTCAAATGAGAGTGTACATTTTTTTTAGCATGTTGTCTGAGAAGTATTGGGCAAGTGATTGCAAACCTTTTTGGGAGAAACATTGGATAGAATTTGCGAGCAAGATGAATGAGCAAGTTTATGTACCGCCGTCAATTGCACTTGGAAACAGTGCAAAGATAATTGGTTGCCATTGAAGCTTAGGTATAAAGCGGAGAAAGACAAGGAGGAAGCGACATGAGCTCCACCCACAAAATGACCTTGGTATGAAACTTTCGACGACATGCTTGGCAGTACCACTAAAGTTCAAGGCAAATTAGTTCTTATTTTATTAAATGTTTTATATTTTTTGTGATTCTTCATAAATTTGCTACATTGTTTTGGTACTTTTTATTACTTTATTGTTTTTTGTTTAAATGCCCAATAATATGTTTCTCAATTGACTAGGGTTGTGCTAAATGTCAATTTGTTGTTTAGATGTGCCCCATGGTGTAAATCAAGGGACGCATATGCCCCACAAAGAGACCATTCGATTGTTAAATGAAGAATTGGATTCTACACCAAATGCGACATCTTTAGCCGGCCCTTCCAACGACCGATTGTCCCCACGATCGAGAGCCAGCAAGCAACCACACATTGGTGGACACATCAATAGGAGTGAAGAGAAGCGCAGGAGGAAAATTAGTGTGATTGCAATCAGTAAGTTCTCAGAGGGCAATCTTGAAATTGAAATATTCAAATTCAAATGTCAAAGGATGTTTTGGAAAGTAATAAAGCAGGGTAGAGATATATTATTACATGCATAGCTGCAGATTGTTGCGTTGTTTACATAGGCTTAAAGGGCAAAGGGGCTTAAAGGGAAAAGGTCCACCTTGAGGTTTAGGTTTGGGGCTTCACGTTAGCATGTGTGTGTTTAGTACAAAGTTTTTGAATTTTTATAGATCGCATTGTATCTGTTCTATATTCTCAAAAATTTGGATTTAAGTTGGATTTAGGGTGAAACAAACTTTAAATTTTGTACTACATATTCTACATACTTTATTTTTTATATGTTTGAAATTATTTTGTTAATCCATATGGTCATAGTATTTAGGGTTGTCAAACACATTTTGGAGTTCATTAGGTGGTCACTGATATGGACACTTGCTCCAACCTTAGTTTTGACTTTCCACTCATATATATGGATATTGCCAAAAACTAGGATTGAGGTCATGGCAATGCAGACAATTTATAATGGATTAGATGTAGTATTAATATGTGTCAATATATTAGTTTGTGGATATGTTCAAGTATTTATAGAAAATTTGAGAACCAGCATCTAGCACGTGGAGTAGGTACTTGAGGCAGATCATGTCAAGTTTGTTGCCTTCACGATAGTTAGAGAATTGTTCAAATCAACTTTATGAAGTTGATAATTTTATAGTTTTCTGTATGGGAATTGTATGCCCAAAAACATGCTAGCAAATGCATCTAAAATAATTCATACATTCTTCACAACATGTACTACAACTTCAAAACAAAAATAATGCAAAACATTATTCCAAATGCAAGTTACGTCCATCCAAAGTTGCCTCTTCCTGCAACCTTCGCAAACAACTAGAACTTGAGCACCACAAGACTTTGGGATAATGAAGCACAAGGTGAAGAAGAGGCACCTCCGCTTTCAAAGCAGGAAACTAGGGCATGTGAACCCCCCTTGCCCATATGGAGCAAACGCACATGCGACCAGACGGAGCTCCCATCCGGACCCCAATGTCAAATGGTAGGCCCCATCTGACGTGAAATTTTGTTTTCTGATATTTCAAAGTTATCCATTGGGAATACTAGGAAACGACCGTGCCCATTTGGGAACTCGCTTGGGAACGCACTTGGGAAGATTGTGGAACACATGAGAACAATGTGGGAACGCACTTGGAACGGATAAGTTACAAATATGGTAAAACTGTCAAATCAAAGAAGGGTAAACAAATGGTTTGGTTCGTAACCAAACCAATTTTCTACCTCTACCTGATACGGGTGAGACACCAAACCCGGCCCAATAGAAGCTGGATTTGGTACCTCACAACACCATACGGTGCTCATGTGCGTATGCTTACTATTGGTCTCAACTTCAAATTCAAGTTGCTCAAGAAAATCTCCATTCACATTGGGCAGAGTAGGAATCTTCAATACGCATATCGCCACGGTGGAAATTGCTACTGGAATTGGAGAAGGTCATGGAATTTTGTGTCCCAATGGGTATTTCATGTGCATGCTCAAAGCAGCGTTGGGCCTAGGTTGGCAGCCGCAGGTTGGGGCCCGCCAGATGAATATCACACCTCCATTGAGCTGCGGATTGGGGCTCATGTGCTATGCTTTAATGTGTATATTCTGTGCCAAAACATTCCAACAACACCCAAATGGATACCATCCAACTTATTTTTCAGCTTATCTTTCAGAAATTTCATAAACTTGAAAGCTCCTTTTTTCACCACTAAGCCGAGTATGTGCTTTACAATTCAAAAAATCCCCCGGGCTAGTGAATCATTTGCATCCACTAGCTCCTACAATTTTGTGAGTGGATTTGCATCATAAGGGAAACTTCATTGATGGCCGTTGCTATATTGCCATATTGCCACTAATGAGTGGATTTGCTACATTTTCAAAATCATTAAGTTGTACTCACTTTGCACGCATTTTAGAGGTTTGGTGATGCTCATCCACCATGTAGCAATACTCTTCAACAATTTAAGAGCATGGCCATCCGTACCCGGCACCGGTTGATGCCGGGGTGGAGGTTCGCTTTTCAGCCCCACCGCTTCGCAGTCATGACAGAGCGGCGTCGCCGAGCGGCCTCCCAGCCTGTCTCCGTGCACTCCGCTGCAGCGAACGCAATGGGCGGAGCTGCAAACCCGGTCTACTGCGATTGGGCAAAATTGACCTCTTTAATGGCGTCTTAATGGCATATTTCTCTGGATAAGCTTGCAAATTACATTCACTGCAGTAGATTTCTGGTAATTTTTTAGCATATTTTGGTAATTTTCGAGCGCCGCTTTGTAGGTGTTGTAGAGCGCCACTTCCTGTGTGTAGATTACAACACTGCGTGTCTAGTGTTTTAGGGTTTTGTTTTTTTCTTCTACAATTTCTTGAGAAATCATTATGGCGGAGGGAACCAAGGGTGTGCTTTATAGTAAAGAGGAAGAAGTTCAAATTTGCAGGTCTTTCTTGCATGTCTCACAAGATCGGATTGTTGGCAATTAGCAGCGCTTGATTAATTTTTGGGAGCGTATGAAAGACCATTACAATGAGAATCGACCGGAGGAAGATCGACCAAGACGGTCGTTGGAGACAAAATTTGGGGTCATCAAAACGGCTGTGAGCTTGTTCAGTAGTTGCTATTCCCAGGTAATTTCATACTCAAAAATTAGGGTTTTGTAAGACTTACGAATTGATAAGCTTCAGATTATGAAATGACCTCAAATTGAACAATTTTAGTTGAAGAATCTTTAATCCAACGGTCTAAGTCTTGTTGAGTCTTGTTTTACACATTCTTTACATGTGACGTAGTACAATATCTCATGTTTCTTTTTAAAGTTTAGTAAGAGTTACACCTTTTGGAATGAAGATCTTCGACTACTGTGTTTCAACCTAGGTGTAGGTTCAATCAGAAGCGTTTCATGTGTTCAAAACGACACCATAAATGTAGACTAGTTTGGTTTCTGCTAGTAAGAGAATGGTGGAGAATAAAAAACCAATTCCGGTTTATGATGTCTTCAAGCTGTAGTAAGAGGATTTTCAACTAACATGTTTCATTTTGGGTCGCTTTCATGTCGTGGATCACACTGTAGATTTTTTTATATTCGTGCTTACAGTTTAGCATGAGTTACACCTGTAGATTGAAGGTTTTTTCAACTAACTATATCATTTGGAGGTCGTTTCAATATCCCAACCGGGTCATGTCCAAATGACACCATACGTGTAGACTGATTTGGTTTTTACTAGTAAGAGAAAGGTGGAGAATAAAAAACCAATTCCAGTTTATGATGTCTTCAAGCTATAGTGTGTAGATTTTTAAAAATTCATGCTTACAGTTTAGCATGAATTACACCTGAAGATTGAAGTTTTTTTCAACTAACTATATCATTTGGAGGTCGTTTCAATATCCCAACCGGGTCATGTTCAAAACAACACCATACAGGTTGGTAAATTAGTTTAGCATGACTTATATCTCTGGTTTCAAGAGCTTCCAACTAGAAAGGTTCATTTTGAGTTCATAGCAAAACTTAGCACCTTTGGATTGAAGGTATTTCAACTAACATCTTCATTTGATGAACGTTGCAATGTGAATCTAGGTCCTACGCATGCAGGTCAATGGATCAAACGCTCAAGATGTGTTGAAGCAGGCGCGCGAGCTCTACAAACAGTAGACGCCCAAGTGTAGGGAGTTTCGGTATGAGCACTGTTGGTTGGTTTTGCGGGATTATCCAAACTGGGCGGACGGTTGGAGTGTGTCAAAACCCCCCAAGTCAAAAAGGAAGAGATCCGAGGAGGCTACGAAGGATTCAAGAAGTCCAGATGTTTCAATTGGTGAGGAATTAACGGACGTCAATGACGGGAGTGGTGGAAATGTCAGCCATCGATTTAAAGCAAGACCTGGACGAGTGAAGGCGGCTAAGGAGGAACAACTGCGAGTGAAGCAGAAAGAGGGTGTTGTTTATACACAAGCAACAGCGACACAAAAGATTGCCGACGCTCTAATGTTGAAGGCCCGAGGTCTAGCTGATCAAAACCTTGCCATGCTCATGCAGTTCGATGAAGAAACTTTACCAAACGAGGACTCAAAGACGTACTTCCGGTCGAAGAAGAAAGTCGAATTGCAGAAATTTGAGAAGCACCTGGCAGACAAACTTCAACGCCAAAAAGACCTTGACGCTCTCTTCGAGCGTGAGCGTAAGGGAAAATCCATTGGACGTACAGCTGAAGAGGAGCACGGCAATCCAGGCGAAGATAAAGACGAGGAAGACGGATTGCGCGGAGATGACGAGGATGATGGACTACGCGGTGAAGATGACCATGGTTGGCTGGAGGAGACAGAGGAGCCTGAAGTTCAAATCCTAGGGTCGCAGATGCCCTTGACGTTGCAAAGCGAAAGTAGTAACGGTCTACAACAACGGAGACAGTCATGGTAAGTCGTTGGTTCATGCTTGGCTTATTTAAATTCCAAGTAGTTTCAGTGATAGAACGTTTTTAAAAAATTTCATGTTCAGACCGAAGGTGGATATTGATGTGTCTGTTCATGGACAGTTTTCCTGTTTTTGCCTCGATGAAAAGAAAGCACGTTGAATTTGAATCGGGTCATTTTTCTTGAAATTTCGCTTTCTAATATTTTCTTTTTGTTTAATTTGTTTACCATGTACCTATGACTGCAACAATGCCATGCAATGTCCTCGGTCTGCTTGTGAGAGGAGAGGAGAGAAGGATTAGTGGAAAATGTGGAAGAATCAGATTCTAGACTTGTTTCTCGCAGGAACAAGAGAAGAATGAGTGGAAGTGGAATCATGAGGATGTGTGTTTTTTTCTGACCTAAAATCGTCCACAGGAAGATTAACACCACCCGGAGTTGTCTCATTCTTGTCATGGAAGCAGTGATGAGATGGTGCTCGCAATTTTGCGGAAGATGAGGATGAGAGCTGTCATTCAGTTATTTAAAATTCAACTCTAGATCAAAATGTTATTTTTGGTGATTTTCTTAATATCTCAAATTTTGTTGTGTTGAAAATTTCATTGTGAGAAAGTAGACTTTGACTTCATTTGGTGTACAAATTTCTCACTACATAAGGTCTAAATTAATTAACATCATGTCAAGCATGATTTTTTCTCCTTTCACACAAATTTTTAGAGGTAGATGTAGGGTATTACATATTCCTAAAATTGTGCAAGGAGTTAGGGTTTGAACGTTTTATTTTTTGTGAACCTCATATTTTTCACAATTCAAATTGACACAGTCAATAAGAAACTTTGCATCACATTTTGAAGTTGAAAAAATAGAGAGTGAATTAAAAAAAATCTCCAAGTTTTTTGTCAAATGGAATAACTTTTTATAGTGCCTTGCCCAAATATGTGTGACAATGAGCAAAAATGCTTTACTTCGGTTAAAATTTTAATTTGCACTAAACAAAAAAAAAATTCTTGACAAATTCAAAGGAAATTTTCATTACATGCTTGTATTGAAAATTTCATGTGAAAAAGATTGTCTAGCAAAAGCTTATGGTGTTGCCCACACTTCAAAAACCGACCCGCAGTTGCGAAGTTTTTTTTAAAGATGTCATAACTTTTTTTCAATTACTCCGATGAGAAAAGAAATAATAGTATCATGTACCTCTTGTCTTCTTGAATCCTTTTACAGAATTTCAATAAACTTGAAACAAATTTGCAAACATGGGAACATGCCCAGGATTTGCAAAAGCCAAGCTCGGGTCTTTTTGCATGTAGGAGTTGAAATGAAATAATATTACATGTTTGTGTTGAAAATTGATCGTGGAAGAAAAAAAATCTATCAATGGTTTTGGGAGTTTCCTGCACGACAAAAACCTGCCCACATTTGAGAATTCTTTGGTAAGATGTAATAAGTTTTTGTTGCCCTCATTCCAACGAGAAGAAAAAATATTTACCCATGTATCTATGATCTTCTTGCATCTTTGGACATATATTTTTTAAAAATCATTCAAAACTCCAACCATGATATAATGTCTAGGATTTGGAAAAGCCCACCTCGAGATTGTTTGCATTGTGGGATCAAAACACGGAAATGTTCAATACTTATAGAAGATTGTTTAATAGAAACATCTTTCATTTGGAGGTCATTTTGGTATTTCAGCCTTATCATGTTAAAATACAAACATGTTTTCAAAATTCCCATTTTTCGTATAAATAAAATAGGACCCCGTTCTCACTTTTGGTTTTTAATCCGATCGTTTGCAAGTGGCACAGTGGCAACCTCTGAAACAAATTCTCTCAGAGGAAACACTTTGTCTTTCTGTCACTCTACTTACAAATCAAATGTATCCTTTGTAAGAGTCATTTATCATTTAAATGCACCTTCTTAACCCCTAAAGGACAAAGACATTTTCCCCTCAAAATCACTCCAAAACTGCCATTTTCAGCGCATTCAACACAAAATGGTACAAAATATTTATTCTGAAAATTTAACCGTAGGATATTGTACTAGAGTTGTATGAAAGTGTGTGGTGAAAACTTTGGTAAGTTTGACCGCACGGATTGAAAGATATCAACCTTTGAAGTGAGACATAATCTCTTTTTGAGGTCATACTAAACACCTTCAACAAACTTCGACCACCTTCTATGGCAACTTTTTGCACTATGGGCCGTGAATTTATTATGTTAACTTGAAAAAGATCATATTAAGCACATGTGCACCAAATTTTAGAAGTAGAAGAGGTGTAGAAGATGTCATAAAAATAATCCTGCAATGCAACTATGTGCTGAGAATCAACAATACACTTAATATTTTGCATATATCATATCCTTCTCAAGCTTGAGACTATTTTTATGTACTTCAATTTTAGAGGTACAATTTGAGTGTAGCATATTTATAAATAGGTGCACTAAGCAATAGTGTAAGCATAGTCAAGTCACAATTTGGTTTGTAATGTGTTGAATATACTTCGGAGTAACATTTCAAGCAATTGATTTGGAAGTTTATGCTTGAACTTATAAGAGAAACAATGTAACTAAACAATACAAAGATCTCAGCAATAGTTGGGTGAATAAGAACCTTGATCGATAACTTTAAAATGGTAATTGCACGTGAAATGAAAAATCTTTGTTTGACCATATGATAGCAAATACATGACTTGGCACTATTGAAAATTGATCTTTCAAAAAACTATCCTAGTTAAAGTTATTTGAAGAACCAGCTATGCTTCCGGCATTAATTTAAAAGAGATGAACATAATTTTCTTTGGTTGTATGCAAACAATAAAAAATATATTCTATGTACCACTAAACCTATTTCATTTATAAAGAAAATGGTAATAACGTATTACAAACAGGAGAACGTCATAGAGATTTGTGGAAGTCAATTGGAAAGTTTTTGCACATCGTCCCTAAACCAGTCTAATTTGTTAACCACCTTTGAGAAGGACTTTTTATATGAGGGCAATTAATAATAGCATAAGCAAAACCAATGCATATGCAGTAACATGGTTTATTTATAAAATGTTACTACATGTAGACAGTATCTTTTACAATCTTAATGATTTAGTTTGTTATAAATAACATTACTGACACAAATTAGAATGAGGGTTGTTTTCAAATCACTGAAGAAATGTAAAATATATGAGTACATGAATGGTAATTCATAAGAGAGTACAAGTATTTTGTGTAAACTATAAAAAGTCGTTGTCTGGTAAAAAATACAATATCATAATTAAAAAACAAAAATCATATAAAATCAAAGACTACCAAATTCATGCACAACTAGCAGTGTCTTTTAGCCGCCACAGGTGCTCAATGAGATCACCTCGAAGGCTGTAGTGATTGTCACCATTTTCTATCTCAATCGTATGTGCCATGAGATCATCAAATGATAACTCTCTGTCGAGGGGTACATTCTCAACCTCTAACTCTGGAATGTAATTATCAAGATTGGGGACCCCCCGCTCATCATTCAAAATCATGTTGTGTAAGATACAACATGCAAACATGATATCACCAATGGTACCCATATCCCATTGACGGCACGGGTTCCTAATGATGGCAAAGTGTGCCTGCAATCCTCCAAAGCAACGCTCCACGTCTTTGCGGCAAGCCTCCTGCCGCTTGGCAAAATGTTTCCGCTTCTCATTCTGAGGCTCATGAATGCTCTGGACAAAGCAAGTCCACTTTGGGTAAATACTATTAGATAATAGGTAATACATGTTGTACTCCTTACCATTCACTTGGAAAGTGAAGTCTGAGGCTTCACTAGTGAGCATGTTATTGATCATTGGGGATCAATCAAGAACATTTAGGTCATTGTTAGACCCTGGAAGCCCAAAGAATATGTGTCAGATGTGGAGTCGTTGATCTGCAATGGCCTCCAAGATAATAGACTTCTTTCCCTTTCTATCACCAAATGCCCCCTGCCAGGCAACTGGGCAGTTCTTCCACTCATAGTGCATACAATCAATGGAACCAAACATCCCAGGAAATCCACGAGCGTCATTGATAGCAAATTGCGCCTTAAAATCCGCTCTGGTGGGTTGCCTTAGGTGATATGCTTTGAACTCTGTCCTAATTGCCTTGCAGAATTGCTTTAAGCACTCCATAGCAGTGCTCTTGCTAGTCCTACAGTAATCATCCTGAGCATCCGCAGTGACTCCCAGGGCAAGCATACGAAGAGCAGCAATGGCCTTTTGCCGAGAGGACAATCCTAACAAACCAGTCGCATCTCTCTTCTGGACAAAATAAGAATCACGTGCACAAATTCTTTCAAGAATGGAGAGAAATAGAGACCTCTTCATACGAAAATGTCGTCGAAAGATTCGCGGTCCATAAACCGGGCGATCCCAAAAATAATCCAACTCCATGCGCTTGTCCATCTCCACCCGCGCTCTCTCAATATTCCCTCACTTCCCAACACAAGAACCGCCTCGTGGTCTTGGTGGTGGGGGGGAATCCTCTTCCAACATGACGTCGTTGAATCCTAAAACCGCGATGATGGCCTCGTCGTCATCATCATCATCCTCCCAAAACGAAGCCCGTGCACTCATAAACTTTGACCTCCTCGCCTCCATCCCCAATAAACCCTAAAACCCTACTAAAATTATTGCTACTAGAGTGTAAACAAGAAGGATTTTTTTTTTTAAAAATCACAAACAGTCTCTGGCGCAGAAGAGAAGTCTCTGGCGCAGAAGAACAGGCATGGGCATAGGCATGGGGTACGGTAATGAGGGGCGGCAAGTGGGGGAAGGACGGATTTAGGGTTTGGTAGTAGGGATTTACCCGGGTGCGATTGCCTGCCACCGGGTTTGGGCCACCGGGGGTTGCGTCCCGGTGGCCATGCTCTAAGGCTTTTGATCTCCTTTAGAACTGCTAACTCTCGGAACTCAACAATTTCTTACCAAAGTACGGGTGAATGACCTTCAAAATATCCTCCATGGTAGCCACAATGCCTAGCTTATCCATCACCTTGACAACAACATAAACCTTACGGTCAAAGCAAAGTTGAGCTTGTACATGATTCACAACCCCCGAGTTTATTTCCTTAGAAAGAAGAGCAATCATCTACGCCGAAGCACACCACCTTTTGCGCCACATCCACCGGGTCCAGACCATCCTTTATTGCCAAAGCACCCATGATGAGAGCAGTGAGACTGTCCGCAATTGTCCTATCCGCCTTCAACTTTTGAATCTTGATCATCAAAGGCACTTGAGTCCAGTTTTGCATTAGAGAAGCTTCGATGACAATGTCTGACAGCCAAAGGTTTGGTGCTGCTAATCATGTCCTTTGTGCGATCTAGCAGTATAGAAAAGATATGCTCTGCTATGATCCAACATGCTCCATCACTTCAATATTAAGTATGCAAGTCATACATATTACAATGTAAATTATACAACTCAAATACAGAAAAAATTCATGCCGAAAGCTGACAGTTGGAACAGAATTGCAAACTGCACTCTTTGCTTACGCAACTCAATTGTATTGCCACTTCGGGTCCATGTGGTAGAGCTCGTGTCCCACATCCGTACCGAGAGTAAACTTCACCATGTACTGTATATCACCCCATTCAGGCCAAGAACCATCTTTGCCAAGGGGCCTTCAAACCCACTCAATCTAAAACTTGCGGTTCAACTCATAACTAGGCCTTTGTTTGTTTAAGGCAACTGCAAATTTACCGTATCAATCTACTCACCTTCATCATTGGAGAGGTCAATGTCGGAGACCCTTCAGGTTGTGTCTGGTTTATCCTTCAAGTAGCAGCAATCCACGGACAAGAATCGGAAGACAACAATATAGGGTAAAATTGCGCCAACAGATAGGATGTCATTGTCCTGAGTAGATCTACATGCTATGCCTCGGCGGCACAGCCACTGTCTACAATTAGCAAGTTGGGCTATTCGGTAGCATCCGGCGATGTAGCAAAGTCAACCAAACTAAGGTGTTCGCAGCTGGTGGAGGCAGCGCGCATCTGGGAGCAAAATGTGAATGTTTGGAGGTGTCTGCAGCCGGCTTCAACTTCCCAAGCTCAATGCGCTCAAATTTGCCGCGTTGTGGAATGATCCATAGAACGTTTCCGATGTCACCTTGTTGCGTGCACGCTTCTTTGCAATATTCTCTATTTCTAGTCTGACTAAACAGCATTTCTTTGCTTTGCATTGAGCTTCTTCTCCAATTGCGCCTTCTTTCTGCTTCCAGCATTTTCACCAGCATTATCGCCTTTGCTACCGCACAAACTCTTTATTGTTGCAAGAGTTGTCCATGTTCGGTGACTTTGCCTGGAACCACAAGTGGAACGTATGAGCAGTGGTGATTTTTCACAAGGTCCCTAACATGTCCCGGGACATGTTCTGAAAAAAAAAACATTTCCAGTGGACGGGTTCTCTGAAAATGAACCGGTTTTTGGACGTGTCAAATTCACTTTGGACGGGTTCTAAAAATTTTATTTTTTTGACAACTTTTTCCCAAAAAAATGAATGATGCAAATATCAATTACATTATGTCATATATGACATGTGAATGTAAACATAATGGAGTCAAACCACCAATACCTAATCAAAATACCAATCTTCAAAAGGCTGGATTCACCTGTACACATTGATTCATCAACCACAATATTTAGAACTTTTTTAACACAATGTCAAAGATTTAAATTGAAGGTAAACTAAGCAATTGTATAAAAATTTAGTTAATATAAACATGTTCAATTTTTACAAAAAAAAAAAGAACTTACCATTCAAACAAGTGGATGAATTCTCCTATCCTTCATGTTTCTCTAGACAAGCATCACTGCATTCCAATTGATGTTTTCAACTGGAATATTTGCACATGAAATGCGCATCAAAGCATCTAAAGCCTCCAACTTCAACCTAGTACGGAGATGACTCTTGATCAGGTTTTGTTTGGAAAAACCCCTCTCACATATTGCAGTGTTCACAGTAATCACCATAACTCTCCTCCACAAGTTACTCAAACCAGGCCAATTGATGGACCACTCTGGAGTTGTACCTGCAAACTCTCATGCTTCAAATAAAGACTTATTTGGGATCATCTCTCTCATGGTCTCTACCATCTCCAAGCACTCACCTCGACACCGATCTTGTTCTTCTTCAGGACTCTGGAACTTCACAAACAACCTCTCCAACCACTCTTTAGTAATACGAGTCCTTTCATCATCATTTGCAGGATAGAGATTGGGGCTGAAGAGCTTGCATGCATTGAAGATGCCTAAGTCTGGAAACCTGTTATTCAATGCATCGACCACCCCCTGCACATACTCTGCCCCAATGAATTTGCACTCCTCAATAGTACCGGCTCTCCCAGTAACACTCTCCAAATGCATTGGATAGGTTCTCAGGCCACCATCTGCAACTGGATACTCCATCTCCATAGAAGTTGCACAGGTCTCCAAAAATGGCCACAATGCCCTTGAACCTCTTCCAAATGCTGCACCTCTAGCTGCTAGAAAACGTCTACTCAATACTGTGATACAAATGTTTAAATGACCTCCAATCTGAGTAATATCCACATGGTCACTTTGAAATAGCTTATTGAGTTTATTCAACTCAGTAAGAATATCCACAAATAACCGTAGAAAGAATTGAAACTGAAAGGATGTGAGTTTACGATACCACATTGCTTCTTCTTCACAGAAAAGCTCCAGAAACGAGGGCATACAATCCAAAATCCGTTGCATCACTTGTCCACGAGATAACCATCGAACTCCATGTATGTGGAGAACAACCAATGGATCCATCGCAAACTCCAACATCAACTTATCAAGTTGTGTCCGCCGCAATGATGACCTGCCCACCCACGTGTATGCAAAGTTGGAGAAATCATCCAAAACCTGTAGCTCCGGTGATGCCTCAGCTGCATCGCTGGCTGCCAGTGCATCTCTAAACAAACACGGGAATTAATTAGTGAATATATTACATTCTAGAAAATAATGAAATTCATTAAAAAAAACTTAAAATTAAAGACTCACCTATGTGCAATGCAATGCACATTAACAAGTGTTGGTACATCTGCCCGAAGTCTGCCTGCTAGTCCTTGTCTCACCCCAGTCATAGAAGCCGCTCCATCAGTAGCTAAAGCCACTAATTTGTCAAGAGGCCACTGCAACTCCTCCAATAAATCCACCACATTCCTATAGAATACCTCTCCTGTGGCTCGTGGAACACCAGACAAACCAACATACTGCATACGTGGAGGGCCTAAGCCACCACGAGATAGACTGCAAACATACACAATCAAATGTTGCTCTAGACTACGATTGGTTGATTCATCTACAAGAAGAGAGATCACCGGTGAATCTCTAACTTGTAAAAGATCAACATCCCTCAAATACTGTGAAATGGCCCACAAAAAATCATATGCAGATTGTCTACTAGTGTAAGCACCGTACTCATCATTGACAGGCATGTCTGGAGCCCTGAGGTGTCTAATTATCTGACACATATCCTCATACTGGTTGATAGCTCTATCATTAACTACCAAATGGTATAAAATCTTCATACAACAAACAATTCTAGCACTCTCTGCATCAATAGCATTTACCACATGTCTAGCCATGGCAAGTGCCTCAGGATTATCTCTCACCGGTCTCCACCTGAGCATGGCATGAGCATGAAGGGTTGATCCTTCATGCTCCTTCACAGCTGAAAGTTGCAATGACTCACAACCTTCTCCTCTGGTCCCCCATCGTGAGTTTTGACCAGCTGCTTGACATGCTGCACACTTCATGTAGGGCTTCTGTCTAGGGAGAGCAATGTGCATCAACCAGGGCCTTCCTTGACGCCATACGGGCATAAACTTCCTCCTCCTTGGAGGCCGCCCTCCACCACCATGAGCTGGAACCTGTACTCCTACACTATCCTCCTCATGTGCACTATCATCAAAATCATTGTCCTCCCCCATCTCATTCTCTTCCCCCATCTCAATGTCCTCTCTGATCTGATCATGACCTTGAACGCCACCTTGCTCTACCTCAACATCAGGAATACCACGTGGAGAACCCCTAACAGAAGATTCTGACAACTCACGCACTTCATTCCTCCCATCACTCAAAGTTTGAGAAGAAGAAGATGCCCTAAACATATGGAGAATGCTTTGTTGCCGGGCATCTCTCCTTTGCCTGGGTACTCCAGACACTGGCAAAGACATAACTGCAATACATATTCAAAACAGATCAATCACCACACACTTGAAATACAAAAACCCTAAATGTGTGACTTACCCTAAACCTAGACTCTATGTTGATTTCTTGTATACATTACTTCTCTATCACTTGAAAAAAATAAGAAATATCAAAGTAAACAAACATACCTAGGTCCTGAAGCTTCAGTCCACCTCGAAAAATCACAACCAGGCTGAAAACGCACCACTGAGCTGTGCTAGAGCTGCACCCAAAAAACTGAGCAAAAAACTGAACCTCGGAGTCGCAGTTTCGGCAGCCTGTGCACCCCGCAGACTGTTCTTTTTTTCGGTTGACTTTTTTTCGGTTGACTTTTTTCGGTTGACTGAACCTCGGAGTCGCAGTTTCGGTAGGCTGCAGGCTCTGCCTGTTTTTTTTCGGTTCACTTTTTGGTTTTTTATTTTTTTTTATTTTTTTAATAATAATTTTAATAAACATACGGGACGGGTATTTCTTTTTTGAACCGGTTTTGGGACGGGTTGTTTTTTTTTTTACCTTTCCATGGACGGGTTGGTTTTGAGATTACCGGTTTTGGGACGGGTTGCAATTTTTTTTGCCTTTCAATTCAAGGTTTTTGGACATGGACGGGTTAAAACTTTGTGAAAAATCAACCCTGCGTGTGAGTCTTGAGAAGAAAGAAGGCAACTTTGTTATGCTGTTTCTAAATTAGCGATTTGACAGGACATCCCCCACGCTTGGACTTAGCGAGTGGGGATGAGGTGGTGGGGCCAAAACCTGGCCCCTGTTTTGTTTTTGAATGGGGGCCTAAATTTAGCCAAAGGGGATCTGTAAACTAAATTGGGACCGTAGGCCCCAATTTTGTAAAAGAAATCCAAAAAAAGCCTCTGACCCCCCCAAAATGGGAGGGCCAGAAAAATGAACCCATGCAATTAAGACGGGGCCCACCTCGGGTAAGTCCGAGCGTAGGGGACGTCCTGTCCGCGCCCTAAATTAGCATGTTGACACGGTTCAAATAAAACCAATTGGACGAGTGAATCACAATTTATTTTTTAAAACCCCGCTCAAAAAACACAACCACAGAAACAGAGAATTCCAATATATACACGGGGGCTTGATGCCCAAGTTAGAATCTTGGTGCATTAAGGCATTAAACTCCTAAACGACAATTTCGTAAAGATACAAATTGACTTTGGGTAGTTTTCTAAAAATATTACTTAGAAGATTAATTTTTTTTAATTAAGTGAGAATAGGAATACGAGTTATCTTCATAGAAAGGTTTCTTTATATGGTCTCACAGGGAATAAATATGGTGCTTTAAACATCAAAAGTTCAAGTTTGGGGCAACTGAGTAGGATGCTATAGAGCTCAATAGTAGTATTCTATAGAGGAATAGTGGACTTTTTGAAGGCGGGGAGTAGTGAAGGAAAGTTTTTGGCAATCCTCCTTGTTTTTACTTCAAAAACGCATAGAAACTAAGGATTTTACTTTTTTCACTCTTCACATTGAAACACAATGATTCTATCCACCGTTCAATTAATTTTCTATTCAAAAATATAAAATTGCTTCCTTATGTAAATGGCTACTTTCTATATCCCTAGTCATTGCACATCTTTTCATTGCAAGTCTCTTATCCATACACCTCCATTACTTGTGATTTTTGGCTTCCAATGACTTAACACAAGGTAGAACATAGATCCATAAAGTAGATGCAATTTGTAGTGCAAAGATATGCCATTATCTTGAGTCAAAAGTACACTGACTTGTCCATGCTGAGGAGAAAAAAATCATGTTACACTCTTCAAATTCATGTATCTCACAATCCATGTAATCAAAGTATACGAACTTTTTTGAGTGTCTCCTTGTAGTAGTGAACTTGAAGATCCTACAATTGAAAATAGTAAAAAAAAATTAATTAGTCTTGCAAAGTCTCATCTTAGATTTACATTTTTGGGGTAGATTTGGTGAAACAAAGTCTTGGTCCTTTAGGATTAACCCTTTAGTGCCCACGTCATGTCTCCAAAACCAAGATATGTGCTGGTTTTTTTCTTTGAATAAAATTTGATGGAAACATAATGCCTAATTTTACTATCCAACCTTACAAAATTGAACTCCAACCATGATCTAAACTTTGGGGAATATTTGCACAACATCCAACGGTTAATGGAATAGATTATAGTGTTAAATATTACCGTATATTGGTAATGAAAATTGTGGACTTTGAAGGGTATACTACTTTATCCATCAATAGATTCTTGCAAAAAAATTGTACTTGGAATAAAAGAGGTTCACATGTACACTAGGTTGATAGCTTTGCATTGACATAGTGGTTGTGAGTTCAAGTCCCCATGCCGGCGTGGTGCCTACCACCATAGTCCACCCAATAATGGTGGGGGGTCTTAAGACCTCGTTGTATGGGTACTCAAAAAGCCCTTAGGGGGGTATGACATGTCGGTTGTCTCTTAGGCCCTTAGGGTAGAAAAGTGTTTACCTTTGAAAAGGAGGGAGTAGTTCTATTACACTATTCTATGTCTTGTGGTCATGGGCTTAGTGAAGAGAATAAACAAACGCTATATTCATGCCGGTCCTCAACGGGAATCGGAGTTCTTCTTCTTCTTGAAAAAAACATTTATACATGATTATTGATGATTTTTTTACTTCTGTCTATTTGATTGTATTCAAAAATGTTCCAAACTTTAACAAATCGAAAGGGAAGTTTTGTATGCAATGAGAGATTAGCAATCACAAAACAATGAAGAATCTCTTAACTCCTAAATTACCAAGCCATTTTAAAATAAAAAAACACTCCAAAACTGCTTGTTTTAGGGCAATGAGTAGAGAAGAAAACCAAAACCTTTAATTGTATTTTGAATCGTAGGATCTTAATTAAGGCTTGTTAGTTATCATACTACCAAATTTCATAAACTTTAACCGCACGGATTGAAAGATTTTAGTGTTTGTAAAAGATTCATTTTTGTCGTTGCGTTTAGGGGATCAATAGACTTTGACTTCACTTGGTGTCCAATTTATGCACTACACAAGGACTTAATTCATTACCACCATGTTAAGCATGATATTCGTTCCTCGTACACCAATTTGGAGAGGTAAACAAAGGGTGCAACATATTCAAAAAAAATTGTATAAGGAGTGGAGGTTCAAAAATTGCCAATTCACGTTTTATTTTTTTGTAACATAATATGTTTTAGAATGAGAATTGGAATTGTCAATGAAAAGGTTTACACCACATAATGCCGCGGGGAAAATAAAAAACCAAAAATATGAAGATCTCAATGTTTTATGTGGAAAGGAAGAAGATATTTTGTATCCTGCACTACAATGTGCGACAATGTTTGACTTGGATTAATATGCTCTTTTTCACTAAAGACAAGAGATTTTTTTGGCAGTATGAAAGGAAATAATATTGTTTGTTGTTATTGTAAATCTCACACTCAAAAGAGTGTCTTAACAAAAGTTTTTGGAGTTGCCAGACATGCCTGCTCTCTCCATTTGAACTTCAAAACCCTATAACTTTTTCATTAAATGTCGGATTGAGGAAAAAATTGGTCTCACATAAAGCTTTTAGTGAAGCCCATCTTCAATGTAATTTGTTTTCTAAATATTGTTATAAATTGACACAAGAGAAACCTGCTCGAACCTTCAAGAGTCCCCCTCTTAGGGAATTAAAGACAAATCTCAATCAAAATTTAAAACCAAAATCATTTTGCATGTGTGTGAAATACAACATAGCATGCGGTATGATATTCATTGTATTTTAGTGTATTTGATGTATTTAGTGTATTGAAGTATTTTGTGTTGCATTCCTAACTTTTCTATAACTTCAAATCATGATCTGATTTTTGTAGGGTTGTTAATGTAATTGAGTTATTTGTGAAGGGAACCGGTCTTTTGTCCTCCTTTTTTCATGCAAAAGAGAATCTAACCTATATTTGAGTGTAGCCGCAAAGTAATCCTGTGAAAAAAATTCAGGGTTTGAGGGTTTTGAGGAGGTGTTATTTATGGCACAAGTGGCACAAATCTCCCAAAAAAAAACAAGAACAATCATGAACGTCATGACACTCTGGCATGTATCCTACATCCTAGAGTTGTGCATGATGTGAAGGGTCAATGATTGCTTAACCCCTAAAGGACCAAACGTCCCCCCGGGGTCATTTTGGATTTTGGGCATGTACCTACAATTCGAAAAAAAATCCTTTTTAATTGAATTTTTTTTCAAGATAGGATCTTATAAGAGCTTCGTGGAGATATTTTTAAATTTTTTTTTGGATATGTGGTTTGAAAGTTAGTACCACTTAAAGCCAAAAGTGGGACTTCAAGCACCTCCAAAATTTTTGACAAAAGTTTCTATTGACATGAGATTTTTCACACATATAAATAATATTTCCTTATTCAGAAAATTTCAAAAAAAATCTTGTCTTTAGTGTAAAAAGGCATTTTATTCCAAGTCAAACATTTTCACACATTGTTGGGCAACGGGGGAAAAAAACTTCATCTTTTCTACATAAAACCTAGAGATCTTCATATTTTTCGCTTTTTTTTTTTTCAACAACAATATATGGTGAAAACCTTCCTATTGACCGTTTGGATTATCATTTGAATACATACGTAGTTCACAAAAAAATAAAACGTGAAATGGCAATTTTTGAACCTCCACTCCTTGCACACTTGTTTTGAATATGCTACACCCCTTTTTTACCTCTAAAAATTGGTGTGTTGGGAAATAACATCATGCTTAAGACAATGGTAAAAGATTTAGACCTTGTACAATGCAAAAATTTGATACAAAATGAAGTCAAAGTCAGCTGATCTACTCAACGCAGGGATGAAAATGAACCATTGTTTTGACTTTAAACACTAAAATCTATCAATCCGTGCGGTGGATTGCAACCAAAATTCGATGGCATGTTTATATGGAAGTCTATTTTAAGATCTTACGGTTGAAAATCCAAAATTCACTTTAAAATGTGGTTTTCATGTCTCTTTTTGACAGTGGCAGTTTTGGACTGGTTTTAGAGCGAATTAGGTCGTCGTCCTTTAGGGGTTAAAATAAAAGCCAGGCACAAACTCGAGTTTGGAAATTCTAAGGCTCAAAAACTAGTCTATCCAGTGTTCTATTCTAGGTCTACAGTGAAACCCTGCCAGTGGACTCGGCGACCCTGGCTTTTCCATTTTACAGGTTAGAAACTGAGGATTTGGGGTACTTTGCGGATAACTCTAATATGTGCGCAAATTTGGACTTCACACTTCACAACCTAATTCCTCATGGATTCATGCAAATTGTGTTTTAACACCTCCTGAGTCCCATTTTGGATCTCCTGGGCAAGCCCATAAACGCCCATAAAAAACGTGGAGGTGAATACTATAGATGTGTTGAGGCAGCAGTCATTGCATATCAATATTACTTAGTGAATTGTTTTGCCCGGATCAAGGACATGAACAGAGCCTCATCCACAAATGTCAATAAGTGCATTCCTTCCTTGGTCATGTGAAACTTGCCTCTGCTCTAGCAGAAAAATGATGTTGATACTTTGGTTAATGTTAGTCATGTGACGAATTCTCACCATTGATCACTGTTACTGTATGATCATTGCATTCATTTCTTGGATAAACCTTACAATCAATCAGATGGTTGCGAATATGGGCCAGAATTGAATCCTTCTGTAGATTCTTCTCTAGTGTAGGTCATATTTAATTAAAGTTGAGTGATAGAAGGGATGATTTGATGGAATCCACAATTTATTCTTTCTGGAAGTATTCTTAGGGCCGCTTCACACTATGCCCAAGTTGAGTGACCGTTTGTGAAAATGAGTGGCCAAACTATGGCGAGACGCCAAATTTTATTGCCAAAAAAATACATTAAATAATATAGATTGAAGGTTTGGCCGGTCGTGGTGTGAAGCCCCAAAGCCCAAGTCCAAAGTCCAAACCCCATATCATTACGCCAAAAAAAATCAGCCTTAACAAAATAGCTAGTCAAAAAATTTCATGCAAAAAATTCAGCCTCTTTCATCTAACGGTCCAGATCTTGTCAGATTTTGATTATTTTATTAAAAAATTCGACGGACTCTCCACTGTAGTTTGGGTCCGCTATAATGGGCGACCCAAGATTTGCTCAAGAGGCCATCGCTTTGGGGCCAAAAGAGCCCAAAAGTGATGCCATGTAGGACGACGGCCTTTGGAGTTTGGGCACAAGCGTGAAGGCCAAAAGTCCGGACTTTGGCCATTCTAACAATCTCATCGGTGGAAATCGACGGCTACTCCACTTGGCCACAAGTGTGAAGCGGCCTATTTATTGTCTACTTGTTGTAATTTACTCCACCACTATTGCATTCTAGACCTATATACAACTAGTAATGAATGCAATGGATAGGAATGAAGTACACTAAAATTGATATGTAGTGTTAAATGAATTATAAATGCTGTAAAATGATGAATACTTACTCGTAAAGAATGTTTTTAGTAAGAGCTCAACTAACTACACTATTCAAAAAGGCATATCTGCAAATATGGTTGGTATCAATACTCGTCAAGAGTAAAACTTTATAGCATGTAAAAGGCAAGTGGTGTGATTAACACTAGATAACAATTTTTTTGTGTAGTGACACGGTGCCAATATACTCATCTAAAGTGGTTTCTAAAGCAAAGTGAAATGAGCTTGAACTAGGTGGAAAAAATTTAATGATTTAATTATTGTGCACTTTAACCTCTAAAGGCAATAGTCCCCTTAGGAGCGTTTTGAATTTCAATTGAATCCCTCGATCTTAAATTTTGGCATGATATTTTGAGTTTTTTTTATCAAATGGGAACCTTTTAAATAGATTTCCATTATTTTGGAAAAATCCAATTTACCGTTTAAAAGCTACAAAAACATTTTTCAATAAAATATGCAAATAGTGCAGCAGTTTACTATGACATGTAATAAATAGTGTAGCAAAACTTTAATTAATTCTAAATTCAAAGAGAAATAATTTTGTTCCATTTTCAAGTCTTTTTACATTAAAAAATATCCCTCTCAGAAAGGGAACGGAAATCTTTGCATCTATCGTATGGGTTTTTTGGATTTCAAAAATACAAGAAAGATGTGATGTATGCAAACTTGTTTGTGTATTGTTAATTCTCAGCACATTGTTGCATTGCATGGTTTTTAAACCCCTAATGGACAATTTGTCCCTACAGAGGACAAATTGATTTTGGGTTGGTTCCTAAAAATCCATATTTAAAATATGAGAAAGATATGAAAAAAATTATGGTGCTTCAAACAGAAAAAGTTGGAATCTTTTGGGAGTTGGGCAGGGTACTATAGAGATGAATAGTGCTATTGTAGAGTTGACAATTGCACTTTTTTGAGGCCGGTAGTAGTGAAGGAAAGTTCTTGGCAACCTTCATTGTTTTCACTTTAAAATGCATAGAAATGAAGGATTTTATTGTTTTTGAAATATAAATTTTTCTGTTGTTAGAATATGACATAATGATTCTATTGACCATTTGGATTTTAGATCGAACAATTTTTTCTCTATTTAAAAAATTAAAATGCTTTACTAAGTAAAGAGCTACTTTCTCTACCACTAGTTGTTGCAAGTCGATTTTTCTTATTGTAAACACATCCATTACTTGCGATTTTTGGCGTGCGATGACTTAACACAAGGTAGAACATAGATCCATTGAGTTTATGCAATGTGCAATGGAAGAATATGCCGTTATCTTGAGTCAAAGTGTGCTGAACCAATTAAGGCACAATAGAAAAAACAACTTTGCACTCTTCAAATGCATTTATCTTTTGATCCGTACAATCAAAGATTACAAACATTTTAGGGTGTTTTCTCACAATAGTTAGCTAGAAGATCCAATGGTTTAAAATGATAAAAGGTGTTTGAATAATATCTCATGTCAAAGTGGCAGTTTTGGGGTAGTTTTGGAGAAGCACAAGGCTCGGTCCTTTAGGGGTTACTGACATCTTCTACCCCTCTTCACTTCTAAAATTTGGTGCACATGTGCTGAACATAATCCTTTTAAGTTAAATTTAAAAAATCACAGCCCATAGTGCAATACAAGGTGGTCAAAGTTTCTAAAAGTTGTTTAGTATGACTTCAAGAAGAGTTCATGTCTAACTTCAAAGGCTCATATCTTTCAATCTGTGAGGTCAAACCGAACAAAAAATTTACCACACACACTTGCACATTTCTAGTACAAGATCCTAAGGTTTGATATATAAAAAGTTTTATTTGGATTTTGTGTTGAAAGCATCAAAACTGACAATTTTCAATGAATTTAAGTGCTAAAATGTCAAAGAAATTTAGGGGTTAACTCCTAAAGCCCCAAAGCTTGAGGTGGGTTTTTCATATCTTGGACAACCTCCCAAACTCACTAATTATATTTTGAATAAATTTTGAGTTTTTCTAATGAAGGTACAAGACCATAGTGGCTTTATAAGAATTCTCTTCTCCATCGGACTTTTAAAACATAGTCATAATGTCTTAAGTGGTTTTGTAAAGAACAAACTTTGTGAACATCCCTCTTACCACCATAGTCCATCCAAATATGGTGGGGGTTCTAAGGACCTCGTTGTATGGGTGTCCAACAAGCCCTGGGGGAGGAAAACATGTCGGTTGACTTTAATTCCTAAAAGACCAAGCATCCAAAATGGGCTTTTTGAAAGTTCGATCAGGTTCCTATGGTGTCAATTTCCAACATTCCTCTTTGAAACCTTTATTGTAGAAGAGCATTACTAAATCCTTGGTGGGAAAACAATTTTTTCCCAAATTGGACATGTGATGAAAAAGTTATAGGATTTTCAATTTCAAATAGGGAGAGCGGGCACCTTGGGCACCTCCAAAAACTTTTGCTAAGACACTCTATTGAATGTGAGATTTTCAGTACTTGCAAGTAATATTATTTCCCTTCATATTGTCAAAAAAAAATTATTGTCTTTACTGAAAAATAGCATACCAACCCAAGTCAAACATTTTGACACATTGTCACTCATTGTTGGGCAAGGTACCAAAAAAACTTCTTCTTTTCCACATCAAACCTAGATATCTTTATATTTTTCACTTTTTATTTTTTCCAAAACAATATGTGGTGTAAACCTTCTTACTGACCGTTCGATTATCAATTTAAAACATATTAAGTTCACAAAAAAAAAAAGTGTGAATTGGCAAATTTTGAATCTACACTCCTTGCAGAGTTGTTTTGAATATGCTACACCGGTCCTCTAGCTCTAAAAATTGGTGTACAATGAACTAACATCATGCTTAACAAGATGGTAATGGATTTAGACCTTGTGTAGTGCAAAAATTTGACACCAAGTGAAGCCAAAGTCTGCTGATCCATTGAACGCAGGGAAGAATATGAACCATTTGCTTGACTTCAAACACTATAATCTTTCAATCCGTGCGGTCAAAGTTTATGAAATTTTGTGAGTATATTACTCAATAAGTCTTAATTGAGACCCTACAATAAAACTAGAAATCAAAGTTTTCGTTTCCTTCTTTATTCATTGCACTAGAATCCAACAATTTTGAAGTGTTTTTGGTGTAACACTGTCACGGTACCTTAGGATTTAATGTACTTAGTGTGGGAAGCACTTAATGTAGAAAAGTTGCTACCCTTGAAAGGAGGAAGTAGTTCTATTACACTACCCTATGTCATGTGGCCATACCCTTAACCCCTAAAGGACCAAGTGTCCAAATTTGGCTTTTTGAAAAATCGGTCAGGTTCCTATGGTCTCAATTTCCAACATTCATCTTTGAAATTTTTACTATAGAAAGACATTACCAAGAGCTCAGTGGGAAAACAATTTTTTTCCTAAATTAGACATTTGATGAAAAAGTTATAGGGTTTTGAATTTTAAATGGGGAGGGAGGGCACCTCGGGCACCTCCAAAAACTTTTGATAGGACACTCTATTGAAAGTGAGATTTTCAGTACTCGCAAGTAATATTATTTCCCTTCATATTGTCAAAAAAAAGTTCTTGTCTTTAGTGAAAAATAGCATACCAACCCAAGTCAAACATTTTCACACATTGTCACTCATTGTCGGGCAAGGTACCAAAAAAACTTCTTCTTTTCCACATAAAACCTAGAGATCTTCATATTTTTCACTTTTTATTTTTTCCACAACAATATGTAATGTAAACCTTCTTATTAACCATTCGGATTATCAATCAAAAACATATTAAGTTCAAAAAAAATTAAAGTGTGAATTAACAAATTTCGAGCCTCCACTCCTTGCACACTTGTTTTGAATATGCTACACCGTGTCTCTACCTCTAAAAATTGGTGTGTAAGGAGCTAACATCATGCTTAACAAGATGGTAATAGATTTAGACCTTGTGTAGTGAATTTTTTTGACACCAATTGAAGTCAAAGTCTGCTGATCCTCTAAACGCAGGGAAGAAAATGAACCATTTGCTTGACTTCAAACACTATAATCTTTCAATCCGTGCGGTCAAAGTTTATGAAATTTTGTACACGTATTACTTAATAAGCCTTTATTGAGATCCTACGGTCAGAACGAAAAATAAAAGTTTTTGTTACCTTCTTTATTCATTGCTCTAGAATCCATTAGTTTTGAAGTGTTTTTGGTGTAAAACTGCCTTGGTACCTTAGGGGTTAATGAAGTGAAATAACAAACACTATATTCACAGCGGTTCCCAATAGGGACTGGAATTCTTTTTCTTTTGAATACCCTCTACTACATGCAAGCTTTTTTATTTCAGATAGTTGACATGGTCTCCCTCAAGATTGTCAAAAATAGCCTTCCATTATGTGAAAAATTTCATGCCAAGAGAAGTAAAAAACTCTCACCTTCTTGGCCAAGGAAAAAATTTCATGTCAACATGAAAACTAGAGATCTCAGTTTCGCTCACATCTTATTCTTTTTTATTTCAGGACGAAGCATAAACCTTTGAAATGGCCATCTGGAATTGCAATCTAAAAGGAATTGGATTTCAGAAAAACCAAAGTGTGTTTCGGCAATTTTTAAAGGTCCACACCTTGCACAAATGTTTTGAAAATGCTTCAACCCTCCTCTACCTCTAAAAATTAGTGTGCAAGGGATCAATAACACATATATAATTATGATATAGGAGTGAGACCTTCTCCTATGTAAAATTTTGATATTAAATGAAGTCAAAGTATGCTAATTAATTTTACGGAAGAAAGAAAGTATTCTCTATTCAATCAATTCAAACACTATAATTTTCTAATCCATGTGGTCAAAGTTTTTTTATAAGATATACCGTACGCTACGGTCAGTTTCGGCAGGCAACTGCCGAAGTATTTATTTTTTTCTGTCACATTGATTCGACACAATGGATATCACATAGATATTGCACGAGTATCACCTAGATCTTGTACGGGTGTCACCTTGGTATTACATAGGTATCGCCTAGCCAAATCTCTTGAAATTTCCAAAATTTTGGACAAGTCCCCATTTTGAATTAATTATGTACGAAACTGACCATAGCGTAGGGTAGTTCAAATAGTCTAAGTGAAAAAGCTTGATTGGAATTTTGAAATATTGTAGGCAATGGTCATTTTTGTACATAGTTCATTCATAATGGAAAATGTCCAAAATTTTGGAATATTCAAGAAATTTGTCTAGGTGATACCCATGTAAGGCCAAGGTGAGAACCGTGTAATACCTAGGTGATACTTGTGTAATGCGTAGGTGACACCCATTGATATCCATCATGTCTGAACCCCTGCTATTTGAAAAACTAATTAGTTTCGTAGGTAGATGCCAAAAGTGACCACTGCGTATTGCAACACTTTTTCCCCCTTGTCCACTCTTTGCACTAGACTTTGTAATTTTTTTATAAAAGTTTACAGCAAACCCCTGAGAAACTTCTGCGGTGACCCTTTATGAAATAAATAATTTTTAATACAAGTTAGTAAAATTTTCTAATATAAGATTGTGAAAAAAATATAACCTTCGATAATGTAAAACTTTTACTCTAAGACAAGTAAAAGTTTTCTCACCTTAAATTTTAGACAAGGTGCACAAAACAAATTAAATTTCCTCATAAATATCGGAGATCTTCATTTTTTCTCATTTGATATTTTCTACTTCAAAAAGAAGCATAACCTTAGATTTTACCATTTGGAATTCCAAAGTACACAGGAGTGAATCACTTTAAAATCAAATTGTGGTTTGGGAATTTTTAACCTCTCTTTAATGTCAATTCTTTTTAATATGCTTCACTTCTATGATACCCCTAAAAGTTGGTGTATAAGGAACTAACATCACGTACATTGTAATGAAATCTAAATCTTTTGGAAATGCAAAAAACCAACCCCAAGTGAAGTCAGAGTTTATTGACCCTTAAAACCAAGGATGAAGAATTGTTATTCTTTCTTCACTTCATATTCTATAATCTTTCAATCCGTGCGGTCAAAGATTATGAAAAAAATTACGAGTGTGAGGTTTTAGTAGTATTAACTGAGATCTTACAGTTGCAAATGGAAATAGCGGCGGGGTTTTTATTTTCCACTCTTGGAAGTGAGTAGTTTTGAAGTGATTTTGGTTAGAAATAGTCAAGGAATTTTAGGGGTCAATAAGATTTTGTTATCACATAAGTGACTAGCCCAGTATCCAACATTTGTAGCCACACACCTTGATGGATAAAGTAGTGTACCCTCAAAATCCACATTCTTCAATCCCAGTATAGGGTAACTTTTAACAATATAATCTATTCCATCAACCGTTGGTTATTATGCAAATTTTATCCAAAGTTTAGGCTATGGTTTGAGTTCAATATCATAAGGTCAGATACCATAATTAAGCATTATATTTCCATCAGAGTTAGTTCAAAGAAAAAATCAGCACATATCTTGGTTTTGTAGAAACATGGACTGGGCGCCAAAGGGTTAACGTAAAACTTGTAAAGGGTTGACGATGTCCATCCACAACTGGAGTCAAGAGTTGAAGATGTCCATCCACAAATGGGGTGGAGAGTTGAAGACGTCCATCCACAAATGGGGTCGAGAGTTGAAGACGTCCATCCACAAATGGAGTCATTGATAGATACGTTGGAGTTAGCTAGCGGATAAATGGCTGGAGGTGGCAACCAGCAAGGCATGTGTCAGCATAGGATGGACACCAACTCTCAAAAGCTGCAATTTGGCCGCATTGAGTTGTCAAATCAACTCCATGTGCCAAAAAAGGGGGCATCCATGTGTCCATGCTTTTAGGGAACCTTCCATAGAATAGTTTTAGTGTCAACCTGTAATTCTTTTTCATGAAAATAAAATGAAATAACATAGCTCATTTTTAGTTCACACAAATTGAGGGTCTTCTATATGAGATGGTTCTCGCAAGTTATGGCAAAATTTCGGTGAGAATAATGCGTCCTCCAGACGAGATATTTTCAACACTTGTGGGGCTTTCAGATGAGTTGGTGTGCATCCAGAATTGGGTCTATTAGCTGAGTTGTTGTAGCAGTTGTGAAGATTTTACATACAAATGACTTTCCTGTATCTAAGTGATATTTTCCCACAGGTGATTCATGAAATCGGCTGTCACATGCCAGCATCTGCAATTGTTGTGGCAGGGACATAAGGTAGAGGCACCCAATTTCGATTGGCCACCGAATTCTGATCAGTAGAGCATGCATGGCATCATGCATGAAAATGGTAAATGCATGAATGGTGCAAGAAGCAACCCAAAACTGATAACTCAAAAATCCGAAAACCCTAGTCATTATCGGCATTGGGTCATGAAGTGTGCAATTTTGGGTTGCTCCACCTCAATTGAGCTCTCATTGGTGGCCTTGCCTCAAAAGTCAAACAAGGCCAATCTGCATTGGGTACCCTCCATGAGTTGGTTATCCATGGCATATCTTCTCTCTTTTTCTGAGGGGCGGTTAACACTACAGACCAAGAGCCATGACCAAGGAAAATGGATTAATTCCATGGTCACACTTCATGGTCACACTTTAGAAAAATGTAATTTTTAAGCCCTTGGGACTCTCACTAAGTGTAAACCAAACTTGGACCGGGAGGAATGACCCTGTACTAAAAAGTGTGCGTGCTGATTTTTTAACTAGATGCCTAAAAAGGAAAACTTTGCCTTAAAAAATCGAAGAAAAAAAAAAACAATATGACAAAATACAGCAAGAATCAAGGCACACGAGACGAATGAGGGAATGATACAAGGAAAGCGATGACCTTTTCTACTCTAAGTTCAAAGTGTAATGGAATGAAGTAATAAAGGGTGGCTACCATTATATCTACAGTAACGTTGGACCCCCTCTAAAAAAAATAATAATAATAATATTTTTAAAAAAATGGCATTTCAGACCCATGGTCTCCTCGTTCAGCAATGAGAGAATCCTTTATGCCTTTCTCGCCGCAAAATCCGGGGGACCCTTCAACATTATCCACTATGCTTGTTTCTAGGCCTTTTAAGGACCTCAAACCCAAATCATCCCGGGACGAGTTGATGAAGCCAATCACAGATTTTAGAGGTGCATGGGACGAGTTCTTGGTCTGTAGTGTAATCCGCCCCTCACTCTCACTTGTTTGCATTGGGTAAAGGAGGGCACCAAATCTCACCTACTCTACAGTTTGATTACGGGTTCCGGTGGTTTTTGGGCTTTTAAAATCTATATCAATTCCAAATCTTTGAGATTAAATTTGAAAAAATATTTGTCGAGTTTCATTCCTAATTCCACATCTGTCTACATAAATGTTTTTGACATACAATGTCATTTGAGTCCCAAACTGACTTAAGTGATTGAAATTGGGTGCCTCTACCTTACTTAGAATGTGTTGCTTGTGAAAGAGGGACACATCAAACAGCTTAGTTACCATTATCTTGAATAGTGCAAGCCGCACTATAAAAGATGAACTGAGAGTGATTTTGGATTAGGACAAAAGTGATGTGCAAATACAATAGTTCACGGTTATATCACCTGCTACTGCGATTTGTATAAGAGCTTACAAGTGGTCATCACACTAAATATTGGTTTTGGAGTAATTATGACAACTAGTGGAGCTTTTGAGCAGGTAATGAAGTGTTGATTTGTGAAGCAATGGAATACTCAAGGGAAATATTAAGAATGGAATTTCAACCATTCAGATATGTAAAGATTTGATTTTCTTGAACCACTAGGGAGTGTTACACCATTTTATGAAGGTTGAAAATAGCCATGAGGATTTGTAGGGTCCAATGTAAACCACTCTCAATGCTTCACCATGTGATATCCCATATAAATCTGTCCAGATAGATTCAGGAGGTGATGAATGTCGAAGAAGAAGAAGAAGAATGTCGAAGAAGAAGAAGAATGTCGAAGAAGTCGAAGAAGTCGAAGAAGTCGAAGAAGTCGAAGAAGAAGAAGAAGAAGAAGAAGAAGAAGAAGAAGAAGAAGAAGAAGAAGAAGAAGAAGAAGAAGAAGAAGAAGAAGAAGAAGAAGAAGAAGAAGAAGAAGAAGAAGAAGAAGAAGAAGAAGAAGAAGAAGAAGAAGAAGAAGAAGAAGAAGAAGAAGAAGAAGAAGAAGAAGAAGAAGAAGAAGAAGAAGAAGAAGAAGAAGAAGAAGAAGAAGAAGAAGAAGAAGAAGAAGAAGAAGAAGAAGAAGAAGAAGAAGAAGAAGAAGAAGAAGAAGAAGAAGAAGAAGAAGAAGAAGAAGAAGAAGAAGAAGAAGAAGAAGAAGAAGAAGAAGAAGAAGAAGAAGAAGAAGAAGAAGAAGAAGAAGAAGAAGAAGAAGAAGAAGAAGAAGAAGAAGAAGAAGAAGAAGAAGAAGAAGAAGAAGAAGAAGAAGAAGAAGAAGAAGAAGAAGAAGAAGAAGAAGAAGAAGAAGAAGAAGAAGAAGAAGAAGAAGAAGAAGAAGAAGAAGAAGAAGAAGAAGAAGAAGAAGAAGAAGAAGAAGAAGAAGAAGAAGAAGAAGAAGAAGAAGAAGAAGAAGAAGAAGAAGAAGAAGAAGAAGAAGAAGAAGAAGAAGGTTGAGGATGGACAACTAGAGGTGTGACACACCTTATTGTTAAGGAAACCTATTGGAATTTGGGAATCTTAGCAATGATAGATTTCTAATTCAATGGGTGATATTCATTCCTTCACTAACACTTATCTATTTCTTTTTTTCAATGTCCAATTGCTTCACTTTTAATTTTCTATAGGCTCTTCAACTTTGGTTCTAATATTTCTCACGCCATTAACCCCAGAAGAAGAAGAACGCCGGTCTCCGAAGGAGGCCGGCGTGAATAAAGTGTCTGTTCGTTCCACTACCAAGACCATGCCCACTGGACAAGGAATTAGTGAGCTGGAACTACTTCCCTCTCTCGAGGGTAGACACTATGTAACAAGTAGCCGAAGAACCACAAACCAGACAACCAACCAACAAATCACTAACCAAGCAACTAGCCAACGAACCAACCACAGATCAAGCAAAAAAAAAAAAAAAAAAAAAAAAAAAAAAAAAAAAAAAAAAAAAAAACCACAAAACCAACTAGTCATGAAAAATCAAGGTGGGAGAAGAGTTTACGGGGGGTCATGTGTATCGGGGAGGGCTTGGTTGTTTTCGATTTTTCGTTTATGTTGAAGAATGGACATGGCATATTGAATGGCTATGGTGTTAATGTTTTTAAAGGAGGTTTTAATTGTTTCAATGGGTATCTTGAAGGTAACTTCTAAAGTTTTCATAGATGGGATAAAGGTGGTGGCACGAGCGCCGGATGTGATTACAATAAGGGGGTCGATATTCCATCCCAGGGCGGTGATGTCGTCAATAAGGGGTTGGTATTTATCTATTTTATTTTGGATTGTTTCCGGGGAAAATCTATCGTTGCAATATGTGAATTCAATGAATTGAATGGTGTAGTCTTGGTTGATGTTGTCGGGTGGTGGGTCATTGTATGGTAAACCTTTGACACAAAGGATGTCCGGTTTGAGCCTAGCGTTGCAATGACATCTTTGGGTCATACATGAGCATGGGAGTAGCCAAGGGGGGACCGTGTTTTCTTGTGGATTGTTATTAAAAGTGCCGGCATTCATTAGTATGAAACATCTTGATTTATTGTAGGAGGTGATTAGTTTGCGGACTTCCCATACCGCTTTATTATGTCTTTTAACAATTAGAGAGTGTATGTGGTGGTTTTGGCATTTGAGTAGAACATGGAGCCATGTGTCGGGGTCCGTTGAGGGGCATATGGGGCATGTTATGGATGGAAATCTTTCAATTCCAAAGAAGAGTTGTTTGCGAGCGTTTCCCATATACTGACCAGT
Source organism: Bryoerythrophyllum caledonicum (assembly GCA_963971425.1). Classification (NCBI taxonomy): domain Eukaryota; kingdom Viridiplantae; phylum Streptophyta; class Bryopsida; order Pottiales; family Pottiaceae; genus Bryoerythrophyllum; species Bryoerythrophyllum caledonicum. Next base: position 31,133,338 of record OZ020516.1, on the reverse strand, counting down.
ACGGAATTTGACGAGGCATGTTATTTGTGAGTCTGAAATGATGGGATTTTTCCAAAAGTTTGTAGAAAGTTCATTGTCTATGTCATTGTTGTTAGTCCATTTTTCTATGTTAGGAATATTTTCTGAGATTGTGTCGAGGTTATTGTAGAGGTCTTGTTTTTTGAGATATTTGTCCAAAAATCTAATTGGGCCTTTGTCGGGGGTATCTTCTTTGGAAGGCCAATCTTCTTTTTGAAAGTAGTATGGGGTGGCATGGGCATGTTCGTGGGGGTCTTTGGCTTTTTTGTGTGTTTTTTCTCGGCCTTCTTTTGCTAGTTTATCTGCTTGTTCGTTGCCATCAATATTGGCATGGGCTCTCACTTTGTGGAGGGTTGTGATTTGTGTTCGGTTTTGTAACATTTGGACCATTGACATAAATATGGTTTGGTCGGGGTGGCTATTGTGAAGAGTAGGGTGTGTTATTTGAGTGTTTAGTAGGTAGAGTGCATTTATACAATCGGTGAATATATGTGCGGGTTCATTATTGTATTTTGTTGTGATGATTTGTAGTGTTTTGTGAATGGCCATGAGTTCTGCTCTGAGGATATTTTGTAATCCATGGAGTCTTTTGGCTAGTTTAATTTCCTTGGTAGAATTATATATGCCATATCCAGCTTTTTCTCTTCGCTTTGTTCTGGTGGCTTAAAGGAGCCATCTGTGTAATAACTATGTGTGGGGTTAAATTTTGGTGTGGTGTGAGTTGGATAGTTTGGGAGAGGGGGCGGTGTGTCATGGTAGTTTAGTGTATTGTTGACATAGTTTAGTTTTGAGTTTAGTTTTGACCACTTTTGCTTTGGTTTACGGGGGATTGTATAGTTGTCGGTGGGGCCGGGTTTGTGTACAATCGGTGTATGTTTAAATTGTTTGTTATGGAGGTAAGTTCGGCAAGTTGTTCTAGGGTGCCAAGGGTTTGATTTTGTTGATGGACACATAGTATTTGTAATGTAGATGGCTCGGTTCGGGGTTTTTTTAACTCGGGTGGAATAGTAGGTTCTTCGTACGGTATTGAGTCTGCCTCAAATAATGCAATGATATGAGAATCTGGGAATGGGTTTGAGTGTTGGTTATTGTTTTGGTACCAATTGTTGTTCGGAGTGATGATGATTGTATTTGTGTTATTTGGATCATGTTTGGCGGCAAGTCGAGCCCAATGTATGGCTTGTGCCATTTCTTTCTCGTTATGGGGGTGGGCTATACCGTTACCAATCCATTTATGGTCAAAGGCCTTTCCCAAGGATCCGAATATTTTGTCTCTTTTAAAAGGTGAGTAGAATTTTTTTAATTTGATAGAACATGTGACCGGGGAAGAAAAGTATGATTGTTCTATGTTAAAGGATGAGATTAATGAGTCTAGAATGGGTGTGGGTATTGTGAATTGCGCATTTTTGAGGGGGTCATTTTTTGGTATTCGGTATTTATATCTTTGATATAACCATATTAGTTCGGTTTCAAAGGGTTGGATTGTTGGTTCGATTTTTGTAGGAGTTTGTAGTTTTGTATTGTATTGATTCCATAGCCATTGGAGTCGAGTAATGGGGATAGTGTGTACGTGTCGGCCATTTTCTTCATATAGATGTGCTTGGTTGTTGTTTATTTTTATTGTGTTTGCGAGTGTTAGGATATCTTTTTCGGGGTTACATTCAGTCGTGTAGATGTTTAAGAGTGGAATAATTATGGGTGGTGTTACGGATCTTGAGTCTAAGAATTGTTCTTGGGGGTGGTGGGTTTGGATGACATCTAAGTAAGTTTTGTTTTGAGTTTTTTGGTAGTATTGTTTTAATTTTTCAATGTTATGTGTGGAGGTATTTGTGTCGTGTCGTGGAAAAAGGTCTCTTTGAGGAAGCCATTTATTGTATGTATTCTCGTTGTATTGCCATTGACATAAATATTTTGTGTAGGTATTTTGTATGTTATTCTTATCTGTGTGTTGTATATGTTTATGGTGTAAGATGTCATTAATGGGATATGTATGAGGGTTTTTGGGGATGTATGTTGGGGGACAGGGATGGTATGGATGTGGGTTAGGGGGAGTGATTGGTGGGGGGGTATTTCTTGGGGTGATGTTATTGTTGGTGGTGATGAATGAGTCTTGAAGTCTATAGGAATATGGGTGTATGTTACAAGGGGTATGACATGTGGTGGGGCATGTTGGATGGCAAAAAAGTTGTTTGGCAATGTTTAGGGCACTTTTAATTAGTTTGGATGGGGTGAAGTGGTAGGTTTTGAAGTCCTCATTATTCATGATGTATATGCCATTAGGTAGAGTGATTTGGTTTAGTTCAAAGATATTTTTTGAGAGGAGTTTTTGTAGGAGCTTTTGGGAGAGTTGGGCATTGAGTGTATTGTGTTTTGGTGTTTCTTGGCACCATAGTATTTCTAGTGATGTAGGATTAGTGAGGAAGTTTGGGAGCTTACTTTTAAGGTGGATTTTAGCTATGTGTTTTAATAAGAAGAATGTTCGTGTTATTGGCGATCTTGTGCAGTCGCTTTTCTTAATTCTGGGTATGTTTTCGGCGCCACCGTATTGGGCAAGGACATAATGCGTTAATCCATTATATATTTTTCCAAGTCTGCCTTTATCGTTTAGAGCATTTTGTAGTTGTTCCCCTATACATCTGAGGTATGCATTTTTGAGGGAGAAAGCTTCAAGCCCAAATAGGTTATGTGGGAGTTGGGTTATTGCATTTGACATACATTTTGGTAATCCACAAATGGTTTTTTGTATGGCTATTATTTTTTGATCAAGTTTTTTGATGGTTGGCATAGAGTATGGTACGCCGTAGAAACTATATGCCACACCTGGGCGTAGTACGGTATCAATCATTTTTATTTTTTGTTTCATGGTGGCTGGACATCTTGTTAGTTCTTTGCATTGTTTGATGAGTTTTGTAGTTGTAGTGTGAATTTGGATTTTCCATTTTAGTGAGGGAACAAGGTTTGTACCCAGGTATGTATATGGTTCATTCTGGTGAAGTATAGGAATCGGTTGATTGCAGTAATTGATGTTGGAAGCTTGCATTAGGGCTTTGAAAGTGGTAGGGTTCACTTTGGATTTGTTTGGGCATCCGGTAGCGGCACATTTTGGGACACCTACTTCCAGACCAGTCCATTTACAATATCTATCAATTTTATTGAGTTGTATTTGGATAGATATAATTTTGTTAGTTATGACGGCGAGGTCGTCCGCGTATGCGGCAGAGTTTATTGTGACTTGTGATGTGCCAAAAGTATATCCATTGTTGCCTCGTTCTAGCCATCTTAATAGTGGTTCTAAGAATATAATGAATAGGTATGGGCTGAGGGTGTCCCCTTGTATAGTTCCTCTTTGGATGGGTATAGGTTTTGTTTTCCCAAAGTGTTCACCGATATAGCAAGTGGATGATTGGGAGTAGATGTTTCCCACAAGTGTAGTTGCGTCTTTTGGGTAACCGAGATCCATCATTATTGCTAGTAGTCGAGCATGGTCTATTGAGCCAAAGGCATTTTTAAAGTCAACGTATAATATGTATATATCTTGGTTTGTAAGCCTTGCGTCTTCTAGTGCGGCTATTAGAGTTTGTATTTGTCGAGCGGTGCTTCTCTCTGCTCTAAATCCTTCTTGGCTATCATGTAGTATTTTGAATTTTTCACCGTATGAGGATAGTATAGAGGTGAGTGTACTAGTGAAGAGTTTATATATTGTGTTAGCTAGTGCTATTGGCCTATGATTGGGTAGTATAGACGGGTCGCCTTTTTTGTATAGTAAAATTGTTGTGCTGGATTTCCATGAGGTCGGTATTTGTTTTTGTTTATAGCAGTGAAAGAAGAATAGGTATAATAATTTATGAAATCTTGGAGGCATATTTTTGAGTATTGAGTTTGGTATGCGATCTGGGCCTGGGGCTTTGTTGTTACCAAGATTTCGAAGGCATGTGTCGTATGTGGCTCTGTTGAAGTATTTATGTAGTGGAGTTTCTGGTTCTCCACGTTGATCAAGGGTAAATCCATCAAGGTCATGCCATGGGTATTGGCGTACTGCACATGTACATTTAGATGGGTGTTGTTGTTGGTATTTACATGTTGGTACTGTTGGTCTATTACTTTTTGTTTGTTGGTTGAATATTTCGTTCGCGATGTCTTCGGGGCTAGTTAGAATATTATTATATTGATCTATGATACAATCCATCGGTGGGGATTCAAGGTTTTTAAAGACTTTTCTGTTAATTTTTTTGGGGCTAATTTTGTATAGTTGTCTGTATTTTGAGATGGCTTTCTTAATGTTATCTTTGGCATATTTTGAGGTTATTTTCCGGGCTTGTATGTTGGCATTTTTTGCGATTAGTGCGATATCTTTTATCCATGTATCATGTGGTACATCTGGAGGCGGCGGAGTGGGAATTTGAGTACATTGTAGAGTTAGTAGTTCATTACATATGGGGTGGTTACGCCATTGAGGGTTGTTTTTTACAAGTCTAATGGTTTTTCGTATAACATGGTATATAGTTAGGTGTTGTTTCCAAGTTTTAGAAAGTTTGCGGGGTAAATAGCCGTCTTGTTGAGAAGTTATGTTTGTCATTTGAGGTATTGGGTGGGCTCTACAAGTTTGTTCAAGTGTGTTAGAGATATTATTGATGAGTTTGTCTAGGGTGTGGCATGCTTCTTGCCATTGTGTTTGTGATAGTTGATTAGTATTTTCAAGGGTGTTTATGAGAGAATCTATTTGTATGGAGTTTTCTTCAAAGAATTTTGTGTTGAATTTTTCTATATTGTCTTTGGGGATGGGGTTGAGTATGCGTATGGTGTCATTGTTTAGAGTTGTAGGAGTTCTACTGATTAATATGTTACTTGGGATGTGCAATTGTATAGGTGAGTGGTCCGAGTTTAGAATGACATCCTTGTTTGTTGTGGAGGTGTATTGTGTGTTGTTGTTTGTATTTATATAGAATCCATCTATTAGACTCCAGTCACTATAATTATAGCCACCTTGCCTAGAGAATTGTGTATCGGTATTGATGTAAGTGAAGTTTAGATTTTCAGTGAAGTGGCGCCATTGGTAATCAATGGTTTGAGGGGGGGTGTTCTGATTTCTATTTTGGCGACCAATTAATGCTATGTCTCTGTTGAAGTCTCCACATAGTAGATATGTATGATTGGGGTTATTATTAATTTGGGATGTAATAGTGTTTTGTATGTCTATGATAAATCTAGTGTCTTCGGGATGAGATGGCATATACATGTGAAAGATTAACCATGGTTGTAGTGGGTGATTAGTAATTTTGATTATTTGAATGTAGGGTGATATGTGCATTGGGGTAGGAATTTTGTTTATGTTGCCCGGGAAGGCATATTTTTTGTGTACTAGTGTGAGGAGGCCACCGCGTCCCGGTGTGTATGGTCTCCGTTGTTGGATGCATCTTGTAAGTGCGTGTGTATTGTTAAAGATAAGTTTATAGTCTTGGAAGATATTTTGTATATATTTTGTAGATTTTGTGGCGGATGTTTTTGTTTCTTGTATAACTATGAAGGCCGGTGGTGTGTTTGTATCTGTGGCCAAGGTTCGTAGGCTAGGAAGGGCGGTATTTAAGGATGATGCGTTCCATGTAATTATGTATGTTTTATCATTGTTTGGTCTACTATTTTGATGTTGTGGAGGAAGGTAGGGAGGTGGGGGGGGCGGATGTGTATATTCAGGTATGGGGTCGAAACATTTGAGGGACTCATTAATTAGATTGTTAGGGAGGTAAGGAAATCTTTGTTTTATTATGTCGTTTGAAGGAGGTATGTTATGTCTATGTATAAAGTCGTATAATTCTTTGTGTATTGATGTTCCGTGGTTTATGGTGTTGTGATTTTCTTCTAGAAATGTTGTATAAGGGTGTGGAATATCGATGTGTCTTTCGGGTGGATTTTGTAAGTTAGAGAGGGTGTGTAATAATGTGTTGGTCCATTGAGTTATGTTTGGATTTTGTGTGTTTAAAAGGTGGTTACACATGTCTATATTTGGGTGGATAGTGGTTATAAGGGCATATAGGATATGTGATGATGGGCGTGTGCTTTGTTGTTGTATGTATTGAGCAATGTGTGGATACGCATTGTTGTGTGGTTGGTGTAGTATATGTGTGGTTTTTATTAGAGGTGCAAATGTTTGAGCTATGTGTCTATATTCCGGTTGAAGTTTTATGGTATTTGGTATGAAGTATATTTTAGCATTTTTCTTATGTGTTATAGGGTGTCTTTTTAGTATATTTGGCATGGGTCCTGGGTTGGTTTCTATATCTCCACTTAATAGTATTAGGAGTTTGTAGTGTTTTGATTTAATGTGATAGTTTTTTTTTGTGGTTTATGTGTATAGTTTAGATATTTTTTTGTTTTTCTGTTTTTAGTGTGTTGGTGCGTTGAAATTCGGTTATTCTCTTCTTTTTTGATTTTATAATTATTTTGTTTATTGATGTGTTTTGTTGTATGTATTATGTTGGGGGGTTTTTTGTTGTTACCCTGTACGGTTTTTATTATGTTTATATTGTTGTGTTGTTGTTTGTTTGTTATTTTTGTATGGGTGTTTGTTTTTGTATTAATGTATGTGTATTCTCTTTTGTGTGTGTATTTAGTGTTGTTTGTAAGTTTTTTTGCATTGATATATGTATATATGTTTGTATTTGTATGAGTACAAATATTTGTGTAGGAGAGTATGTGTTTTCTATTGTATGTGCTTGGATTTGTAGGTTGTTTGGGGTTTATTTCTATGTTTCCGTCTAGAAGTAGAAGTTTTATGTGGTTAGAGTTGGTGCTTTTGGTGATGGGTGTATATGGTGGTGTGTTTTGTGAGTGGTGTTTGTTTATGTGTGGTTGTTGGGTGTGCATGTTAGATAGTGTTAAAATTATGTGTTTTGGGAGTAGTATGTTGTCATGGTATTTATGGGTGTTGTTTGCGGTCAGTTGTAGGTGGTGATGATACGTTGGTATCGTATGTTTTTTGGTATGTGGTACATGTGTGGTGTGAAGTTTTTGGGTGGTAAGCCAATGCCATTGCCAATGACAAGTAAGGTGTGTATTGTTGTAGTGGAATTGGTTACAAGACGTAGTCATATGAGTTAGAGGAACCCAAGGGGAAGGTTGTAACCTTCTCATGGATTTGTACTCATATGTGCGGTATGTGTTCTCAGAGGAGTATCTATTGGAAGCTACAGCTAGTACTAAGGAGGTAGGAGGTGGAGAGAGAGTAACGAGAGTTATAAGAGCAGAATGGAGGCTATAGTATGAGATTGTAATGAGATAGGTCACTGGCTCTACTATAAGATGAAGGGAGGGGAGGGGAGTGATATGGTAGATATGTAGTATGATGGAGAGAGGTGTAACTATTAGAAGAGATGTAGCTAGGTATAGAGGGAACCAATGATCATCAATTTGTTGGAGAGTTCGTGGGCGGTCTTTGATCAATCCACGTTTGACGGGTCATCCATATGAGGGAGAGAAAGCACTTCGCGGTTGGACTTGATACCTTTCATCACTGACAAAGCAGCACTCATTAGTTTCTCAACATCATCAAGTTTTGAGTATACCTCGGCATTGCGGGCATCGGTGTATTCTCGTGTCTCTCGAATGATGTCCTTCTTGAGAGTAGATAATTCTGAGCGGATTTTTTCGTGGCCTTCTGCCATCATTGCAGCCACCTCTTCGCGTATGTTGGTGGTGTGTGCGGTAGTGGGGTTGATGGCGGCAACCGTGTTCACCAAGGCGGTGTTTATGTCGTTGAATCCCCATTTCTCCACCAAGGTGATGGAGGGGGGGTCTATGCCATCAAGACTACGCCGGTGGGGTCGAATTTCAACTTGGTGGCAACCAATGTTGAAGGTTTTGTCAAGGTATTGTCTATAGACAATAGGATTAGTAACTTGCACATTGGCAGAGCCATTGTGCTTGCCATCAATCTGACGGTGGAACCAAATGCTCATAATGTTCTTGGCCTCTAATGCCTTCATAATGGCCTCCGTAGTTTCAACCACGCTCAATAAGATGGGAAGTTGAGATAGTGTGAGTGTGAGCGCGTCCTTCTTGGCTCTGTCAGTGGTTGTGAAGGTTCCAGTATTCCTGGGCTTCGCGGGGATTATCTCGTGGAAGGTTGTGATTTGATGCATCTCTAGTTTCTTTGCTTGGGTAGGGGTGGGTGCCACGATCCACGCATAGGGCTCCTTTTCCTGTTTCTGGACGTCTGTGATTTCAAACTCAAGGTTGCGAGAAAAGCCATTGAGTACCACGTTATAGAATAGGATATGAGCAGGGATACCACATAGGTTGTTACTCTTGATGTTGACAGAAAGACCTTGTCGGGCTACTGCATGCCATGTTTTGCAAACTTTACCCATGGATGCCGGTCCCATAGGGTCAAGTTGTAATATAAAGTATCTTGTACCTTTGAGTAGGGAGATGGCGTCGGTTTCAGGGTTGAGAAGGTGAAGTTTGATCAACCCTGAGAAGATATGCTTCTGCCCTTCTTTCTTCACTCCTTTGCAGTGGATGGCAAGGGGATCCAAGAGGTTAGTGCCTAGGGGAATGTCCATCCTAGCGAGCCTATCTCTAGCAAGCCTCTTAACATCATCATGGAATAATGGGGTTTTAGGCAGTTCAAATAAGATGGCCACATGGAAGTCGTATGATAGGCCAGTTTCAGGGTTAGTGGGAATGTCGAATGGGAGTTGTGTGAGGTTGAAGTGTTGTCCCTCAACACCATCCTCCCTTGCCTTGGGATATAACATTTGAGGGATTCGGGGGTAGGATACTATGGCACTCATGGCTTCCTCTGCCTCTGACTTGGGTACTCCTCTGGTCATCATGTCAGATACACTTTCACCACTGAATAGTGGGTCTAGGTGTGTGTCTTTTGCAAGCTTCTCCATGGTTGGGAAGCCTAACCAAAAGTGGAATGTGGACTGGTTTGGGGTGTTGCTACTAAGTTTTGGGTCTGAGGTGCTACCTCTTTGTTTCTTTGACGGGTGTTGTACTTCTATAGGGTCACATATAGAGGTTTTGTCAGTGCAGGTCATCTTGGAGTTGGCTTCGCCGTTTTCTATGTCCATGGCTTCGGTGGCAATGCTAGGCTCCTTCTGGGGCTGTTCCATATTGGCACAAGGTTCGATGGAAGAGGGTTGGCTTTTGTGGTCAGGGGATAGGAGGAGGAAGGCAATGGTCTTACGTCTCTGTCTCGTTCTAGAAAATGTAAGAGGGGTGTCCTCTTGGTCATCTGAGAGATGAATTGGAGACCTTGGATGTTGTTGAGGTGGGGTGGGGTTAATCTCCAATGTCTTCTTCCTTCCTCTTGGTTTGGGGGTGAGGTCACGCTTCAGGGATGGGTTTACTAGTTTTTTAGTAGTCAATGGTCTAGTCTTGGCGGGCGTGGCTTCTATTCTAGAGGTGTTGGTAGTTTTGGTTTGCCTAGGACATGAGTTGTTTTTGGGGTGTTTTCGGAGCTCTACACTATTGGATCTTCTATCTGTTTTCGCAGTGGTTTTGCGGGGGGTGGATTGGCACCGGCCAACACTGCTCATGCGGGTTTGTCGGCCTCTATCAATATTTGTGGTGGGGGAGGTTGTGTACAGATGAAGAGGGGTTGAGAAGAGGGTATTACAGGTTGGTGGATGAGTAGGGTGGATTATGGGGTGGCAGTGGTAGGTCTTATGAGTGGAGGGGTTGGTAGCAGAAGGAGAGGGGAGTCGCGAATGGGGAGGGAGGTAGCAGCTGGGGGAGAGGGGATTACTGGGAAGAGAGAAGGTCGTAATAGGTCGAAAGAGGGGAGGGGGTCGTGGGGGTTTAAGGAGGGGGGTTGGTGGGGAATGTGGGTCGCAGATAGGGGGGGGGGTAGTAGTTTACAGGTCGCAGAGCTCAGGTCTTGGGTCGCAGGTGAAGGTCGACGGGCGTAGGTAGCAGGTTCGTAAGTGAAGTCCAGGACTCAAGTGGGACTTGGGTTCCGCGGTTACTGGGAGCCGTAAGTAGGGCACCGGGGTTAGTTGTAGTCTTAGTCAGGGTGTGATCACAAGAGGGTGGAAATAGCACGCGCCAGTGCGCCGACTTGGGAGAAGGGTGGAAACAGGTGCTCGGCAGGGCGGGACAGGTGCACGACAAGGTGGAGGGGTGCGCGACCGGGCGGGAGCGGTGCTCGGCAGGGTGGGAGCGGTGCTCGGCAGGGCAGGGGCGGTGCGCAGCAGGGTGAAGCAGGTGCGGGCAGTACGTGCCAGGGCGCCGGTCGGAATTAGGTCGGAGATAGGGTGTTGTGACTCGTAGGCAGCGCGCGATCGCAGGGGTACAACCAGGACGCCGGCGCTGGCGCGCGATGGAGCCGTTGGGAGGCGCGGTTGTGTTGTGCTCCAGGGGAGGGGTAGCCTGCTGTTCGCTTATGCAGGGGCTGCTTGTGGTCAGTCTTCGGCACTGTGCTCCAGGGAAGGGGTGGCCTGCTGTTTGCTTATTCAGGGGCTACCTGTGGATAGTCTTCGGCACTTTGCTCTGACTGCTTGTGTGTTGTCTACTGCGTCTTCGCTTCTTGTACCTGTTTGTGCTTCGGTCGTTTCTTGTGCTTGCGGCTTCCTTGGTCTTGTGGTATACTTCGATCTTGCACCTGATCTTGTAGGGTCTCTTCGTCCGATGGTTTGGTTGCGGGAAGGGGGTGATGTGAGGAGGGGTGTGGCTGCGGGGGGTGAGGAGGGTCGTCCAAGGGTTTGGCTGCGGGGGGGGTGATGTGAGGAGGGGTTTGGCTGCGGGGGAGTGTGGAGGGGTGTGGCTGCGGGAGGTGAGGAGGGGTGTGGCTGTGGTGGTGAGGGGGGGGTGTGGTTGGAGAGGGACGGAGGGATGGGGAGAGGTATGACTGCGGGGGGGGTGAGGAGAGGTATGACTACCGGGGGGGGTGAGGAGGGGTTTGGCTGGAGGAGCGGTTTGGTTGGGGGGGTGAGGAAGTTGAAGGGGTTGGTTAAGAGAGAGAGGAACCTGTTGCAGAGAGGAGGAGAGGGAGAGGAGGGGGGGGGGCGGAAAGGAGAGGATCCTGTTGCAGAGAGGAGAGGTTTGTATAGATTGAGAAGAGTAGAGGGTTTTTTCGGGTGTACTTACCTTTTTTGAGCTGTCTTCTTGTTTCTTTGTGCTCCTGCGATGCTTGTCTTTGTGTAGTCGTAGCCGGTCTGTTGGACGCCTTACGGGAGCCGCTTCCAGCACGTTTGTCTCTATTGGTGCTGATGTGGGGTTGCACTGGTGTCGCAGATCGGCGGTGGGTGCGCGCGGAGTGGTCTTGGGTAGACGCCTAGGTTTTCTCCTCTTGTTTCTTGCTTAGATCTGCAAAAAATTTAACAGCGCTGCCGCATGCGGTGTGCAGATATGCCCTTTCTATGACTGTGCCTACGGGTTAGAGGTTAGTGACAAAGTGGGTGTACGCAGTGATGTGTTTTAACCCCTAAAGGACCACGACCTAATTCGCTCTAAAACCAGTCCAAAACTGCCACTGTCAAAAAGAGACATGAAAATCACATTTTAAAGTGAATTTTGGATTTTCAACCGTAAGATCTTAAAATAGACTTCCACATAAACATGCCATCAAATTTTGGTTGCAATCCACCGCATGGATTGATAGATTTTAGTGTTTAAAGTCAAACAATGGTTCATTTTCATCCCTGCGTTGAGTAGATCAGCTGACTTTGACTTCATTTTGTATCAAATTTTTGCATTGTACAGGGTCTAAATCTTTTACCATTGTCTTAAGCATGATGCTATTTCCCAACACACCAATTTTTAGAGGTAAAAAAGGGGTGTAGCATATTCAAATCAAGTGTGCAAGGAGTGGAGGTTCAAAAATTGCCATTTCACGTTTTATTTTTTTGTGAACTACGTATGTATTCAAATGATAATCCAAACGGTCAATAAGAAGGTTTTCACCATATATTGTTGTTGAAAAAAAAAATGTGAAAAATATGAAGATCTCTAGGTTTTATGTAGAAAAGATGAAGTTTTTTTCCCCGTTGCCCAACAATGTGTGAAAATGTTTGACTTGGAATAAAATGCCTTTTTACACTAAAGACAAGAATTTTTTTTGAAATTTTCTAAATAAGGAAATATTCTTTATATGTGTGAAAAATCTCAATGTCAATAGAAACTTTTGTCAAAAATTTTGGAGGTGCCCGAAGTCCCACTTTTGGCTTTAAGTGGTACTAACTTTCAAACCACAAATCCAAAAAAAGATTAAAAAAAACTTCCACGAAGCTCTTATAAGATCCTATCTTGAAAAAAAAATTCAATTAAAAAGGATTTTTTTTCAAATTGTAGGTACATGCCCAAAATCCAAAATGACCCCGGGGGGACGTTTGGTCCTTTAGGGGTTAATGTGCGGTGCCTATTGAGAGAGATCCACACTATGTAAAAGCAATGAGATAAGTAAAGTGTAACCTGAAATGATTGGAGACAACTGCTGGGTATTCGTGTTAAGATGAGTTCTTGCTTAGTCTTGCGTGTAAGGAGTCTGGGTCGGGAAGGAGGAAGGAACTATGTGAGAGGCAGCAGCATCTACTGGTTTCTCACCAGATCTGCGTTAGGTCTGAGTATCAACGTCCAACAGGTATAGATCTATGCTCCAACACATAAGCCCTCGCTCTCAGATCCGCTTCGCTTAGACCTATCCCTCTTGTTCATATCGTGGTCAGCAAATCTCAGATCTGGTGCGTGAGCTCTTTCCAACACAAAGCACTGCTTCCTAAGCCTCTCAACATCTCAGATCTACAGCTTGTGGGGGCTCTCGACAAGTCCAGCCGCTCTTGTCGCCCACAAACCCTACTTCTGAGATTAAGTTCTTCCTCCTCCCTCACCAGAAAAAACGGAGCTCACAAGCAGTTCATCGTCTCTCTTTCCAAGGCGTTGTATCCATTAACCCCAGAAGAAGCAAGTGTCCCCTCCGATACAAATCTTTTCAATTTCATCGTGATCTCAATGCCTAAGGTCAAAATTCACAAAAAAACTACCACATCATCTCATATAAGTCTAGACGAAGATCCTACGGTTACGTTCTCAAAAGATTCATCTTGGTAGTTTTTGAATCAATAGAATATAGATTCCTCTACAATGCCTTGGTCCTTTAATGGTCAAGGAATTATCCTCTTTAAAGATACCCAAACATAACGCCACCCTAGCACTAGCTCTAAAATGTTAGGGATTGATCTCTGAATGAGTGGTATCTTTGCGGCGCGGACAGGACGTCCCCCACGCTCGGACTTACCCGAGGTGGGGGCCGTCTTAATTGCATGGGCTCATTTTTCTGGCACTCCCATTTTGGGGGGGTCGGAGGCTTTTTTTGGCTTTTTTTTTACAAAATTGGGGCCTATGGCGGGGATTGCTATTTTGCGTGCCTAGAGCGGTGAGCGGTGAGCGGTGAGCCGTGAGCCGTGAGCCGAGAGCTGAAAAATAAAAATTTGTTGTGAGATTTTTTTGGAAAATAAAAAGTTTAGGAATAATTGTAGAATATAATATCTAAAATTAGTAAAATATGTGTGACCTAAAGCCGTGGAAAGAGGCCGCTTAATTTTTTGGGAAAAACATACCGTATACGAGGGTGTGATTCCATGAACGTATGGATTCATTCAACTTGGCAATACAGGAAGTGTAGGACCTTAGACAAGTAAATTGTGAACTTACAAATAACTTGAAGTATTTCATTGTGAAATAATGTAACGAAGGTTTATTATTTGAATACAAAGCATTTGACATCTTAGATAATGTCCTTATAGTTCCTGGACTTCTCCATGTAGTTTTGGATTCCAGATATTTAAATACTTGTTCATATCTCAAATGGAAGGTGTCGTGCATTTGATTGTATATACATGAGGTTGCGCCCTATCTAAACAATTGTCAATTTAGAAACACATCCGGTGGCCCTTGTAGTCTCACCGTTTTTGAATAATATAAAAGAAATGTAACACAGTGTTGAAATGCCCATACGGATAACTACGCACTATACTGTTTGAGAATCAAAAGTTGAATAACTTGTTTGGTCTCATTCCAGCTGAAACTAGGAGCATGCATAAATACATCAACCTCAGGATCTAATCCACAGACAATATTCAGGATGAAGTAGAGGTGCTTACAGTATGTCCATTGCGCGCGTTTGCCAAGCGACTTGTCAGACATCTCCTTGAAAGATGGACAACTACAACTCGGAAACTGACCAATCACCACCAAATATGTGGAGACCTTGGAAATGCTTGTGGACTCCAAATTCACAATGCACCCTAGAGCTGGTCGCGGCACCATAAGGATCTTGCGAATTTTGCCAACCACGGAGAGTGCAGAGGCGCAACTGTTATGATGTTTTGTAGTCGGTGCCTGCGGATTTCTGCGGATATTCTTTCCATACCTCCTTGTGGGATGCTCTAATGGGTTTACGGGCGGAGGATATTCCTCCAAGTCCACGGGCGCGGCAATGTCACTAAAAAGCTTCCTTGGAGACAATTGTAGGCGCTCGGCCAGGCGGAACCCAGCGTTTTCAAGTGCTAATATTTCCTTACTCACAAGATTCGTGCCCATCTTAACGGGCCATACATCTGGGATTTCAGGTTTGGACAAAACCCACTTCCTTCGACTGCCTTTGACACAACGCTCGATGTCGTCATTGCAAAAGAAGAACTGCATCTTCTCATGCCTATTCTTCTTGTAGCTGTCCATCATACCTGTGTAAGTCGGGGCAACGGTACTTCTCCCGCCTTGTACGATCTTGGCAACACATTTCTTCTTTGTGATGGCCTGTTGAGCAAAACACGCTTTTGCAGAGGTTTTCGGAAGTCTAGCAATGTGCCATTGTCTCTCGTCGCAATCTGATTCCATAACATTCTTGGTGTGTTGTACTCGTAAGGAGGATGGCGGAGTCGGGGAATCAGGGGCTCGAGCTGCATCATGTTCTTGACCCGGATATTGGACGTCAACCTCGATTGGAAGGACACTTATTTCTGGATTTATCTGTCCAGTCTTCACACGAGGGCGTGAGATACTGATCTTGTCGGGTCGGTGAGAGTCAAATTCAGAACCCGGCGGTAGATCAACCTTTCTTTTCATTGAGAGAAAGACTTCTTCACCTTCAAGATGAGGGTCACGGATGCAAAATTCGTCGGCCCCAGGCATGTTGGAAAACGCTTCGTGAAGTACTTTTGAATTACCAGACTGTTGCGCAGTTCGTTGGGCGGCACGAAGTCGAAGTTCTTCTTTTCCTGGGCCAGTTCCAGCCTTCTCACCCTTCAGAAATCCATAATAGGCCACAACTTGCATGAAGGCACGAACCATGTCATCTACGGTTGCCACATATAAGTCGTTGCCTCTCTTGCCTGACTGCTGCAACCACTTGTTGTGAACGGTTTCCGCTAGATTACATGAAGGCATCTCAGCTAATTCCGACTCGGATAAAGCCTGGAAGACATAAACAATTCTACGTCAATATGTCAATTTGGCACTATAAAAAAAAACTAATCAAAATAGAGTTGTGAATATCCTTAGCAAAGAGGGATGGCGCTATCGGCTCCCATTTAGGGGTGGTTGGCGGAAGTAATCATTGCTCGACTCAGAAGGAGGGGCCGACAACAACACCTCTTTTCGTGTGGAACTCTGAATACAACAGTCGACGACTCCAAGGGGGTGCCGACAGCGGCACCCACTCTGAAGTAGAGCAAAGATTTCAGAGGTACAGCATCCAGGGAGGGTGCCGCTATTGTGACATTTGACGAGTAAAATGTGATTTATTAATTTCCGAGACTTAGGGGGGTGCCGAAGGCGGCACCTCCATCTAGCAGGAAGAAAAAAAGGACTTCGACAATATTCAACAAATGAAAAAAAAATTGGTAGATGGTCACGTCAGAGAAAATAAAAGTGAAGTATGGGTAGCTTACATGATCCATGAAGCCTCCCCACTGTCGATAGCGGAAATGCCAAAAGGCAAGCCATAAGTCGAGTCGGACGAGGCCATCATCCGTCGTTGCTCCAGAAGATAACCACCATGATCGAATGGCGAGGTATTTAGTCTGTGCCTCCTCCATGGATGTGGAATTCTTATATTGTTTGCAAAGTCGCTTGTGTTGGTCTTGCAAGTCTGCCCTAATGTCTGCCTTTGTATGTTTTTCCAATGATTGCGTCCAATGAAAGAGGCAGGTCCTTTCCCGGTTGTCCATTCGGATATTCGCGTCTCCACTTCCGTAAGTAATACGTATAGCATTCCAATTTGCCTGTGCGCTGTCGGCCATGAAGCCTTTGAAATTCACATTTGGCATATCATGCCTACCCGCCACTGCATTCAAATTGTTCCAGAATACTCGTTGCGCAGCGACATCCTCGGATTGCATGTCACAAATAGCAATGGTCATAACACGGCAATACGTGGAATCATACACATGGGAAGCCATTGTAGTCCATCCTTTGACGCGCTTCACATGATCGAACATCATCCAAGAGTCTTGCAAATCACCGCCAGGCTGCATTCGGCGTACTAAATCAACACCACTCCCTGGTCCAATCTCTGCCATCTTAAATATAAAGACCTTGTCTGCGTCTGCACCTTGTCCCGGAAAACGGTTCTCTTGGACAAAAGCCCAATTGCTAGAGCCTCTCAATTTTGTTATACTGTCCATGACTCCAAATCGACGCAAGTAACGGAATGTTGTGACTTCATTGCGGAGACTAGGGGAGGTCATCTGCTTCACCTTGTTCAAGACAGGGACAAGTTCATCTAATCCCAAGGTCTTGTGCGGAACACCGTCAGGGCAGAGGAGCAGTTCTCCAAGGTAATCCTTACTTGCTTCCAAGATGATGGAGGAGTTTGTCGCACTGGGAGTCCGTTCAACTTGTTCCCCAATCAAGGCCCTAAGTTTTGCGTTTGACTCTCTGCAATTACCTCTCTTCACCACATGACGATGATATCCCAAATGCACACATGCACGTGACATATGACTCTCTCCAACAACATAATAGACTTTAGCCATACAACTGTCTATGCATGTCGGGGGAAGCAGACAAATGGCACAAAGAACAGAAGAATTGAAAGGTGGCTCACAGCCAGGGAGAAATGAAGAGGAGGCGGTACCCTCCCACTCTGTCTCATTAGAAGGAGATGTTCGATTGGGACGTTTGAGATAGTCGCAGAGACTATTAGTGCACCTTAGGTGTCCCAAGCATGAAGACATCCGGAACGTGAGCTGCTGATCAGACTTGATGTGAGAAGTGACGGTACGAGTCCAAGCATGACCATCATGTTTCTTATCCATACCGTGGAGGTGGCCTGCCTTGGAAGAAGGAAGAGTGTTTCCAAGAGGAGGTAGTTCAAACACGATGTCTCCATCAAAAGTGGGAGGCAAAAAGTCGACTTTCTCTATGGTGATGGAATTGAAATCTATTCTACTAAGGACTGACTTTGATCTACGCCGGGAACTCAAATTTCGGAGGCAGTCCACTATGCTTAGTGGAGACGAGGCAGATGGTGCAAGAGGGGGTTTAGATCTAGGATCGGGAACAAAGCAAGAGGACGATGGACGAGGATTGGAAGAAAGAGATGAGGATTGAAACGAAGTAATGCCAGGATTCAATGGAAGGCACTCGCAATCAGAGTCGTCACTCAAAACAAAAACATTGTCATTAACTGGCTCTAATTTGACCTTTGAAAGCAGTGGTGTGACCTCACTAGCACTAGATGACAGACGCGGTGTAAACGCAGGTAAGGGTGTTCCATGGATGCTATCGAACTTGCCATAAACTCGGTATTTCCCTGCCTTCAGCGACCAAATCTCGTCCTCACCACGGCCACTACTAATCTGAGCAATTGAATGAGTAAGTTCACCCGTGACTGCATCAAACACTTCTCGGTCAACATGAACCGTTTCCTCAGAGATCTTGAACCTCAATGCAAGACGACTTCCACTCACAGAAGCAAAGCCAGTTTCATCTACTACAAATGAAACAGGGACTCCAGGACCATCTCCTCGAAGCAAGACACTACTGCTCAGTTCATCTTCAAGGTCAGCCATAATTTAGAGGACAATTGAATTGAATTCTATCAAAGACAAAGTGAATTGAATTCTAACAAAGACGACATTGAAAGAGTTGATTCAAGGGAGATATATAGGAGTATATATACTTTAAGCCCCTGAGAGTAACTATAGCAACCATAAGGTTATTAAAGGACAGTGGGCATACGTGTATCCACGATGGATGATGCTAGGGAGACATGGAAAGGGCCGTCAAATTGCAATAATGTTGCGCTATTAATATTGATAAGCTCCGCTTCTCAGATCCTGTATATAATATTCTAATGAAAGCAATCTTGATCTGGCAAAGAATTTGGCCAGCACTAACATGACTCTGAATTAGCTGATCTAATCTCAGAGCCGCCTTCGTACGGTTTTTCCTGGAGAGGGATATGTTTAGATTGAAACGGCCGCCACATAAAATTATAAGAAATTGAAAATAACAAAGAATTCGAGTCACTTCCACGATCTGAACACAGAATTGGTGGGATATTTACAATAATTTAGAAAAATTTGAATAAAAATGAGCAGACTTGCTGAATTAACTACGTTGAAACCTTGAAAGAATGGCCGCTAAAAGGTGGTGGTGAAAGAGGAGTTGAATGCAAGTAGAATCATAATTCAAAAATTATGAAGAGGCAAAAGAGAAAAGCTCTGTACTTTAGTGATGCAAAGACGCTAAAACGGAGTAGGCAAATGAGAGAGAAGAAGTCGATGCCGAGGGAGATAGATTCAGGCGAGACCGCAAGGGTTTTAAATTTTGAGGATGCATCTGACTTGAGTCCAGTTATGAGTTGTCGGAGTGGTCCGGAGCTTCAGAGAATTGCAGAGCACGTTACGGAGGATAAACAACCCAATTTCGATTTGCAATTCAACGGCAAAGGAATTTGCACCCCCCCGAGGTCGGCCATGGATTGCGATCAATGTGAGTTAATTCAAGTCCAAGTTATGTTTGTCTTTGTGATTTTAGCATTTTGTGCGAGGTCCAAGATGTCAAAGGCTGAAAAGACCCTAAAGCCGTTAAGTCAATAGTCTTTTGTTACATATGGCCAAGTCTTGTTCCCGTCCAATCCCGTCGTGAGTTCCCGCCCTTACCCGCCCTTACCTGCCATTTTGAGAAAATAGGGTTTTATTGCTGCCGATATGAGGTAGACAGGAAGAACCATTTCTATTTGCTAAGGGTTTCGAGGCATTCGCAGTGAAGAAGAGAGGAGGAACGATTTCATTCAGTGTAGGGTTTCACGATAGTGCGCAACTGATTGCACTCACATGCTTGCTTGATGAGTTCACAAAATCTAAATCTAACGTGAGGCTTGGACGCAAGTCGTCGCAGCCGAGGACAACGGGCTTCAATCTGATCGAAAGAGCGACACCCACAGCCTCGAGATTGAGGGAAGTTGCGATCATCGAAGACTCGACATGGAGGGTAAGCATCTCATGTATTTCCTCCTCTTCTTCGTAATCCTTGAGTTTATTCGTTATTTTCTCTATCGATATCTGCGGCGCCACCTTCGAGGGGGTGCCGCTGTCGGCACCCCCTTGCGGGTCGCGACTTTGGATCACGGTCGGCACCCCGTAGGAGAGAAGGCGGCAGCTGCACGTCGGGGGGGCGGGGCTGTCGACATTGACAAAGCCTTCCCCGAGGGGGTGCCGCTGTCGGCACTACCCTCGGGGAAGGCTTTGTCAATGTCGACAGCCCCGCCCCAAAGTTGCGACCCGCAAGGGAGGTGCCCACAGCTGTACCTCCTACAGGATGTTGATTTTTTTTTCCAGTTTCAGTGAACCATTAGCACACCATTTAGATATTCACCACCCTTCTTTCCGTGGTGATGTTTTCAGATTCTTCTTTCAATGAGATGCTAGAGTCCACCCAACATGATCAGGAGAACGAAGGTATTGGTAATGTGATTGGACTTACTTTTGTTTTGTTTCATTTTGATTTCCAAATCTCATGTGGTTTTCCATGATATTGCAGAAGTCCAGCCGTTGATAGAGACGGCAGACCTTGATTTGGAGGACCCAGATGAGAATTCGAAGCTTATGTCCGCCGACGAGCTTGGAAAGGAGATGGATGAACTGGTCATCAAAGAATCTGTGAATACTAACCTTGTGTTGGAAAGGCTCCGATTTAAACCAAGGCACAAATCAAAGTTGAATATTCCTCTATGCAGAATGATTTCATTACCGGTAGTTCGACCTTCTTTGAAGAATGATGTGATGGGTTTGGGTGCGCATTTTGTGAGCACGGGATATATGGATGGCCACGGTGTATTCTACGTGGCTATGGAGGACAACGAGGGCAAGACGGTAACTGTCACCCAAGCCATTTCAGATTCTTGGAGTCCATTGTGGACTCAAGCAAATGAACAATTTGAGACTGAATTGGAGATGGATGAGGATTTAAAGCAGTTTTCTGGAAGAATGTTCCATGTTTGGGATGGGAACCACAGATTACAAGCATGGATGCCAATAATCAATCGAGACCATTCCAACGATGCTAAGTGGCATTATGCGGTGGAATCTATTATCCTCAATGTGGAGGGTCAAGTGGCTCCTCTACTAACAGCTCTTCACCAAGTTAACTGGTATGATTACCATTTGCTTTCAGTTAGTTGGTGAAATTAAATTCTAACTTATGAATTTGAGCTTGCAGGAGGAACCAAAAATCTCACGTCACCATGAACCTTGTCCACAAATTATATCGTATTCAGGGCATTGCCGGGCAGCCACTACAGTATTTTGAGTCCTTGGTGAGCAAGGATGAAATTTCAGCTGCCGAGGCAAAGCAGAAGTCCAAGGACAGAACATGGTATACCTTGACATTCAAGTCTCTAATCGCAATTCTTTATCAGGTATTCTTGCTCTTCTATAACATCTACTCAGTATACTTGCATTTTTCATCAATGTTATAGTGGATGCTTTCCCCTACTTCAATTGTTGGTGTGTTGATCAGAATGTTCAGTGTTGTTGACGCGACACCTTGCTTGGTTTTGTAGCAAGAGTTGGGGGAGGCAGCTGCTCATGCTAATCGAAAGTTCAAGGAGAAGTTTCTAGATGACTCTCTTTGGACTTCCGCCAAGTTTCATGACTTTGTTTCAGCCGCAATTGAGAAAGTGAAGGTTCAACTAACATCTGAGCTCAAGAAGCAATTGCCAATTGCTGACCCCAAGCACACTTCCGAGTTTCTTCAACAAGTTCGAATCCACTATGAGGACCGCGAAGATGATCTTGAGATGTCTCAGGAGAAGCTCTACTACCTCGCCACCTCCGCTATGGTCCCAAGCATGAAAGTGAAATGGTTGGAAAGGTGGAACAAGCCATCTTCCCTTCGTGAACAAGTTCGCTTTCCAAAGTCTAAGTTCCCAGACCATGACTTTCCAGAATGGCTTCACAAGGCCACATGGTGGGCTCAGGTACAAGCTGAATTACCATTCTTTGATAGTGTTATTTCATTGTGCTTCTATTTCTTACTATTGTTTGAATGGTAATTGCAGCTTTCAGGGGAGACTGAATCATTGTTCCAAGGGATATTATCTGACATGGAGGTTAATATTGACTACTTTCCTGAGCATGGTATGCCTATCCAAACAATACCCGAATATGTTGAACAGATGCGCGTGCAGCTCTGGGATATTGCCTTCCATAACGAGTTTAAGGGGAAGGGAGTTCATAAGAATAATCCACCCGAGAAGCAAGTAGGACTTAAGCAAGCCATCAACCGGACTCTCTACAGGTACTTCATGTACATTCTATTCCCGAGGAAGGCAATTTCTCGTACTCCACCATCCTTCTCCAATTACTTGGAGAAGACTAGTGATATGTTCATGTTCACTGACGATATCATGAAGACATGGGGGCGTGAGCATTGGGAGCGTTGTGGTTGGTATTTGGATTGTCCCGTTAAGAGGCCTCCTTCATTTGATATCGAATTACGGAACAGTGTCCAGCCAGATCTATTGGGTACGGAAACAATACTTCCTTCTGTTTCTACAGAACTTGGTGCGAAGAAGACCCGTGTCTCCAAGAGAAAGGCTACCGCTGATGCTGAAGTTGCTGCTAAAGCAAAAGCAGAGTCAGAGGCTGCCGCGAAGGCTGAATTGGAGGCTGCAGCAGTGGAAGTGGCCAAAGCACTTGCCGCCGCGAAGGCGGAACTAGCCTCACAACATGCTCAGCTGATCACTTTGGCCTCCACCGCTCGTATTGATGACATTGAGATGTTGGATTCAGAGTCCTTAGTGGCGCCCTTGCAGTCTCAGAGGAGATCAAAGCGATCAGCACCCGAAGCATCGAACGCTTCAAGTCCCCTTTCACAGAACTCTAACATGCTTATCATGACGGTGAAGGCTGGGAGAACCTCGCCACCTCCACCAGCGAGTGTCTTTGTAGACAACACATCAATCTCTATGATCATGGATTCTTTCCCTGACCAGCATTCCACGCTTCTTGCCATGAATAAGTTTGTCCTCCAGGTACTTAAGCTAGTTTTTTACATCTCAATTTCAAGATATGTCTATTTCTTTTCTTGCCATGAATAAGTTTGGCCTCCAGGTACTTAAGCTTGTTTTTTACATCTCAATTTCAAGATATGTCTATTTCTTTTCCTGTACTTATTGATTGTTGTTGTCCCAAAAGAATAGGATTGTTTTACAACTAGAACTATAAATTATCCTCTTCATTGTAACAAAACATCCAATGCCATTGTTTCAAAACACTATTACTGACTTGTGCTTGTCCAGGCGAGGAAGAAAGCTTGCAGTTCAGGTCGTTCAGCTCACTGCCCTCACAGTGGATTCGACTTGATCTTGGCAGACATCCCTGACGGGATGCCGGTTCCATCCATCTCGAAGCATACAAATGACATTCCAACCTGGAACGAGTATTCGATTCCGGTCGTGGAGAGCTTATTTGAGTTTTCAGATTTCTTCCTCCATGACAAGGGCGGGATGCTAATCTTCTTGCCCGAGGTCCCCTCTATCCGGTCCGATGTGTTGTCTTATGCGGGCGGATACGGTTTCAAAATCCTCAGAGATTGGTGGGCAATAAACGACCTCCCATTCACCTCGCACATTGATGCTTCGCTGAAGGTGCGCTTAACCGATCCTCCTTCTTACATTTCAGATGTTTTATTTGTTGATTTTATTGTATATCTCATTCTAACTGTCTCTATTGGATTCGACGTGCATTGCAATCGCAGTCGCGTAGGTTCCGTGTTTTGTTCCTTGTTCGACAGAATGTGGATGTTGCCAACTTCAAGTTCAATAAAAACGACGCCCTCTGTGAGATGGGAATGGGCGTGGAAGAATCCGATGTTCTTTTCAATTTCACCTCTGCCGAATCACAGTCCATGCGAGGATCCATTCCATGGAGGGGGCCACGTGAGAAGGACGCTACCTTCCTCCAGATGTTGATCGAGGCTTTATCACAGCCTCAAGCGGTTGTTCTAGATGCGTTTGCCTCTATCGGTGAGTCTTCTTCATTTCTTAAGCAATGTACATAATTGTAGTCATAACTAATTTTGTTATTCCTTTGCAGGAAATTCTGTGCGCGCATGCCAGATGTCCGGCCGTCATATTGTTGCTTTGGAAAGCGACACCGTTGTCTTCAACGAGAAGTTGAAGGCCCTATCATCGCCATCAGTCGATTCGACCATCCCAAGCGAGGCGCCTCCAATGGCAACTCTCTTAGACGAAGACATTCCTATCCGCAAGATTGTGAAAAGAAATAGACTGAGTACGTAAGTTCAAAGTTGTTAAATTTGAAATTCTCTGCCATTCTCTGTGAAGAATTCCTTGATTTGATAACCTAATTTCTCTATGGACTCTGCAGTCTGATTGCCAGGGCGGCTTCCCCAACCAAAGATTTTCTGCTGCCACCTTGGGCCGCCCATGTCGCAGACTTAATGGCGACTACCTCGTCTCCTCAAATCCATACCCACAATCGGCGATATGATTCCCATGTGCTCCATTTTCTAGATGTAGAAGCAGACGTCGAAAGACATGTCCTATCCTCCTCCTCGGCCTCTAGTTCGTCTGCATCTGCGTGAGCACACTTTTTATCTTCTGTGGACTCTCCTTTTTCTTTGGCGTTTATGTTATGATCTGTTTGTAAACGATCCTTATCCTTTAGAATTTCCATATTTTGTTTCCATATTAGCAGTCTCAATTCAAACTTCTATTTGGTCAATTATTGAATTCCCGCCTTTCTGTAATTCAGTGCACGATTGTTTCATTGGCTGCTAACATAATGTGGCTTGCAAAATATATATTTCTTTTTGTCATCCTCACAACCAAATTTCATGCTACACTTCTTGGCTATTTCTTTAGTGCTATAGCCCAATATATCTTCATCCTATTACATTATTTGCTTTAATCTTCCTTCATTTGGTGATCTCCATATCTTGAACTCTTGGAACGTTAAAGACAAGTACAAATTTAACAACATATTTACATTGTGAAATTTTTGCCTTCAATTACCCAACTTGTTGTATCTTCCATGAAGAGTGTCGTTGTGAAATTTGAAGTTCATATATACGCTTGCTCAAGCGTAAGCACCCATGGAGTATATTAACCTGATTCATAGTTCTAAAACTCATGCAATAGCAAGGAATACAATGAATAACCAATGAGAATCACTAAAGTACTATGAGTTGCATGCCTTTTGCTCTGTTTGGTTTCATTCATATTCAATAAGATTAATGTCTGGAATTTTGATTGAACCGTGTCGTCTTTCAGATTGCGAGATTTAAATTTGTTCCTCAGATTAAAAATTTTGTCGATTCATGAAGACTTTCATTGTAGGCCATTTAAATTTACTAAGTTTATCATGTACCAACAAGTTGAGCAATGTAAAAATTCAACAATGCTCTGGAATGAAGTTTACTTTACATATAATATGCCACTGCAAAACTGTCTACCTAGCTCCTACTTTGACCAGTAATTTAATATACAAAAATCCTTCCTATCATCTCTTCCTACACAAGCACTCTATTCTCCCAAGTCCACATTTTCCACTATATATATGAGGTATCTTTAATCATTATAATTTGTATCCTAAAACATTCCATGTTTTCTACGGGTATTCTGAAATTTAAAATATACTATTTATTTCTATTATGAACGATCATGCAACGTAACTGGCATTGCATTTTCTATGAATGCTGATAAAATGTAAAAATCAACACACAAAATGGTTTCATATAAACATGATGCTGAATAATAGGGATATTTATGCAACATCACTTATTGAAGAGAGTTTTGGAAATCCACGGTCATAGGGTTTCTACAACCCTCACCAATTTCATTCACCACCCCCTTCTTAAAAAGTACCTCCCTAGGTACTTTGGTATACAAACAAATAAATCATATAAGACTAGGAATCCATGGCTATAGGCCCTCTACCGTCACCTTTTGCTTTAATTTTCACTTTCTCATTTACATTAATTCCAACTTTATCAATAACTTTTCCCAAAAAATGCCCCACTATTTTACTCTAGGCTCACCGCTCACCGCTCACCGCTCTCCGCTCACCGCTCACGGCACGCAAAATAGCTTCGTCCGGCCTATGGCCCTTTTTAGTCTACTGGTCCCCCTTGGCTAAATTTAGGGCGTCATTCAAAAACAAAATAGGGGCCAGGTTTTGGCCCCACCACCTCCTCCCCCACCCAGTAAGTCTGAGAGTGGGGGGTGTCCTGTCAAATCGTATCTTTGCAACAATGGCGATGTCCACAGAATCAAAGTGTGGATGCCATTCATTGCAAAGTACATAAGTATTGCCCAATTGCAAAAATAATAATGTTATTGAATGTAAGATCAGATGCCTTACTCACATCTTTTCAAACGCATATTCATACAGAATCTGTAGAAGATGCTTTGGCCTACTACATTGTGAGCACATGAGAAATCACTTTCACCTAGAGTTGCATGGCTAACAGTAAATTTTAAATTGGAAGTGAGTCTAATTGTTGCGCAAAGTTTGTATTGATCTGATGGCAAATTTGTTGGATAGGTGCACAAGGAGATTCATGGTCAGCCAAATTATTGGTTGAAATTTTTGCTTCTATTACTCTAAAATCTGAATGAAACTTGGGATATCTAAGTCCTACTTAGATGATATTTGCATAAGACATACTATTAGATGATTTTGTGCCTAAAACTAGATGCTTTATAAATGTAGGATACCGGTAGTTACGGGTCACCTTGGAGAACTCTTTGGTCACTTCATTGAATTGATTTAGTGCACATTAACCCTTAAACGACAATTCATGGCCTGGGCGGGCAACCCGAAATTGGATCACGGCATCTTCTGTACTTGGACATCAATGAATAGTGCACTTTTTGAACTTGGGCATCATGAATAAACCAATCAATGATGAGCTTGCAACCTCCTACAAGGTTATCAACCTTATCAACCTACCTACCACAATCCTTTCAAAGCACAAATCACTCATACAAATTGTGATTTGAATTGTAAAATTTCACTTTGTGAATGCATCAAAAGAAGGTGATTAGAATGATATAAAAAAATAAGTGAAAAGTTGAGTACATGAAGAGCTACAGAGAAGATTCTGTAGAAACCAAGCCCCTCGGGCTGGCTCTGACGTTTAAGGGTTAACTATCTCACATGAACACCAAATGGACCAAATGTTCATAAAAAGGGCTTTTTTAGAACCAGGGCATGTTCATGTGGTGTCAAGATTTAACAGATTGCTTTGAATTTTTTTTTTATTGTGGATGGATACTTGGAAAAGCTTTTTGGGAGTATGATTCTGGAAATATTTGACATTAATGAAAAAGGTAATGCTAAGAATAGTAGTTTTTCTTGCACAGAGCGGACTGTTTGGACAAATTATAAAATAACTAAAAAAAATGGAAATTTTGTACACCCTAAACCATCATAACTTCATTTGATAATTTTAAGAATGAAACTTTCTATAGTGCACAAATATTATCACTGGAGGAATCATAGTTATTAACCCCTAAAGGACTAAACATCCCCCTAGGGTCATTTTGGATTTTTCGAAAAAAAATCCAAAATAATTGATTTTTTTTCAAGATAGGATCTGATAAGAGCTTCGTGGACATTTTTTTTTTATTTTTTTTGGATTTGTGGTTTGAAAGTTAGTACCACTTAAAGCCAAAAGTGGGACTTCGGGCACCTCCAAAAATTTTGACAAAAGTTTCTATTGACATTGAGATTTTTCACACATATAAAAAATATTTCCTTATTTAGAAAATTTCAAAAAAAGAATCTTGTCTTTAATGTAAAAAGGCATTTTATTCCAAGTCAAACATTTTCACACATTGTTGGGCAACGGGGGAAAAAACTTCATCATTTCTACATAAAACCTAGAGATCTTCATATTTTTCACTTTTTTTTTTTCCAACAACAATATGTGGTGAAAACCTTCTTATTGACCGTTTGGATTATCATTTAAATACATACGTAGTTAAAAATTTAAAAAAACGTGAAATGGCAATTTTTGAACCTCCACTCCTTGCACACTTGTTTTGAATATGCTACACCCCTTTTTTACCTCTAAAAATTGGTGTGTTGGGAAATAACATCATGCTTAAGACAATGGTAAATGATTTAGACCTTGTACAATGCAAAAATTTGATACAAAATGAAGTCAAAGTCAGCTAATCTACTCAAAGCAGGGATGAAAATGAACCATTGTTTTGACTTTAAACACTAAAATATATCAATCCGTGCGGTGGATTACAACCAAAATTTGATGGCATGTTTATATGGAAGTCTATTTTAAGATCTTACGGTTGAAAATCCAAAATTCACTTGAAAATGTGATTTTCATGTCTCTTTTTGACAGTGGCAGTTTTGGACTGGTTTTAGAGCGAATTAGGTCGTCGTCCTTTAGGGGTTAAGCACCATGCCAAAAATTCTTACATTCTTATGCATGACGAGTACAATATTTTGAGACTTTGCACTTATCTTTATTTCTCTTTTTTAATCCCAAATAAAAATAATAATACTTATGTTCAACATTTGGATTAAAATTTTATATGCAATTAAGATTACAGAGAAAAAGAAAAGTATATGATTATATACATTTTTGTTATACATACAAAATTTTAATGTGATTTTGAACCCTTCTCGGTGCAGAATTTGTTTGAATATGTTAAACACCGTATCATTACCAATTTTTTTGCAAAAGTATTGCACATCATGTAGACTCTCATGGTAAAGAGTGACAACAGTGCATAGTGTAAAAGTTCAATTTTATTTGAAAAGCGCAGATATTGACCCATCAAGGTGCGAAAATCCAATACATTTGTGTTAGATGCTATAATCTTCCAATATGCACGGTCAAAAATCATAGAAAACCCTTTGTATGTTCTTCGACTTGTAGTGCATAACAAGATCCTATGGTTGGAAGTGTAATGAGATCATTCTCTTTAGATTTTTCATGTTGGAACTATGAACGGTGGTTTTGGAGTTTTTTTTCAAAAGTATAGATGTGGTCCTTTAGGGGCTACTTTACACCATGATGTGAAGGTCACCAGTCAAGAATTTAAAAAGAGTTCTAGAGTATACTTAGCAAAGAGTGGGACTCTTGTTTGGTGAAGGTTTATACTATATTGAAGAGTCCACAAGTAGAGAGTTTTTCACATGGATGAAAAAATGACATGGCTGCCAAGGCGGTGATATTTTTTTATATGGGAGTTTTTTGGAGGTCAATTTTCTTGGACAACCTCAAAGCCTTGGACAAGAAACTTTGCCTTTACAGAAGTCCAACTTGGATAAAATAATGAGGTAATTTTTTTTTAAAGTCTTTTCACCCTCTTCAGCACACCATCCCTTGTCTCAAATAACCATGCCTTGAGCTAATATTTTTGATCAATTGGTGCACTTCTCTGCCTTAGGGGCGGTTTACACTACCAAGAACTCGTCCCATGCACCCCTATTATACTATGTGATTGGCTCCATCAACTCGATTGGCCAATCACATATTTTTGAGGTGCATGGGATGAGTTCTTGGTCAGTAGTGTAAACCGCCCCTTAGTGTAAAGGACTTTTGCACGAGTACTAAAGGCTCTTTGTACAGTACTTGGCCCAGATTGCCAGAGTGGTCATTTGCTTTCTATCATTTCAATGAAGTTCACAGGTAACTCTTGTGCAGGAAAGAGAACATCATTTCATAAAATTCTGTCACCTTGCTCCCCACTTATCTTTGGTATACACACATTGCTCATGTGATGACTAAAAATGCATTTCCTTGGTGCATATTTAACATGCCACCATGTGATTAGTCCAAGATTCAGCATGGCCGTGGTGGATAAGATTCATGGTGCTTTTAAATCCAACTAACAAATCTTATCTATATATCAAATAGGGTGGCAAGGTCAAGAAATGAATTTTGGTATTAATTGCCATTCATTTTAAAACTTTTTCAAGGGGTGTTTTACACTTCAGTGGTCAAGAATTCAAGGGAAATTCTGGAATATGATTGGATGAGAGTGAAACTTTTTATCACTCCTGACCAATCATATTCCAGATTTCCCTATGAATTTTTGACCTGTGGTTTTTTTTTTGACACAAGCAAGGGAAAACGTTACTGCAGGGAAAGAGAACAAGGCGGGTCCGTGCTAGGGTTGGTGAGGCCGGGCCGAAGCCCTGGCCAGGTCAGAGGTTAGAAAGATATACAGGGTTAGGGTGAGTCCTAATACTATCCCTACTGCAAGTGAAGAAACTGGAGAAAAACTTCCAGTTCGGTCTCTTAGACCTGTGGCTTTCTCATCACAGAGTTTGAATGGACAGATCTTTATACTATAATTTATTGAATGGTACTATTGTCAGATGGTAACACCCATGGGACCAAAAATGGTTCATCTCTGGTGAAAAAAATGTCTTCATCCTTTATTAGGTAAAAAGCCACTGTAAGTGGTCTCCACAATTTTTCTAATAGAAAAGTGTACTTAAAGCCTCAAAAAAATCTACAGAAAAATTTGAGCAAACCGGCTACAGTACTACAGAATTTACAAGCAACTCATAAACTTACAACTTGAGTGCTCAATCTGTACACAACCCCATGTGATATCTAGATACTGTAAGCAGGAAACCTGCTCGAGCTCCCACATCCAATTTACTCAACTTAGGTGAGGTATTCCCACATCCACCTACACTCCTCAACTTAAGTGAGGTCGATTCTCACATCCACGTACACACCTCAATGTAAGTGAGGTCGATTCCCACATCCACGTACACACCTCAATGTAAGTGAGGCCAATTCCCATGTCCGTGTACACACCACAAGCAACAAAAATACCCATGCCATCACGAATTGAATGGCCATTGCCAATGTAGCATGTTGGAATTGTCAACAAATTACATATTGCCCAGGCCACATTAGCAAGCAAAAGTTTCTGCAGAGTGAGTAACCCCTAAAGACCCAATGTCCCCTCGGGGGACATTTTGAGTTTGGAAAGGGTACCACGTTCTCAAATTTCAAATTTAGGCATGATTTTCTGAGATTTTTTTATTGAATGGGCAACTTTTTATTAGCTTTCCATAACCACAACTTTTGTAGAAACCCAACTTATGGTTCAAAAGTTACAATTTCTTTTATGTAACATATACAAATAGTGCAGTGGTTTAGTGTGACATATAACAAATAGTATAGCAATACTTTAATTAACTCTAAATTCAATCAAAATTCGAGTTTCGTCCATTTAAAAAAAGGAAAATTCCTCTCGGAATAAAAATAAAAATATTTGCATCTACCATACGGATTTTCGAACTTCAAAAATATGAGAAGGATATGATATATGCAAAACTTTAAGTGTATTGTTGATTCTTAGCACATAGTTGCATGGCACGATTTTTCAGAACATCTTCTTTCCCTCTTCTACTTCAAAAACTTGGTGCACATGTGCCTAACATGATCCTATATAAGTGAAACTAGAAAATCACGGATTGTAGTGCAAAAAAAATGCCATAGATGGTGGTCAAAGTCTGTTGAAGGTGTTTAGTATGACCTCAAGAAGAATTTATGTCTCACTTCAAAGGTTGATATCTTTCAGTCCGTGCGATTAAACTAAACAATTTTTTTAACACATACACTTGTGCAATCCTAGTACAAGATCCTACAGTTAGATATGTTAAAACTGTGTTTGTTAGCATTTTGTGTTGAATGCATTGTAACTAACAATTTTCAGTGGGTTTAGGTGCTAAATTACCTTAAGCCTTTAGGGTTAACTTAACCCCTAAATGCCGAAGGCATTTTCACACAAAAAACACTTCAAAATTGCTTGTTCTAGTGCAATGAGTAATGAGGTATTCAAAACCTTTTATTCCTACATCAAACCATAGGATCTCAATTAAGACTTGTTGATTAACGTCCTCATAATATTTCATAAACTTTGATTGCACAGATTGAAAGATTATTGTGGTCGAAGTAGAGAAAATTGTTCATTTTCTTCCCAGCGTTAAGTGGATCAGCAGATTTTGACTTCACTTGGTGTCAAATTTTTGCACTACAGAAGGTCTAAAAAAATTACCATCATGTTAACCCCTAAATTTCTTTGACAATTTCACACCAAAAACACTTCAAAATTGCTTGATTTAGTGCAATGTGTAAGGTCAAAACCAAAAACTTCTACTTCTAGTTTTAACCGTAGAAACTCATTGAGACTTATTGAGTTACTTACATAAAAAAATTCATAAAGTTTGACTGCACATATTGTAATATTATAGTGTTTGAAGTGGAGAAAAGGGTCCATTTTCTTCCCTGCATTTGGTGGATCAGCTGACTTTGACTTCACTTGGTGTCAAATTTTTGCACTACACAAGGGCTAAATTAATTTCCATCATCTCAAGCATGACATTAGTTCCTTGTACTCCAATTTTTAGAGGTAGAAAATGCGTGTAGCATATTCAAAAAAATTGTGCAAGGAGTAGAGGTTCAAAATTTGTTAATTTGCGTTATATTTTTTTGTGAACTTAGTATGTTTTAGAATGAGACTCCGAATGGTTTAAAAGAAGGTTTACACCACATAATGTTGCGGAAAAAATAAAAAGTAAAAAAAATGATGATCTCTAAGTTTTATGTGGAAAAGAAGAAGTTTTATTTCAATGTGCAATAATGTGTGAAATTGTTTGACTTGGATTTATATGCTATTTTTCACTAAAGATAAGAGATTTTTTTGACAATATGAAAGGAAACAATATTATTAGCTAAAATAGGAAATCTCACATTCAATAAAGTGTTGTAGGAAAAGTTTTTGAAGTTGCCCGATGTGCCTACTCTCCCCATGTGAACTTCAAAACCCTATAACTTTTTAATTAAATGTCGGATTTAGGAAAAAATTGGACTCACACAAAGCTTTTAGTAATGTCCATTTACATTAAAAATATCAATGAAATTTATTAGAAAATTGCACCATAGGAACCTGCCCAAACCTTATAGAGTCCCCCAAGGGGACTCTTGGAAATTCAAAGGTTGATCATGATGTTATTTCCTTTTACACCAATATTTAGAGGTAGAGAAGGGGTGTAGCATATTCAAAAAAATTGTGCAAGGAGTGGAGGTTCAAAAATTGCCAATTCACGTGTTTTTTTTTTGTGAACTATACCTATTTTAGAATGATAATCCGAATAATCACTAAGAAGGTTTAGACCCAATCTTGTAGTAGAAAAAAAAATGTAAGAAATATGAAGGTCTGTAAGTTTTATGTAGAAAAGAAGAAGTTTTTTTGGTACCTTGCCCGACAAAGTGTGACAATGTGTGAAAATGTTTGACTTAGATTATTATGCTATTTTCCACCTAAGAAAAGAGAATTTTTTTTGAGAATATGAAGGGAAATGATATTATTTGCTCGTGTTGAAAATCTCACATTCGATAGAGTGTCCTAGCAAAAGTTTTTGAAGTTGCCCGACGTGTCCGCTTTCCCCATTTGAAATTCAAGACCCTGGTGACTACAGTAGTAATTGTGTTTTGAAAGGGGTGGGGTTGGTGGCCTGAAAATGTACAGCGAAAACGAATGCTTGTATTGTGTAACACGTTTTCATGCAAGGAAAACAGTGTCCAGGTCAGTTGTGCTTGGGTCGATCCATCCGCAACCTGTTCACCTCAAAATCCATTGCAAACCAATGATAGAAAAATAGAAAAATAGGAGGGTTGCCACCCGTCCGACAAGTATTTCATATTTTTAATATTATAATACAATAATACAGTTCGCCCAAAACTCACATAGAAAATCGGGTGTTTCTATAGATAAATTGGTTTTTGGCCAAAAAAGGCTTAAATATAATATTAAAGAAACTAGTACAAGTAGGATTGGATTCTCCTAGTGGTGGTTTCAATGTAATTGCATGAAGGGTTATAGAATTGGTATGACATTCAAGAAAATCAACCATACCCTAATCAATGTAGAACAACCGTGTCAAAATATGTGGTTAGAATTTAGGGGTTACTTTCTATAGTGAGTTCTTTCCTCCAAAATTCTTCATTCTATCTCAATGTACAATCAATGTCACTAATATGATTTTCTTATTCAATTACTCATAATGTCTTACCACTTAAAGACATTATATATCTAAAAATGACCCACTAATCTCCATCTAAAATATAAATTGGGCCCCCCAATCCACCTCATTTGAAAATACAAGTGCCACTCCTACCCCAAGATTTCACATCAATTTGGGGTGTCAAAAAAATCTTCATATCATTACAAGGATAGAAACCTACATACAAAAAAAAACCTATGGAACCTACATACAAGAAAGCCACATAGAAGGAAACCTATGGAACCTACATAGAAGAAAACCTTGACACGATTGGTAAAAATATTCATGGCGGCTTACAGAGTTAATAACATTTTGGAACTCAAATAGTATAGGTAAGATCTCCGGAGAGGGGCCGCTCTCACCCCAAACGAAGATGGAGGTGATCTCATTAGGGTCAGGGGTCCAAATCCACCAAACCATTACGGTTTTGGAATGAGGCCTTGGTAGCGGGAATAGGCGCAGTCAGTCAACTGGGCAAAGCCGGAGTGCTCGCCCTGATCTTATGACGCCCGCATCTGCCAGATCCCATTGCGAATGTCCCTGATCCCCCCCGAATATGCCCCGCGGACATCCTAGGAAATGCACTTACAATGCACTTACACAGCATTCATAAGAAGATGCCAGGATTCGCCAGGAAATTCCCCCGATTATCCTAGCTGAACACGGCGGCGATCTGGACGACGCTGCGGCCTCATGGAACTCTACGCTCCTCCGGCTCCTACAAATCCATGCCCCGAGTCTGCATTTCTCATCCCAGACAATTCAATCACACTCGTTCTAGGACCAGTCTCTCTCTCCTTTCTCCGTTTAGCCTCTCTAGTGCATTTTGGCTTCAGCTGACGGGCTGGAAACTTTGCTCTTACTCGCGAGTTGGTGAGTTTAGAGAAATATAGCGCTGGCGCTTCGACTTTCGCTTCCTGTTCCTCGTCTTTCTACCACCGAGGCAGGACTGGCAAGTATCGGCGCGGCGTCACAGCCAAGGCGGCCGATGGCTGTTAGCTTCGAAAGCGAGCTGGCACCTGGTGAGTAGCTTGGATCCACGAATGCGCGGTTCGTCCCAGGTTTTTGGTAGTTCATTGGTTGGAGACTAGCTGCAAGTCGGTTTGTAACTTTGTTTTGGTTCTTTTCTTTTCCTGCTGTACAGCACGGACCGCATTGCCTCCTGCTCTAGAAAGCCATGGCCACGGCAGCTTCTCGTTGGACGTGAGTTCAACCTCCGAACTGGCCATCGGTGAGTATGCTCCGCTCACATAGCTTAGCTGATGTGGAAGAAAAGTGTCTGATTGATCTTTGGATTCTCATGTAGCA
The DNA here is from genome assembly GCA_963971425.1 of Bryoerythrophyllum caledonicum. Lineage (NCBI taxonomy): Eukaryota > Viridiplantae > Streptophyta > Bryopsida > Pottiales > Pottiaceae > Bryoerythrophyllum > Bryoerythrophyllum caledonicum. The sequence goes on along the minus strand of OZ020516.1, from coordinate 31,098,476 downwards.
GCTGCGAGTTCCTCGTCGTCGATGCTCCTGGTGGTCGGGCACCGCGGGAGTGGCAAGAACAAGCCGGGCGCGGCGGCGGCGGCGTCGTCCATCCGCGAGAACACCATCACGTCGTTCAACTTGGCCGCGCGGAATGGCGCCCAGTTCGTGGAATTCGACGTCCAGGTTACCAAGGACGGCGTCCCGATCATTTTCCACGACGACGTCATCATCGCCGAAGGACAGAGTCCGAGACACATCGGCGAACTCACTTTGGACGAGTTTCGCGCCATGGGGCCCCAAAGCGACCCCTCCAAGGTGTGTATAAATGTGACTAATCTCAACTTCAACCGAAACATCAAACAAGTTCCAACAGACTGGTCTCAACTCTAATTGAAGCTCAGAACCTATAATTGAGGCTCGCTGCAACTTCACAAACAACTCTATGGTAGAACCTACATAAAAGAAAAATGGTTCAAAAGATGAGCATCCACTTCAACTCACAAGCAAGCTTCAATTATACGTGACCTTCCTCGAACTTTTCCTCATCCACGCATTACTTTTTGATCTTGTCAGACTGGGTTGCCCCTGTACCGAAGAGCAGCTGACGGATCACTTCACCTCTGGACGGCGGACGTCGAGGACCCCATGTGCACTCTCGAGGAGGCGTTCGCGCTGGTGGAGCCTACAGCAGGATTCAACGTCGAGTTGAAGTTCGACGACGACGGGTCTACGACGGCGGCGGAGCTGCACCGCGTGGTGGACGCGGTCTTGGGCGACGTGGCCCGGTTCGCCCACGGCCGCATGATCTACTTCTCCAGCTTTCACCCAGACGCGGTGCGCATCGTGCGCGAGAAGTCCGCCTCATACCCGGTGTTCTTTCTGACGAACGGGGGCGGGCAGATCTATCCTGATGCCCGGCGCAACTCGATCGAGGCCGCCGTCCGGGTATGCATCGACGGGGGTCTGCAGGGTATCGTCAGCGAGGTGAAGCCCGTGTTGCAGAACCCGGCGGTTGTCAAGCTTGTCAAGGACCAAGGGCTCTTCTTCTTCACCTACGGAGAGCTCAAGTAAGTGCATAATATCTCATTTCCCTCTTCAGGAAACTTAGAGCTTTCATTTCACGAATACATTTGAAGCGTGTTTATGATCTGACAGTCCCATGTGCCTTTTAAAAAAAAGGCTGAGGATGACGAGTTCTAATTGGTGTGTTTTTTTGGTTTGCAGCAATATTGGGGAAGCAGTGGTGAAGCAGCAGAGCTGGGGTATTGATGGGGTGATAGTGGACCATGTTTTGGAGATGGTTCGAGTGGCAACGCAGATGGATGACCCTGCTTCTCCCTCAAGTGCTGCCATGGGCACGAGGAGAGTCTCAGTGGCGCTGTGCTGATCCACAACATGCTTTATGGACACCAAGGAGCGCTGTATTTTAGTAGGATATTAGTTAGGACTGTTGCGTGTAGTACACAGTCTGGGTATTTTTAAGCTACCATCATTCTTTGGGTATTTTCTGCTCCCACACCAAAATCTCTTCCTATTCACGACCGAGGTTTATCCTGTACCATTATTTAATATCTAGTTCACACCAATTTTCGGTGTTGTATATTTGGAGTAAGTGTGCCTAATTGTACTGTACTTCTGTGATTTTGAAAGTACGGTTGGAAACTTGGATAATCACTTGGGGGCAGTGGAGTTTTCCTGAGAGTACTCGGGGTTTAACCCTCTAGCGCCCAGGAAGCCCGAAATGGGACTCCGGAGGTGCTCAAATTCAATTTGCATGAAATCCATGCGGAACTAGGCTTCGAGATACCAGGTTCAGATTTGCGCACTCATTACACGAACACTCTCCAACAATCAGATCATGATTTGGATTAATAGAACTCTTGGAAAAGCTAGGAATACAACACAAATATAGTGAATACAGTGAATACAATGCCACATACTATGTTGTATTTCACACACATGCACATTGATTTTGGTCTTAAATTTTGATTGAACTTGGTCTTTAAGACATTCTTCATTGTTTTGTGATTGTCGATCTCTCTCCTCACATACAAAACTTCTGTTTTGATTTGTATAAGGTTGGAACATTTTTGAATACAACCAAATAGAAAAATAAAAATAAAAAAATCACCAATAATTGGATATAAATATTTTCTTCACATTAAAATATATCAATGCAAAGCTATCAACCTAGTGCACATGTGAACCGCTCTAATTCAAAGTAAAAAAAATCTTGCAAGAATCTATTGATGGTTAAAGTAGTACACCCTCCAAAATCCACAGTTTTCACTACCAATATACAGTAACTTTAAACACTATAATCTGTTCCATCAACTGTTGTATGTTGTGCAAAATTTCCCTAAAGTTTAGGTCATGGGTTAAGTTCAATTTTGTAAGGTTAGATATTAATATTAGTCATTGTATTTCCATCAAATCCGGTTCAAAGAAAATAATCAGGAGAAATCTTGGTTTTTCCAAAAACATCCCTGGGCGGTAAAGGATTAAACCCTGACTGTCACCCCAAAACGCTAATAGGGGTTGTACACCTGAAAGTCCACTTGTTTTTGAGAAACATGGTGATTTGGTTAACTTTGGGGTTTATTCTATAAATTATGGTCCTTTGTCAACCAACCAACATGCTACAGGGTTAATCATCTAGGCACAGTCACCGTCCAAACATAGATGCAAGGTGGCATTGGTGACTTCAAATTACTAATTTGGTTACATTAACTTGTTCCATGCGCATGGCCCATAAAATATGGAGGGTGAGAATTTTCACCCTACAAATATTGCCGTATCACCGTGCTTTGGTGAATAGAGAAAGATACAAGGTCTTTAAAAGATGCTACATCGGGTCTTTTTGGCTGACACAAGGTAGCCACCGTTTAAAACTCAGACTTTCAGGAAAACTCTAGTGTTAGAGATAAATACTTGTGAAAGCTGGATCTTGAAATGTTGTAAATGGAACAATTTGTGTGTCCTCATATTGGTTACAGTGTTTAGATGATTGAGTCAGGAGCCTAGGAAGTACTATTTAAGCGACCAAAATAACAGAAAATTGGCCAATGTAATCAATATGGCGATGTGTTTCCATGCAGTTGTTTTCCAATCTTCTGCTTCCTAACTACACTAAAGATCACATTTAGTGTATATCACACTAATTGATTTATAAATGCTTTAATCTTTTACTCTTCGTGAATATTTTTACTAACAATGTCTACAATGATCCGCCTCTTTGAGTACACCAAACATCACATTTAGTGTCGTCTACACTAAATACGAACCCTTACACTAAATGTAAGAATCTCAATTAGTGTAATGACACTACATTACACTAAATGTGAAACATTACACTATATGTGAATGGCAGTAAAAATGGGGTTTTTTTTTTACTTGTGCACAATTAGTGTATGAAAAAACTTGTTGCAGTGAATGAAAAACAACACTATTAAAAGGAGCATAAGCCACTCAAAAAGGATTGGAATTACAGTTATGAGATGTTTTTGACATCTACATTTTCTGTAGATGTCAAAAAACATCTCATGTGTTTAATTTGAAGAAAATCTGAGTAAGTTATGGGCATTCAAAGATTTTGGTGATGTAAATTAAACAAAGTGGCAAAAATGAAGGAATATTTGTATAAAAAAGACTAAAATCATAAGTTTGAAGACATGCAATATATCTAATAAAATAGGAGTAAAAACAAATATGTAAGGAAAATAAAAGTAGAATTGCAAATTCATATAAAAATGAACTCATACATTAATTTGCCATAGGCAAATTTGGGACTTGTTGTCCTTCAAAGTAAGGACGATATTTTGCAATGAATTCCCCAAGGTGGAGAAATAGTTGCTCAATACTCCAAGTGCCATCTAAACCTAATGATAAACTGCATCTAATCATGGCTTTTCGGGCATATGAAATATGTAGAGAATCAACCATGCCGTTTACATCATCTACGGCATTTGCTGCTATTTGAAGAAAATATTGCTTACCCGGATTTTGAAGCTTCCCGGACCATTGACCGTCACCACATGGAGTATTTTGCCATGCATTTGCTTGGATAAGTTCGGTTTTTTTCGCTTCGTCCATGCGTCTTTAATTTTTGAATTAACAAATGTGTCTTCGGGTTGGCAAAGGTGAGTCGCACAAGGAGGTAAGTATTTTAAAACGGTTCTTTTTACCGCTAAAACGGCTTCCAACCGAGGGGTTACATTGTGGGCCGTACAATTGTCCACCCACACGTATTTTATACGATTGTGGATGTCCAGTTGGTAAGCCCTAGCTTTTTCAAAAAATTGTGGAAACAAGGATTGGTCCATCCATCCATTGGGCCCCGTACGGTAACTACCACTAGAATAGAGTCGTCCAAGCTTCTAATTGGGTAATTACTGTTTGGGTTAGAAAATATCAACATTGGTGCCTCTATTGTTGCTCTACGGCCCCCGGAAATCCTAACCACCATGGTCATTTCCACTTCGCCGGCAACAACATCCGCGTACTTCACGGAAGTATCTCCACGAAAGCCAAGGGTTTTACCATTGTCAACATTAATGGAAAAGTGAGTTTTGTCCAAATTTTCCATCAAATTTTCATCGAATTCACCCGAAAGAAACCCACGATATAAATGCCTAAATGGAAAGTCGTTTTTATTTCAATGTGTACTTCTTTTTCCGGACTACAAGTTTGACGGCCTCTTTGTGACAATAAAAATATACTATCGGCACCCTAAAATGGGAAATCCATACGTTTGTTATTTTCTGTGTTAAAAGAACATTATCCTTAGGGTCGGTTGATTGGGAGTTGTAAGGTGAATCCATCGATAAAATAATAGAAAGGGCTAGTTCTATAAGGATGGTGGGAGAGAATTTTACCTCGGAGGTGCGGTAAACTTCAAATGATTGCAGCAGCTTTGGATATAACCATTGCACCCAAAGCGAACGGCGGGGCCCCCGCCCTGCGGCGGCTTTGGTGAGAATCCGCTTTTGGATGCCCATGGTGCTATGCGTGATTTGGGCGGGTTGGGGGTGCGAGCTGTTTTCTACAGGGAGGATGCTCGTGCGTAGTCTCGACCAACGGCTAGTGCGGACGAGGTTCGTTCGATGTTGACCGCGGAAATGCTTTAGAAATGCTCTGATGGCGCGGTTGGTGAGTCCAGAAGTGCCATGGAGCACGTGGTCCTCTACCATCCACGCCACCATGGTCCGTCGTGTTTTGATGGTGGCAACTTGTTGAACCGCTCGACGACGCGGGGTGGGAGTAGATGATTCCGTCCTTGCGCAGACGAAAAACGGGAGTTACATCTGTGATTTCTACTCAACTTGTGCAAATGGATGAACCTCATGGATGAATTTCATACCTGGGGGTGGTTGGGGCATTGCCTGTTCGGCGGTGTCGTCTTCAACAGTTCGCGGACGGAGGTCACGGTGGTCCATGGTGAGCTCGGACGATGACGGGGCGTGGAGGAAGACAGGGCATTGGTGACGTGGTGTCGTTGGTGGGGGCCGTAGAGCTGGAGGTCAACGAGCAGTGACCCTGTGCTTCCCAGCTGTGACGCAAATTTCCTAAGGTTTGCGAGCGGCCAACATTGGCTCCCGACCTGCAGGATATAAGCCCCCCCCCCTTGCGTGAAGTTTGGCCGCAAACCTCAAACAGATTTCCGACCTGAACCCCAAACAGATTTTCTAGCTAAACCACAAACCGAGAGTCCTCGCCACCCGAAACTCCAGAAACCCCACGAAACTCGTATCCCAAATTCCAAACTCCAGAAACCCGAAACTAGAAATTTCAACAAGCGCTAAATTCCGCCTCGCTAAACAAATATGACCCAACTTCACTATACCTTCCGTGAACAAACAAGGTGAGAGAGTGCAAGAAAGGAATAGAATTATAGGTAGGATTTCAATGAAGAGAATAAAGGCATGACGACCGGTAGGCGATTGATTAGGGGTAGGGAGAGGTGGGAAATAAGAAAAGTCAACATAGAGAATAAAGACATGACGGCTAGTAGGAAGTTCATTGAGGCATCATTAATGATGTCGGCCGCTAACACTAATTGTGAACTTGTTTGCAAATAGTGTGGTAGGGTAATTACACTATTTGCGTGACTACACTAAATGCGATGTTTAGTGTAGTGTAGATATTTGTGCTCTTAGTAAAAACATTCCTCAAAAGTAAAAAGTTCTAGCATTTATAAATCAATTAGTGTGACATACACTAAATGTGATCTTTAGTGTACTCATTAATTAGTTAGGACCTGAAGCATCTGCACAAGGGGCCCAAGAGGCATTTGCATAAGTGAAAAACAACCGATTTTACCACATGGTTTACTAGGTTAATAACACTAATAAGGTAATCTCATTCCAAGTAGTAAAAAATGTGACTTTCGCACAAGGAATTTTACCACATGGTAATTTTGTTATTTTTGACTGTTGTCTATCATTAAATAATAAAATGTAAAAATGCGCATTTGAACCGAGAACATTTCCATATTTTCAACCCAACTGTATCATATATTTTCTTTTTAAAATATGGCGGGACTCCTAGATGTCCACATTCCATTTCATGGATTGACTATGCCTAGACTTCTACAACTCTATTCACATCCGCATCTTATACTCGTCCTTCCCATTGCCCATGACAAACCATATGGGATATAAAAGCAACCATGATTTGTGAATTTGTGGAATTGATGAATGTTTGTACCACATACATACATACATCACACAAGAAGCCTCACAAGACATTCACACATGTGAAAATATCCGGCTTTCACACATGGGAAAATAGCCAACTTTCACACATGGAGCGCGTTCAATAATTATTATATGTCAAAACGAAAGCAATTACCTTGTTACCAGATGTTGGAAGTAGTAAAATCAATCTTTTTTGCTTATGGAATGAAATTGTCTACATACTCATAAAAAGGACCTAAAAAAAGTGTGGTTTTTACCATGTCCTTCAAGTAGTGATGCCTCCTGGGCCCCTTGTGCTGGCCTAGGGCGAATTGATCCCCTCGTTGGAAGTTACCCAAAGGAGCCATAAGGTGGTGGGGCCAAATTTGGCCCCTATTTTTTTTGGATGAGGCCCTAATTTTAGCAAGTGAGAGCTACTAGGGATAAACAATAGCCGCATGCCCAAAATTTGTCCAAAAAAAATCCTCTAGACCCCCCAAAATAAGAGGGCCAGAAAGATGAACCCATGCTATTAAGACGGGCCTACCTCGGGTAACTCCCAACGAGGGGGTCAATTTGCCCTGGGCCCTTGTGCTGTACTTGTTCACTTTTGAGATGTTTCGATCAATTAAGCCGTTAAAAAATGAACGATATTGCTGCAATTACTTCTATCATTGTCGCTTTCTAGTGATTAGCTGAACCCTATTTTCTTAGTTCAATCGATGTTGTTTTCTAGCGGAACCTCTAACACTAGATTCTTAGTTCAGTTAGTGCATATTCTAGCAACACCATGTGTCTCTGGTTTCTTGCTGTAAGTAGTTGAACGAAGGGCCGCTTCATACCTAACGCCCGAGGCGAGAGTCCGTCGATTTCCACCAATGAGATTGCTTGAATGGCCAAAGTCCGGCCTCTCGGCCTTCACACCGAAGGCCAAAGTCCAAAGGTCGTCGTCTTCCAATGTGCCTACATGGCGGTACTTTTGGAGAGTTTTGGCGCCAAGGCAAGGGACCCTCGAGCAAAAATTGGGTGGCCGTTTTTAGTCGACCCAAACTTCCTTCGAGAGTCCGTTGATTTTTTCAATAAAATAATCAAAATGTGACAAGATCTAGATCCTTAGATGAAAGAGGTCGAATTTTTGGGTTGGTTTTTTTTTACTGATTTTATTGGCTGATTTTATTGGCTGATATTTTTTGGCTGATTTCATTGGCTGGTATTTTTTGGCGTTATGATATGGGGTTTGGACTTTGGACTTGGGCTTTGGGGCTTCACACCACAACCGCCCAAAGGCTTCTATATGAATATTTTAATTGTTTTTTTTAATCCAAAAGTTTGGACTCTCGCCATAGTTTGGGCACAAATTTTGACAGACAGACTCTCGACTCGGCCTGGTGTGAAGCGGCCCTAAGGCAATCTTCTAGCCAAACCCTGAACCCTATGTCCTCAGTTCAACCAATGCAATTTTCCAGCATGATCGTCATTCCTTGCCGGAATTCCTTCAATGATTGCATGCAACCTAACTCCTTTGTTGGATGCATGCAACTTTCTAGTGACATCATAGTCCTTATTTCCTTGTTGCATTTACTCCAGTTAGTGAAATTTTCCTGTAAATTGGAATTTTAGAAGATTTTTTGCTGCCATTTATAACCCTACTTGTGCAAACCCTAGTTTTGAAGGAAATCTGACAATTCTTTCTGTATTTTAGGGTCTGGGAGCTATGCACATGGTGTTGGGCCAGTGTTTGTGAGCCTTGTGGCAGCTAACCAAGGGACATGTAAAGCTGTAATGAGAGAGGTTGTGTAGCATGCGCAGAAGATCAATTCACCTTCCATCCGCTCAACACTCTACAAACTCTTCCCACTTTCATCTAATACGACCTTGAAGTCTAATACAACCTTGAAGCCCTCAATCCCGAAATTAAAAACCTTAAACCCTGGGAATGTCGACCATTTAACTCTGCCATGTGTGTTTTTAATTCAGAAACATAGAACACTTGATTTTGTGTTGGTTGGATGGATGAGTACATTTTGATTTTTAAACCTTGGGAAAGTGGACTAGACACATCACTTGATATCGAAACATAACTATTGGATTCGCAGGTACATCACATCCTGTGAGCCCCGTTCCCGGCCTTCACAACCCCGTTCTCAGGACTCATGAGGGGGAGGCCTGCTCAAGTTGAATTCCTTTGAGCGTTATGACGTAAGTTGCCCCATTCGCAGGGCTTCTTACTATACATACGACATTTGATTTTGTGTTGATTGGATGGACTCGTCAATATTTTATCTGTTTGTACAAGACCTAAACGTGTTAAATATGTGGTGATTGGTGTGGGTGTCAAAATAGTTTGCGGCAAACCAGAAGAACTTCTATCTCTACACCAGCCTAGGTTTCATGCCTATGAAGAGCACCATGGCCTTCTTTGGTGCGGTCAAATCAAATGCCGGTGCATAAGCGATACTCATGTAATACCTAGGTGATATGGCCATCTTCACTCATGCCTTACATCCAAGCGTCCACATATTGGATTATTAATGAAATATTTCATGCTTAATTTCTTATCAATGGACATCATTTTTATACATTCATTTTTTGAAGATTTTTTATTTTTTATTTTTATTTTTATACAAGTGAGGCTCATTTTTTTGAGTTTGTCTATTGTTGTACCGTAGGATCAAATTCAGCACTTGCCCGCCAAATAATTATTTATTTTGCAATAAGTAGATTAGGCAGATTTTATTTTAATTTTAAAAAATGGCAAAAACATAATGTAAAAATTTTGAATTCAACTTTTGTTATGGCCGTAACTTATGCACGGGTACAATGCAAAGTCTCAACTCTGCGATCACCTCAGTAGTACCAGAGTATCACAAGGGTATTTAGCGGGTGTCGCACTAGTGTCACACAAGTATCGTTGCAGTCTCAGCAATTTTAGTTTGGATTTGACGGCTTGTTGCAAAGCATTTCAGCGGAGCTTGATATTTATTTATTAGTATTCGGCATTTTTTATTTTTTATGAATGAATTGTGTAATGTTTGGTATTGGATAAACCTGGCCCTTTGTGATGGTTCCGAGTTTGGGGCATAATTGAGTTGTTTTCATGCTTCATTTCACCAAATTCAATTCCTAGCATCCAAACACTCCAAAACATTAAGAAATTGGCCAAAAATTGCATTGAAAAAATAATTCCAACACTAATATCTACACTGTAAATGTGATAAAAGATGAATGAACATGAATTTTGTCACCAAAGAGGATTAGGTGGGATCCTTGCCAACTCGTTGCCAAGAGGATTTTGAATATTTTATTGAAAAAAATGTTTGGCACCTCGACAAGAATTTGGGTTTCTATTCTCATACGGACCAAACTTTCCTCGAGAGGCCAACATCTTGGTGCCAAAACCTCCAAAAAGTGCTATCATGTCGGCATTTTCGACACCCTTGACCTCTTGATCCTTGGTCTGTGTAAGAAAGCTAAGAGGCCGATTAAGGCCAATTTTGAGGCTCTAGACCAATTGAATTGCAAGTAGCACTAGGCCTCTTGACCCTTGGTCCCCATGTGAAACCCCCTAAGCTTATCATAGTAAGCTGTTGTGTAAGCTTATCATAGTAAGCTGTTGTGTAAGCTTATCATAGTAAGCTGTTGTGTAAGCTTATCATAGTAAGCTGTTGTGTAAGCTTATCATAGTAAGCTGTTGTGTAAGCTTATCATTGTACATATCATTGTGAAATGACGCAAAGTGTTTACAATAAATTATACCCTGTTCTGTTCACTTTATTTAATTACTGGACAAGCATCATGGCATTTTGATTAGAATTCTATCTTTGAACACAGTGAAGAAAGAATTTTGATTTGATATCATGAACTTCAACAGCTTTTCTCTCCTTTGGACTGAGAGGTGAATCAATTTTTCAAAATGAAAAAGTATGTTGATGAGTACGACCAACATATTTTGTGATGAAATGCAGGGGTTATACCACAGGTTTGTTCATGCTTGGGCATGCATTGGCAACAAGTGAAGCTGCTTGGGTGGCCGTGTAAACACTTAAATTTTTGTTAAATGTCTTTTTTTGAAATGATAGTGTAAATAGGACCAATTTCAGAACTGCTTTAGAAATAGTTGGTACATGTAAACGTTTTGTTACTAAATTTAGTTGGCCTCTTAGCTTAGTCGGCCCACTTAACTTTGTTACTAAACTTAATTAATTGGCCGACTAAATTGTAAGAAAGGTAAGATACAACACAAGAGAAATAGAATATCTTGAGTGAATGTCAAGTTGAAGCAGCTTAACCCCTAAAGGACCAAGACATTTTCCCCTTAAAATCACTCCAAAATTGCCGTTTTCAATGCATACAACACAAAATAATACAATATGTTTTTTCTGAATATTTAACCGTAGGATCTTGTACTAGAGTTGTATGAGAGTGTGTGCTGAAAATTTTGGTAAGTTTTACTGCACGGATTGAAAGATATTAGCCTTTGAAGGGAGACATAATCTCCTTTTGAGGTCATACTAAACACCTTCAACAAACTTCGACCACCTTCTATGGCAACTTTTTGCTTTACGGGCCGTGAATTTATTATGTTAACTTGAAAAGGATCATGTTAGGCACATGTGAACCAAATTTTAGAAGTAGAAGAGGTGTAGAAGATGTCCTAAAAAATCCTGCAATGCAACTATGTGTTGAGAATCAACAATACACTTTATATTTTGCATATATCATATCCTTCTCAAATTTTTGAAATTCACAAATCCGTACGGTAGGTGCAAAGATCTCAATTTCCTTTCCAAGAGGACATTTTCTTCCTTTTAAATGGACAAAAACTTGAATTTCTATTGAGTTTAGAAGTTATTAAAGTTTAGTGACAATATTTGTGATATGTCACACTAAAGTGCTGCACTATTTGTTTATGTAAGTGAAAATAAATTGTAACTTTTGAACCGTAAGTCGGAAATCTACGAAATTTGTGTCTACGCAAAGCTAATCAAAAGTTGTTTACTCAATAAAAAATGTCATAAAATAATGCCTAGAACTGAGAACGTGGTACCTAATCGAAACTCAAAATGTCCCCTGAGGGAACTTTGGTCCTTTAGGGGTTAAGCAAATAATTTTGATAGAAAGATGGTGCAGAAACTCTGATCTTGTTCAAGTGGAATTAATGAATAAATATTTTCAGAATTATTAAGAGAGAAAATTAAGTCCAAGTAGATAGTCTGTGTATGTCAATGTGTAGTTTATAAGTAAGCGAGAATCTCTGATGTCATTTGTATTATGAGTTTGCAGTGAAATGGATAATGAGAATTATGGATGGAACAGTAGTAAATCTAAGTCAAGTTGATTGAGTCACCAAAGCCAAAAGCCGTACCATGCATTCATCAACATACATCATGGGTTGGGACTGAATCTAATTGAAATTGAATGTACCATAGAGCAAAATTTGAAGAAGAGTAAAACATTGAGTTGATAATTATTAGTGCTCAAATGGGAAGAGAATAATATATAAACTTTGCACGGTAAGAAATATCATTTTAAGAGACATCTTAAAATTATAATATTGAGTGGCATGAGGGATAAATGCCTCGGTGTAGTGGGACTATGAGTTGTGATGGAGATCATAGTGAAGAGAATATTATTAATTAAATTATGAGATAATTTCACTATTAGATTTTGTGGATTAGATTAACTATCTGATTCATGTGAAAATTTAATAGCGGAGACTTTATTACATACACAACACCTGGATTGTAGACAATATGATGACAAAATGGCTTAGTGAAAATGTTGGGGATATGATGAGTCGTACATCTTAAGGAGTGATCACCTACAAGTTTAGAATCTTACATGGTCCCATAAAGATTATTAACTAAAGATAATAAGGGTTGTCATTGTAGTGTTTCAATTTAGATAATTCATGGAAGTCAAAACTAATATCCATAATTAGAAATTGAATAATATGGAGAGTAGATAATAACCGTAAAGCCATGGTAGGTAACTTGAGTAATTAAGAAGAAAGAAAGGAAGCGTCTTTGGAAAGACAAGGTGGAGTTTGCATGAGATTAGTCAAACCTCCATAACCATAATTATATATTATTGTAGATAGAACTTGGTGTATTTCAAATAGACTAAGACAATTAATGAAATATATTTATAGCATGGCTACTGTCTAATGGACCAAGCACTGTCTAATTGAATAGGCTATAACCGCCTAAGGATTATGCCCCTCGGTTACTGTCAACTTGAATTCCCTTAATACTTGTAAAACTACGAGGTATAATAAGAGTGATTTTACTTTGGGTTTGTTTGGAGAATACCTTGTGAAATACATCATAGACCTACCTACTTTGTGAACTACATGTGACTATTAATTTCATCTATACACTAAACGAAAAGACCTTTTCCTGAACGAATCTTATGAAAATAACTTGGGATTAGAAAGGGGACTCTAATTTCTGTATTACAGTCTGCCATCAGCCAGAGCTATTCAACGAAAATGTGTGGTACAATGCAGAACCATCCTGGGTGTTTATTACCCTCCCCTCATCAACTGGGGACTTGGGGCCAAGCTTGTGCTTGTAAGGTAAGAACCTTGCCATGATGGAGCTGTTCAATTTTTTATTAATCTTATACAGTAATTTTATGAAATGAAATGATTGTGGTACTCTGTTATATATGTAAAACAGGTGTAGATCCCATTGTTCCCAATTGGATAAAGGCAGTCCCCTACAACCCTGTCCTAGCTCAATATTTTGACCCAATGCTGGAGCAGAATATCACACTGGGGCAGGGTCTCGCGCTTTAGTTTTGGTTTCACCGAGTATATGGTTGTTTTCTTTCAAATACCGGTTTCGTTAAAAGTGTACATAGCCGGGGTTGAGATGAGTGAGGAGTAGCTCCACGTTTTCTGGTGAGGAGGGACTTGGGTATTAGGCGCAAACAAGGGTCACAAGAACTTTGAGAGTTGCTGGGCCTCAGAGTAGATCCCGCTTGGTGCACCCTCTTTGTTGTCAAGTGGACATTAGCATTGTATAGAATGTTGGAAGGGATCATAGCTTTAGATCTGGCAGATCTGCGGTTGGATAGGCGACACATTGAACTTGAGAAAGCGCTGGCGAGGATCTGGAGTGGGCTCGATGTTGGAACAGCCTAGATCTAATTTGACAGACACCTACCCAACCAGATCCAGATCTAAATCTTAGTTACCCGACAATGCTATACCACTTAAACGCCCAAGTCCCCCAGGCCGGAGGCAAGCACAACAGCAACAACATGCAGAGAATACAACGCAAGGGCCGGAGACAGAAAGACAGATGCGACTCAAAGCCAGGTAAGTTTTACTGGACCACTTGTTATTTTGCATTGTTTAAAAATTGCTTTCATAGATTGAATGTTAGGATCTCTAGCCCTAGAGTAATAAGATCACAAGGTAATGCCAAGACAAGACTTGCATCACTCAACATTGGCAACAACAAGATGGGACACATCCACAACAACGAAAACAAGATCCAAGCCAACTTAGAAGCAAAACAACGGCAGATTGGAATCCACAAGTTCGGATCGAGGAGTGAATACACATTAGTTCAAAGTATCAGCAGCTGTGTTGACATTCGGCACCGCAACCACAAAGAAAGACAGAGTTCACTACAACAACTAAGTGTTGCAGCCCCTTCAGCAGCCATGCAGAGTAAACCAGGTAAGAAAAGCTTGGATCTGATATCGACTGAAGCACACAGGCGCTGCAACGACGCCCCTGGAGCTACGGATACATCAGGGAACAGGTCATCACAGACAACACCAAGGACGAAAGTGGAATCCGAGAATACCAAGACAGCAAGGAACTGGCTCCAGATGCACAAGCCCACTCACCTTTACACGCTTAGGAGACACGCGACCCCAACTGCCTCCGGCCAAGTAGCCACGACACCCCGCACTGAAAAACAAGAGACTCCAGCCGCAGATAATGAAGAATCAACGTTTTGAAGCAGAGGAAACACCACAAATCATCAGGCATCGCACAGACCAAGACGCGACACGAGAAACCATCAGGCATTACACAGACCAGGACGAAGTGGTGCCCCTGGAGCGTGAGTCAAATCTCGAAGGGCGAGCACACAAGCTGTAACGAAGCCCATGCAGCTGCGGAGACATCACGAAACTCAGCATCAAGGACAACAACACGAACGAGAGCTGCACCCAAGATTACCAGAACAGCAAGAAAACGGGAGCAAAGTTGCAAGCCCAATTACCCCCTCAAGGTCAGGAGCCACGCTACCCCAGGAGATGCCAGCCAACCACTCCCAACTACACACTGCGCAGAAAATCCAGAGACCCCAGCCGCAGACATGGAAGAAATTGACTCTGGAAAACGAACGCCAACACGAGCAGGAGCACCAACAAATGAGACCATTATCACAGCAACAGCAAAAGGAGAAGCACCAAAACAACGCCAATACTCACAACCCCAAGGACACCAACAACAACACGACCACAAGACACCAATACACCATACAACCATCAGGTACGTGAAGTCCAAGGTAAGAACCCCAACCACTCTAACATCTCTGCCCCTCTCTCCCTGTAAATCTTCTTTGTATGAGAACTGGTGCACCATAGAAACGAAGAAAGCCACAAGAAGGTGCTACCAATGGCCACTATAGAAAAACCCTAGCCGTCACAACAAACGGCGAAGTGAGAGAAACAACCCTAATCCAACACAAGCTCAGCAACGAAGACGTTCATCAACTACATCCACCAAGAGACGACACACAACAAGGTACATAATTCGCCCACACCCCACTATCAAACCCTCTTACTCCGTGCCACTGCACGCATGTTCTCTCTCAGCCCCTCGCGATTAGATCTCCATTCGTACACTTCAAGAGGACACGTACGTGAGGAGTGAACGACGAGAGAAGGAATTGTCGCGCCGGCAGCCTCCAAAGACGCCCCCCATATGTGAAGTTGCATCTACCCCTCTCTTGCAGATCTCATTGCATTGTTTTTGGATTGCTCCTAGATTGATTAACTTTCAATTGCTGTTGATACAATCCTTTCAGATCTCGTGGTATCTGCAGAATGCCACGCCGCACAGATCAGTAGAGACCCAGACGCACCAGCTGAGGACTTAAAGAAGACGTGGCCGCACGATCGCTCACGAGGCGCAGCAATACGCACACAAAACAAGACAGCAACAACGAACCCTGCCCGCACTAGGGTCAGCGTTTTTCTCACCACCGTTTTTCTCAACAGGTGAAATTGGAGTTCGACAACACTTCAGCGCGTCGCCCCAGCCTGCAGCCAGATCGATCATCCTCAAAGTCGACCCCACACCCACGCCGCAGCTGCGCAACACAAGAAGACTTGCACGTGCAACATACACCGGCGGCACAAGCTTACCGTACCTACACAAGACATACAAAGGCGGACGTCAGGAGGCCGCACGACAGAAGAAAACAAATCTCGCGCCCACATCACCGAAACCCTCAAGGAGGGAGCGCGCTGAATCACTCAAGTGAAGTGACCATCCCGAATCACTCAAGAAGCGATACAGCTCCAACAGAGGCCTGCGGCTCAGGAGGCTAGAGATAAGCGCTGAAGCAGGAGCCAGCAACGGCCCAGTAAGCGTTGTCGTAGGTACCAGCAAGGGGAACACAGCCAGGACCCACGAGAAGACAGACAGAGAAAAATTGCCTGTAAGGGTTGCGCCCATGACATGCCAACACAGGCACTGCCAGGTCGCCTCAAGCCACTCCAAGCCGTTGCAGGCTATCCTACGTCAATCCAGGCAGTTCGGGCGCCATACTAGTCGCTCGAATACCGGAGTTGTGGAGAAAGATGGTCGCAGTAGGAGTCCCATACCAGCACCAACCGGTGCCCAGAGACCCTACCCCAACGGCCCAACACTAGTAACTCTTCAAGACCCGAGGGACAAGCCCCTGCTGCAGCCAAACAACATAGGGTACCTGAATAACGATAGTAGGAAGTCAAGAAATGCTAGGCAGTACCACTCACAAGAGTCTACACTACCAGGTTATAACTTTCTACCAATCTTCTCACAGATTGTTAGTCTTTGCCACCACTGGGTTTATTATGCAAACCTCAGAACTTGTACACATACCTTAATATTAAAGCTATCCGTCTCGGGAGGTGACCACTTTTTTGGCACCTCTCACGTGTGTGTGCATAGTAGCCACTAGAAAACATAATCCTTACCTCTTTCAACTAGAACTTCTAGAAAGTAGTGGTCAAGTCCAATGTTTGCATAATATTCGTATAGTTGCTCTATACTCCTTCTTGATCTTATTAGCTTCAACAAGCCTCCAATACATATTGGGGGAAGAAGCTAGAGACAAGGTGATAAGGTGTAAAGCTATAGTAAACCTCTTTATTACTCTCAACAATACTATTGCTATTTTCTACAGTATGGCTCAAACCACGACCACCCCCTCGAAAAGATTATTTGTTGAAGTTGTTGAGGGTAGTCTACATGCTATGGATGTACCTCAGAATGCCCTTGTAGTTGCAAGTACCACCCAGAAAAAGGTGAAGGCAACCAGTTTGCCTTACCCTGACTACTGGTTAGGATTCAATACAATGAATATCCTTGCAGAAAAGAGGGGCAGCCCAAAAGTACCTATAGTTGCTATTGAAAAATTACTAGAAGAGGGTTTAAGTCCAAAAGAGGCAGCTGAATGTTTCGAAGCACTTCCCTCTTTTCCATTTGTTCCACAAGAGGAATGGGCCACAAAAAGGATCGATGGAAAGGCTGGTAACCACTTTAATCTCACCCAACTTCCAAGTGAAGTTGAGGTAGATGAAAGTCGTTTTGCCTTAGATTACCAAGTTTCAATTCATTTTGAACTTGGTGATCAAATATGGACAAAAGAGGTTGTGTTGGACATGACAAAAGCAAGGTTAAAGGACATGGGAATCCTTCTTGGTACCAAGATTGGTGAACCAATTGCAATTTTTTTCTTTCACCAATCCGAAAAATGGAATGGGGTTATCAAACTTCACCTAAAAACCCTGAAAAAGATGGTAAAGAGATGCTGCGAGGAGTGAGGCCCTTCATTCTAACTTTGAATGAAGGAATCCCACACAAAGGCAAAATATGCAAGTCATATGATGCCCTAGCCTTCTCTCATCTATTATCAGTTAAAATATTTGGGCCCAGCCTTGTCAACAAAGAATCATATGACCTCCATGCCGAAGTTGTTAGAGATAGCTTTGCAAGAGGCTATGACTTTGAAGTGACAAGGGTCAAAAAGAAAGGATTCTTTGAATTTGCATGGGTTAAAACCCCATCTCCAACACAAGCGGCCAAAGTAAAGGACTACAAAATCTCCTTTGGAAATGAGATTTTTGTACCGGTCTTTGCAACCCGGAAAATGGATGAGGATGAGGTTGCAAAAAAGAATTGTCTGATTCTCATTGCCAAAAATCTCAATAAAACTAAAAACGAGAAAGAACTAGTGGATGGAATAAAATCCATACTAGGGGAGGAGAATGTGGTTGATACATTCTTCAAACTCGAACATGGACGACATGTAGGAACTTGCAACATTGAATGCTTAAACGCAGCGGTGTATAAGAAATTTGTCAAACAAAGTAAAAAACTCCATGGGAAATACATCATGTTTACCCCACATCCCAAAAGCTTGGATGGAAGCAACAAGCCAACTGTGGATGAATTAACAAGATTAGGATTTACATATGTAAACTCTGCTGTAGCAAACACAGTAATTGCCATGGAAAATGGCCCTATCAAGAGCAACGGTGTCACCCTACAACAACTTCGGAAAGAAATGAAAACCATGAAAGGAGAAATCGTGGAAGAAGCAAGGCAGTATGCGGATATGGTGCAAGCAAACACGGTCAAATCACTCAGAGGTGAAATGTCGACTCTCCGATCCCAATTGATTGCAACCATCATGGCGGCAGAAACGCAAGCTTCGGAAAGAGAGCAACGGGTAATTGAAAACAAGATGGACACATCAAACTAATAGCGTCAAACAACGCTATAAACAAACACAATATAGTATATATATATACTAAAAAAAGCCAAAAAATATATAAAAATATATATAAAAAAGTAGAAAAAACTACCATAGTATATTTATATACTTCAATATATAAAAACAAAGATACCAACAACAACAACAACAACAACAACAACAACAATGAAAAGGATAAAATTAATCAAAGGAATAAATTAAATATACAATCAAAGAACAAAAGTATCAAAACCAAAATAAAAAATAAAAGGAATAAGAGAAAAGATGGAATTAGAAAAATTAACAAAAGGAAAGAGAAAATAAGTATCATAACTACATATAACAAAAAAGGAAACAATAATAATAAAAACAATAATGGAAATTTTGTAATAAAGATACATAAGGGTAGAAGGGAATCTAAATCCAAAAACCATCAAAAGACAAGGAATATTAAAATGGCTAAAAATAGGAAAATGAAGGAGAGTAAGAAGAGATATAATAAATTAAATAGGAAGAAGATAGATACTTATAAAATTTCAAAGGTTTCAAATAGAGCAAGTGATATTAAAAATAAAAGAACAAAATCGGAGAGGATATGTAAGGAGAAAATAAAGGGTAAGGTAGAAAACCACTATTATAAGAATACAAATAATAAGAACATAGCAAAAAACCGCAGTACTAAAAATAGAATATGCTTCCTAAGAAAATCAAAAAGAAAGGAAGGAAAATTAACTAAATTAGTAATGAGAAACACAAATTCTAGATTAAAAGTAAGCATAAAAGATACAAAACACAATACTGTACAATACATACTAAAAATAGAAGTTAGAATATAAATTATAAAAGGAAAGTTAATAGTAAAATTAAACTTGATATATATAAAGATGAGAAGAGTTTGCGATTAAAGAGTAGAAATTTGTTGAGAATGTGTAGAAGAATAAAAATTGAAGTGGGGATGTCAGTCTTGCCGGCTCGTTGTGCGCCGAAGGCCCCAAAAATAGACTTACTAAAAATAGAAATTATAATGAAAGTAAGAATATATATGAATCTTTTTGAAATAAATATCAATCTGTTTTTAGAAATCATATTTTTGGACAAAATATTTTTAGAAACAAATCTTTTAGAAAAATCATTATTTCAACCTACTTACTTTTTGACCAAAAAAAATTGCTATAAAAAATCTATTTTTAACACTACCTCAATATATGTATCCAAGACAACCATCAATATATATTATTACAAATATAATGATATATATCATCTAATCAAATGTGGGGATATTGAAACCAACCTTGGCCCTATGCCAGATGTGTTTGAAACCCACCCATCAGCTCATAAACGTAGATACAAAACATACTTCATTTCTTGTACAATCAAACTCCAACATGTGTATCAACACCTTGCAAAAAGTTTCTCCCCCATCCTAAAACAAGATCACCAATACCACCAAATTACTATTAGAGACTTTCCACACTTAAACACATATCTCAACTGAATAAGAAATTACCCTTTAGCACAAATATTATTTGCACTAATAACAACCATTAGTCCTAACATAAATTCATGTGAACACCAACTAATAAATTTCCCCGAACCGGATTGGACTGCCAAGCTATTAAACAAGATGTCTACACTACTAAACCCACCCGAAAGGCATATTCACATCGAACACCCATATACACAATATATTACAAATAATCAAAAAATAATAAACCCTCCATCTAGTATACTCAAAGAATTATATGACTTCATACACCAAACACAAAATGCACCATCAATACAAATGCTAAAAACTAAATTTCCCTTTCTACCAAACAATCTTCTCGAAGAAACACTAAGAATTTATGAACCCCTAGATGAGTACACACACCCCCCTCCATTGACCCATATCTCATCACCATTTCAATCCAATACACATAACAATAGCCATCAAACTAACATTGTTACATGGAATGCAGCTACACTAAATACTGCATTACCTAGTTTAGAAGAACTTGCCTTACATACAAACCCGGCCATTATCACCATCCAAGAAACCAAACTAACTGCCACCAAGTCAATAAAGTACATACAAAATTTATTCCCAAATTATAAACTAATATTTAACAATACTCACGCACTAACTAGATGCATTCAACAACGGATCCCTTACACACCCGCTAGAGGAGGACTACTTACACTAATAAATCACAAATATGCATACCCAGGAAATATCACCAAAATAGCAACCCCTCTAAAAATCTCACCCTACTTACAAATTATACACATAAAAAACCATCCACAACAACCATGGCTATTAATACACCTATATATGCCCTCACATCATGAAGATATTGAACTAATCCCAATAATACAACAAACTATTACAACACAAATTAACACATATCCTAACCACACTCTCATACTATGTGGAGACTTTAGTAGAGACATAGCTTTAATAGGACGACAAAATGAACATATTACCACACCACCACAAGAAGAAGATTTTGCATGGAAAACATATATTGATAGCTTAGCACTAACATATGTCCCAACAAATACAAACTACTCTAGACAATGTGGATACAACTATACACATACAAGTCTAATAGACGGCTTTTATATCAAAACACAAAATCACAATCTATACACATGTACCACAATTATAGAAGCCAATCTTAACTCTGACCATGCACCCATTTCACTACACATACCCCAAAACAAACTTATTGCACGCCACCCCACACCACCTACCTCGAGACCAATTAGAATACTCAACCCTAACTGCAAGATAATTTAGATAAATTCAACACAAACTTATATGAAAACAACGCTTTACAATTAAATGACCTAGACACCATATTATCATACAAACATCTAAATCCCGATCAATGGAAACTAGCATGCTCCCATATGGACGAAATCACTCAAAAAATATCAGAAGCTATAGAAAATACGTGTAGCGCACCACCCATACCAACACTCAATGATAGAATCTCAAAACAAGGAGGATACTTACCACGCAAAACCCAAAAAAATGGAAAAAACATGTTGCAACATACCACCTAATTAGGAAAGCAATATATATCACAAAAAACACACCACAATGGCGATCACATCCAATTATCAATGAATTAAACAAACACACCCATGTCAAGATCCCACCACCCCCAAATGACGACTTACTTATTGAACCATGGATAAATGATCTAGCTACACTAGCCAAGACCGCAAACAAAAAAGCAAGAAAAATCACGTCAAAATACACAAAAGAATGTATAAAAAAGGCTATATCCAAATACAGACAATTATACGAAATAAGCCCAAAAAATATAAACAATAAAGTATTCAAAAACCAAGAAACACCACCATTAGACTGCATCACAGATCGCAATAATAACATACTAACGAGCCCGCAAGACATCGCCAATGAAATTTACATACAACAATCAATTATTAATAAACCCACTGTTCCAACATGTTATTACTTACCAGACCACCCTCCTAAATGCACATGCGGAGTTAGACAATACCCATGGCATGACCTAGAAGGCTTTGTAATAGATAAAAGAGGTCATCCACAAACTCCGTTGCATACATACTTTGATCAAGAAACTTTTGACTTATGCCTAAAAAACCTTGCAAACAACAAAACCCCACGACCGGACAGAATACCCAACTCTATCCTGAAGAACATGCCTACAAACTTCCACCACATCCTATTCCTATTCTTTAAACATTGCTATAAACAAAAACAAATTCCGGCATCATGGAAAATAAGCCTCACAATACTACTATACAAAAAGGGTGACCCATCCCAACTACCAAATCACAGACCTATAGCGCTAGCCAACACTATATACAAATTTTTTACAAGTACACTAACATCAATACTCTCAGCATACGGAGAAAAACACCAAATTCTACATGACAGCCAAGAAGGGTTCCGTGCCGAAAGATGCACATCTAGACAATTACAATTACTAATAGCGGCTTTAGAAGATGCACAACTAACAACGCAAGATATATATTTACTCTATATAGATTTAAAAAATGCATTTGGCTTGATTGACCACGCCCGTCTATTAGCCATTATGAAAGATTTAGGATACCCTGAGGACGCAATAATACTAGTAGGAGATATCTACTCACAGTCTAACACCATTTTTACTGGTGAATACTTTGGCCAAACCCAAAAAATATCCATATAAAGAGGCACAATACAAGGAGATACACTTAACCCATATCTCTTTCTTATTTTTCTAGAACCACTTTTATGATGGTTACAAAGAGGAAAATACGGCTATACCTTGGGAACTTCAAAAACAACAATAAATACAGCACCGTACGCAGATGATCTTGCAATCATAACAAACAAACTTCCCTCAATAAAAAATCAACTTAATAAAATGGATAAATTCTGCGAATGGACTGGAATGGACCTAGGAATTCTGAAATGTGCAATTACTGGATGCCCAAAAAAATCCAAAACAAACCAAATAGTCTTAAAAGCACTAATACAAGCTGCAAATATATCATACGGAAACCAACCGATTCCCATACTACATCAAAATGAGCCATATGTATATCTAGGAATACAACTAGTTCCATCATTGAATTGGAAAATACAGACACACACAACAACCACCAAACTAATTAAACAATGCAACCAATTAGTAAATTGTCCAGCTACTATTAAACAAAAAGTCAGCATGGTAGACATAGTTATAAGAGCAAGCATTGCATATAGTTTTTACGCGGTACCATACTCACTACCTACTATTAAAAAACTAGACAAAAAAATTATAGCAATACAAAAGAAAATTTGTGGGCTACCGAATTGCACTCCCAACGTAATTACCCAATTGCCACATGATATGTTTGGCATAGAAGCATTCTCATTAAAGAACGCATACCTAAGGTGCATAGGTGAACAACTATGCAATGTTCTCAATGACACAGGAAAATTGGGAATAATCTATAGAGGTCTTACACATTTTATACTTGCTAAATACGGCGGAGCACAAGAGATTCCCAAAATTAAACAATACGATTGTTTAAGATCACCTACAACAAGAACACTCTATCTTATCAAACGATGTGGAGGGGCTCACTTGAGAAGTACAACAAGAAACTTTCCACTTGAAGCCACACCTCTTGAACAAATGTGGCTAAACCTATCATCATAAATATTACCACACTTCACCCCTAAGCAAAATCACAAACTCCTCAACAAATTATTACTTCAAAACATACATGAGATAAAACATTTAACACTCCCAAATGGTCTAAATCTAATGTCACATGATGAATTCAAAATATACTACAGGACACCAACTAAAGTAATCAAACAAGCCCTTAACATAGCTGAACAACTTTTCTGCTATCCTACATGCAACCCACAATGCCAAAACCCATGCATTGAGCACCCTACACCACGAACTCTAAAACATGAATATAGAACACAAGACCATCATATTTTACCCAACCTTGGTACAAATCCTATACAACCCCCACCACCACCACATCCCCCTTATTTGAAACCACCAATTAAAATCACCAATAACCCAACTACATTTCCCATACATTCAATATTAGACCACAAAGAAAACAAAACAAAAGACAAATACAAAATTTCAAAAACATACCACACCTACCTATGCCAATGGAAATTACCAAACGATATTACATATAATAAATGGATACCACAAAGTGTCCTCTTCCCACTAAACATACCAATAACTATACAACACAACACCTCCTTGCTTGCTCAATATTACACCACAAAACAACATACACATTATAGAAATTTAATAAATACCCATTTTGTAGAAGAACAAACCCGAGATACAAGATACATACTTCCAACCATGCCCCTCCCCCTTATACATATCAATGTAAATGAATGCAATCCCTCAAAAGATATCAACACCAACCAAAACACCATACAAATAAAAGATGAAACGGCACACGTTTAGGATGAAATAGGCAAGCACCTCATGACTATACCTATAACCAGACTAAAATGGCTATGGAACCAATACTCCAAAGCAAAAGATTCACCACACGGATTAACACCTCCTACACAACCATTTGAAACAGAAATATTATGGCTATACCAAAGATACAAATGTAGAATTCCAAAAATCGACCCACTTAAACTTGCACATTACTCTTTGCCAAAAATATTACTTGACCACATCATAACTCACATGTATATAACTCACACGTATTTTTCCTCACCAGTAACTTGCTCCACTCAAATAGATAAGTTTTACTCACCATTTAAAAGAGACAATTTTTTTGGATTTATGGGACAAGCATTTTCTTACAAATGGAAAGGAATAGGCTATGCTCACCCACATAACAAAACAGATACCCAGAAAGCTATACACTGGGCTAGACTTGCAGCAAAAAACAATCCAAACACCATTACCATAATAACTACTCCCGACAACAACTGGTACCATAACCTAACACCACATAAAGGCCCCTATCCAGACACACATGTTGTTACATATATACCAGCAGATACAATAACATATGAAGAACCAACAAAACCACCCGAATTTACTAAAACACGAATAGAACCTTCTGCTCTTCACATATTATGTGTACACCATAAAAACATCAGTGTTGGAAATAATGAACAAATCACCGCCCTAACCACAATTTTTAACAAACTCCAAATCCCTCAACCATACATACAAATTGCCCCGCCAACTCAACTAAATACACAAGTTAACAAAAGCAAAGAATGGAACACACTCACATATCCAACAGACAATTTAGTCACAAACTACAATACAACAACAATTCCTAACTTCATAAATGATAAACAACCCAAATTTTTATCACAATACTGCTACTATATTGATGGCTCATTTCTCCCACCAAAAGATATGGGCGATCATTGGACTCGTGAAACTGCAGGATATGGAATATACAATCAATCCAAAAATATAGAACTAGCCATAAGACTCCTAGGTTTACAAAACATATTTAGAGCTGAAATAATGGCAATATACACAACCCTACAAATTATTACCTCCAAATACCCTAATGAACCTGCACACATTTTCATAGACTGTCTAAATGGCCTGTACAATATCCAAACACAACTCAAACACCCCACCCAACATAATAACCACCCGGACAAAACCATTCTACAAGATATAGTAACACTTTTGCAACAAAGAACACAACCTACATCATTGTATAAAGTACGAGCTCACGCAAATATAGATGGCAACGAAAAAGCTGACGAACTAGCCAAACAAGGTAGAGACAAAGATTACCACAATGCAGCCCTACCACATGAATTTGCACACTCTACACCATATTACTTTCAGAGAGACTGGTGGCATTCTATGGACGAAACCCCAGACAAAGGCCCTGTAAGATTCCTTGAAAAGCATATTATTAAATATGACAAAGAACATAACTTAACAGACATTGCAACAAATTTCCCCAATATAAATAAATGGATAAGTAACACTGACATTGACGATAAACTATCCAATGAATTTTGGACTAATAAACAGGTAACAGACTCCCAAAAAAATGCCTCCTAAAACTAAGACATGGTCAATATATGGGCAATGCTAGAAAACAACTATTTTTT
Source organism: Bryoerythrophyllum caledonicum (assembly GCA_963971425.1). Taxonomy (NCBI): domain Eukaryota; kingdom Viridiplantae; phylum Streptophyta; class Bryopsida; order Pottiales; family Pottiaceae; genus Bryoerythrophyllum; species Bryoerythrophyllum caledonicum. Next base: position 31,072,227 of record OZ020516.1, on the reverse strand, counting down.
GGCAGAGAATTATATCCATCAATCACATGCTCAATATGCGACTCCCAAGATCCAGACACATGGTTACATGTACTGCTAAAATGCAAGCAACACCATATACATGCGCTTAGAACAAAAAGACACAATAAAGCAATTTGGGAAATTAAAAAACTACCAGTCTCATCAAAAAATTCAAGATGATATACCCTCATGAATGCGAGCACATGTAATGATAAACCACCAGAGAATACAGTCTCCCCATGGCTATTACCATGTACATGCGTACAACAAAGATGCCAATGTAATGCACGACTAAAACCAGACCTACTCTGCATAAAAGACCTACCCTACCAATCAAACCCCCTTACATCTCCCAACATCAATTTAAAGGTACAATTTATAGAATTCACATACTGTAATGACAGATTCTCACCAGATACCATTGAGAGAAAGATAGAAAAATACCAACCTCTCATTAACGATATTATCAACAAAGGTTGGATAGTTGAACCACTAATAGTAATTACAGCAGGTGCTAGAGCATCTACATACATCCCTCCTATGAAAATCCTAAAAACCAAACTCAAAATACCAAAGAAACTTATAAAAAATACATTTAGAGAAATAAACACAATTGCTATACACCATGCCATGTCCATAATATTACACAAAAGAAAAATAGAAAGCGGAAAACCACTACCAACAGGCGTACAACCACCATAAATCCAACTATTCAAAAAAGTAGTGAAATATAACCACCTTTATTTATAAAAGTAACCTTGTCACAATATAGGGGCCCAAGTTGTTGGAATTTCGTGCCCCTCTAGCTCGATAGCGCCGAATGATCGTAACGATGCTCAAACGAGAACAATGGGAATCGAACCCGGACCGCCGCTACAACACAACCATGTATTTTCCAAACAACCTGGCAATGTCAACAATGAGACGACCAACGAAACCAACCTTCTACTTTTATACAACATAATACACCCCAAACAATCACTTTACAGTGTACTGGTTCTTGGTTTCTGTTACACAGTGTCCACCCTGAGAGGGGTTAGTAGTCCTATACCACTGTTGTTATGTCGTGTGGGCATATCATCAAGGGTAGGTCGAACGGACACTATATTCACGCCAACTTATAGGGGTCTGGTGTTCTTCTCTCTCTCTTGTTTTCTTTCATTATAGATATCTGCAATCTTATCATGTTTTCATCTAACAGTTTCATGTGTAACATTTCATCCATGCTCATAAAGACTAGCACAATTGTTCGAAGATCTTTTTGTAAGATTTACTAATAAATCTATGTGTTTTTTGGGTTTTTTGTTTCATTGGGAAAATATTTTTTTGCCACATGTTTGGACTGCATGCATAGTTGGTACATGGTCATAGGAGACTATCAAAAGTGAAAAGATGGTTTTTTTGGAGCCCAGTTAGGCAGAGGCACCCAATTCCGACTAGCCACCCGTTCCAATCAGTAGAGTATGCATGGCATGGTGCATGAAAATGGTAAATGCATGAAATGGTACATGAAGTGACCCAAAATTGATAACTCAAAATTTGAAAACACGAGTCATTATCAGCATTGGGTCATGAAGTGTGCAATTTTGGGTTGCTCCACCTCAACTGAGCTCTCATCGGTGGAATTGCCTCAAAAGTCGAACAAGGCCGATCGGCATTTGGTACCCTCCATGAGTTGGTTATCCATGGCATGTCTTCTCTCTTTTACGCACTCTCATTTGTTGGCATTGGGCAGAGGAGGGCACTAAATCTCACCTACTCAACAGTTTAATTATGGGCTCTAGTGGTTTTTGAGCATTTAAATTCTATATTAACCCCTAAGGTACCAAGTCCAAAAAGGGCTTTTTGAAAGTTCGGTCGGGTTCCTATGGTGTCAATTTCCAACATTCTTCTTTGAAATTTTTACTATAGAAAGACATTACCAAGACCTTAGTGGGAAAACAATTTTTTCCTAAATTGGACATTTGATGAAAAACTTATAGGGTTTTGAATTTTAAATGGGGAGGGCGGGCACCTCGAGCACCTCCAAAAACTTTTGATAGGACACTCTATTGAAAGTGAGATTTTCAGTACTTGCAAGTAATATTATTTCCCTTCATGTTGTCAAAAAAAATTTCTTGTCTTTAGTGAAAAATAGCATACCAACCCAAGTCAAACATTTTCACACATTGTCACTCATTGTCGGGCACGGTACCAAAAAAACTTCTTCTTTTCCACATAAAACCTAGAGATCTTCATATTTTTCACTTTTTATTTTTTCCACAACAATATGTAATGTAAACCTTCATATTAACCATTCGGATTATCAATCGAAAACATATTAAGTTCAAAAAGAATTAAAGTGTGAATTAACAAATTTCGAGCCTCCACTCCTTGCACACTTGTTTAGAATATGCTACACCCGGTCTCTACCTCTAAACATTGGTGTGTAAGGAGCTAACATCATGCTTAACAAGATGGTAATAGATTTAGACCTTTTGTAGTGAAATTTTTTGACACCAAGTGAAGTCAAAGTCTGCTGATCCACTAAACGCAGGGAAGAAAATGAACCATTTGCTTGACTTCAAACACTATAATCTTTCAATCCGTGCGGTCAAAGTTTATGAAATTTTGTACATGTATTACGTAATAAGCCTTTATTAAGATCCTACGGTCAGAACTAAAAATAAAAGTTTTTGTTACCTTCTTTATTCGTTGCACTAGAATCCATTTAGTTTGAAGTGTTTATGGTGTAAAACTGTCACGGTACCTTAGGGGTTAATTCCAAATCTTTGTGATTAAATTTGAATTTTTTTTGTTGAGTTTCATTCCTAGTTCCACATCTTTCTACATAATTGTTTTTGACATACAATGTCATTTGAGTCCCAAACTGGCTTCAATGATCGGAATTGGGTGCCTTCACCTTATACAACACTGAAGTGAAATGATTTCTACCACACAAAACACGCAATTAAGCAATTGTGCACTTAGCCAAGTGCATTGGTTGCCGGTAAAAAGCCGCAAGTTTTTGCTTAATTTTTTTTTTAAAAATAAAAAATTGGCAAGAATTTAGTATGTTTTTTGTCACAAATTTTGGTGCCTATCGTGTCAAACATTGGCATCTTCATGTTCACATAAGTGATATAATTTTTCCATTTGCTACAATTTTTTAGAAAATATATGATTTCTAATCTAGTTTGCAATTCTTGCTACAAAATTATAATCATGTACCTAAAGAGATTATAAATGTGTTTCGAGTTACTATAGGATTTTAGAGTACCGCACTAAAAATACAATGTTTAAGAGATACAAAAATATATATGCAATTTCCTAAAACAGTGTAAAGCACCTCGCTGTTTTTTAAAATGCAAAAACTACATACTCAAGCAATTCCACACTATTGCTGAGAGATTCTAAAATCAAACATATCATATGGACCACCCAATATATAAGTGTATACCACCCAACAAACGATAGACACATCTTAAACTGCACTATACTAACGTATTTGCCACCTAAACTGCGTGCATGCTCTACTATCGTATATAGCTCCAGGGCTTAGAGCTCATCTTCTAGCGCAACGACTCTCCACGTGTCCAATGGTCCTACCTACCATACTAGACAGTTCATGATCCTGCACTGGACGAACTTCCACATCTTCAATGCTAATGGATGCATACTCAACATATCGGTAATTGCCAAGAACACCCTTCCGCGTAAGCCTTACGCTATCATTACTGTAGAAAAAGCCATCTGTATTAAAGGACATCTCTCGCTATGAGGAGAAGGCCCTATGAAATGCAATGATGTCGTCGAATATGCTAGATCTTAGAACACAAGGTAAAATTCGTCCGGTATCACTTTGAGTACCTTCAAACGTCTCATGTGTCTCCGATATTGGCTCTGATTGAGAAGGCATCAAAGGCTGTAGAATCCTCCTCTACACCAAAAAAAACGCCAATGAGTCCGATTCTTCTTCCCCCCATCTCAAGCCTAGGACCATCAAATGTACGCCTCCCTCTTGCACTGCCGCCAAACTAACATCCACTACATCGATATCTTGCATCCTCTCTATAGATGTTGCAAACGTCTCCCCCGAAGTATCTCCCACCGCCGGCTGCGTTGATGGAATCCTCTCTCTTTGAGGAGACTGGTTTACTTCATTTTCATTGGTGTTTGAAGTCTTGAAGCTTGAGCTACTGCGAGATGAGGAATCTTGAGTGGCACTTTGTAGAGTGATTTTTACCACTTCAAAACACCCAAGTCTACCCATACTTCATAGGATTCATTATGGGGATGATCATACGCCTAGTTTTAAGTAATTGGAGATTAATTGTATAGTTAAAGCTATCCTCTCGGTTAGTTCTTAGGGTTATCTATCTATATTTTAAGAAAATAGGGCTGTTAGCATCACTCTTAAGGGGTCCATCCACAAGGTATAATCCCAAAGGATCTCTTGTGCCTTAAGAAAGAACATTAGTCATTTTAAGATTGTGCTTGTGCCACTAACTCCTAAACATATGTCATGCTGGGCTAATGGAAGATTCCATTAAATCTCATTGCATTGGTTCCTTAATTAAGCCCTATAATAATTCAAAGTCTTACTTCATGCAATTCGACCCACTTCTCACGTCCGTCCACTCGGTCCACGTGATCTTGCGTAGGATTGACCCTTTAAGACACGCACTTTGAATTAAGTTTTACTGAGTGTACATGCGTCATTTGTGAAGTGCTGAAGGACTTACTTGTTACACTCTCTATAGTATCTAATTCTTTAAGCCCGCATTAATCCTCACAAGTCTCACACTTTTATGCTAGATTCTTTAATATGCACAAATTAGACAAAATCAACATTAACTTCTTCTAAGTTTCCGACTTAAGTCTACCAAAACAAGGAATGAATATCACTGTTGGCAAATGATGTCCTACGCTCTCACCCATGCACACCTTTAAGTCCTAGCTCTTAAACTTAAGGGTCCTCCTGATACTTAAATTCTTAATCTTCATAAACTTATGTTATCCAATCTTGGATTTAAGATTCTTAAGTTCCTATGCTCTTGTTGAAGTCTACCTTAAGTATTTGTACCTTACTCACTCTCTTATGATAGATTCTTTGAATGCTCACTAATTAGCCTACCTTAAAGAATCCCTTCCGTTAAGGCTAGATCTAATGCTAATTATATGTATGCATATTATGACACTCTTTGCCATGCACCAAAGTATGCCATTCTTGATGTTTATTGCATAAATTGCATTAACATGAATAAGAACTCCACTCTTATTCTTAATATTCTCAAGTTATGCTCACTCACACTTGAGATCCTATTAAGTACTTATGCACTACACTCCTTATGCATTATGTCACTTAATTTTACATCAACTCAATTAAGCCTCACACTTATGATTAATGCTTCAACACACACACAAGTTCACACACACGACCTTAATAACTAGGGTATTTCTCTAATTTATTCTATGAAGATTAAATATGTAATGCATTCATGCATAGGTATTTTATCCACAATTAATACCTAACGCATACAATTACATTTTCAAAACACAATTTCAAATTTATTCAATGAAGATCTCATATTATTGCAATTATACATATGACTCAAGTCACACACAAGACTTTACATATGCAAATTCAATAATAATTATATATATAATTAAATACTCTTCCAAAATTAAAAGTCATCAATTTGCTTTTTCACCTAAAGCTAGGGTTCACTCTAATCTTCCTCCAAGGAATTGCTATGGTAATGGCAAAGAATGCTAAAAAATTAAGCTATTCTTTCTACTCTACATCTAAGAGGCACACCTCTTGGCAAGAGGTTTTCCCTAGCATTCTTTGCCATCTAAGATTAATTCCACTAAATCCTCACATATATCCATATCTATTCATGAAAAGGTACACCCTACCCAAAGGATGCGAGTTCAACCCTTTTCCTATTATTTCCTAATTCTTCGATATGAATAGGTAATTTTAATTAATCAACTACTTAGTGTAAATCTAATCATTAATTATTTAATTCTCCATATATCTTCAATCTTTTTTATACTTAATTTTTTTTAAGAGGCTATTTTAGGCATTTTGGCTCTACACACCTGAACGTGACAATCTCTTCTACAAATCACCTCCATCCTCATTGTTGTTTTCATTCCTCACTCCATCAACCGCCCCTTCGGTCTTATATACGCTATTGCAACCAGTACTTGTTCCACCAGTCCTTATCAACAATTATCCTTAGAAATTGTAGAATGTGTAATTAGTTTTTGTGTTCACATGTGGATTAGAATTGGTTAGTTTTGGAAGTTAGCAAGTTAGTTTCGTAGTTCAGTAGTAAGATTGGGAAGTTACGTGAAAAGTTGGTTGAGAAGCGAAAACTCATGTGACGTTTGGAATCTGGAAGTTAGTTTCTCGTTTTTGGATAAAGACTTTGTGGAAGATGGATTCGGGGCCAGACTGTGATAGTCGTAAGCCAAGCCAAGCTTGGTGCTACCTCTTTGTTTTCTTTGGATTTCTCTATTTTCTTTTGTAGGATTGTAATTAGATGAAGTATTAATGAAATTGGAGTTAAAGAACTGTGATTGTGTGATTGGAAGTGAAGTTTATGAGTATTGTATGAGAATTGTGAAGATAGAAAAGTTAGAGAATGGAATTGTGAATGTGAAGAGATTGTAATCTCTGTGAAAGAATTGGTTATTGAAAGTGATTACGGTAAGATAATCACGCATTATTGAACACATTGTACTGTGATTACAGTGAAGAAAAGAGAAATTGACATGATTATGAGGTCATGAAGGAAAGAGAATTGGAGAATAATTAGGTTTAGAGTGATGCAAGAGAGTAATTGAAAGATAGCAATTGTTAAGAGAAGTTAGGAAGCAAGTGTGTAATCAATCGTGACAATAACATAGTGGCATTTATATAAACAGTCTTTCTCCACGAACGAATCCATCTATATCGATTTGGTGCTTTGGGTTTATTTCCAATCCGACCATAAACGATAACTACATTTTGGCGCCGTTGCCGGGGATGGATATTATTATGAAATGTTAAGAATTGTTTAAAGAAAATAAAAATAAAAATACATTATAAGAACCGGTCTTTGGTTATAATTTTATGGAGTATAAATTGGCGTGTTATAGATTATGCATGGAAGAAATGAAGTATTATGAGTAGTGATAATGAAGACAATTTACAAAGAAGGAATCGACAGATCAAAGAAAGATACGATAGATTTTGTTCAAGAGAGTCATTACGAAGATTAAAGGAAAGAACTCAACGAGAAAAACTTAGGAGAGTGACATCATTTTTGTGGTCGAAAAGTGGACGTTGTAAGAGTCTAGAAGGATCGGAAACAAATGATAGTTCTTCAGACGAAGGTTTAAATAAAACCAGAAGTAAGGGAAGAGGAAGTATTCAAATAGATATTGCAAGAAAACCAATAATACAACCAATGGCTGAGGCGGCACCTGAAGTCCCAATTGCGGTAGCCATGGGAGCAGTAGGAGATCGCACCACAAGTGTTGCACCATTGCCAACATTTAGTGGATGGCCATGTTCAGATCCAGATCATCACTTGTCTCAATTTTTGACAGCGTGTGTAGCCAATAATGGAAGAACTGAAGATATATGACTGAGATGATTTCCTGCCACGTTAAAAGATACGGCATTTGAATGGTACAATCGTCAAACAGTTGGTCAATTTCTGAATTGGGAAGCTTTAAAAAACGCTTTTCTAACGCATTTTAGGCCAATTGGTTTTGAAAATCGGCTTCGAGAAAGTTTAATGACAAGCAGAATGTTTTTAGGCGAACCAGTTCAGTCTTATTATGGGAGAGTTGCAGATATACTTCGCAAATGGGCGAATAATCAAATGCCTGAGTCATTTATATTGTCAATAATAACGAATGGTTTGAATCCACAGGAATTGAAAATGTTTGTAAAGGAAGCTCAACCAGCCACCGTAGGAGCATCTTTAGAACGTGCAAAGATATGGGAAGAATGTCATTATGATCAATTGTTACCTGTAGGCCCCACGATGATTCCCAATTCGGTGAATCTACAGGTACAAAGAGGAAATATGTTAATAGGAAGTTATCCATGGGTTGTGAATGCGGCACAAGGGGCTACCAATTTACAAGGAGTGATCAATGCGACACCGTTGCAATCAGTACCGCCCACAGCAGTAGTACCGTATGCTTCAGCATTGACTTATCCTCCACATGAATCACCAACTTCAAATGCTGTACCAAATTCGAATGAGACGTTATTATTAAATCTTACAAAGAAAATGGAAGAATTGGCGGTTAATATGGCCAAAGAGAAAGAAAAACGGCAAAAGCCTACTAATACAAGACCCAATGTATGGTGTAATAATTGTAAGGGGCAGGGTCACTTTGATACGGAATGTCCGTCACCACGACAAACGGACAATGCAAGTGTTGCCGTGGAAAACATCCTACCGCTAAATGTTGGTATTTAAATGGTCAACCGCAATTTGGTGCTCAAACAATGATTCAACCAACTCAATGGGATATACCAATTGAGACACCCAATATGCCAGGTGGTTCACGAAGAAAGATAGTTCATTGTTTTCGATGTCGGCAATTAGGACATTATGCCAGTGATTGCCCAAATCCAAAATTTGTAGAAGATTATGCCCTAGTTTGCGGAAATTGTAAGCAATCTGGTCACCAATATTTTCAATGTAATGCTCCATTCAATCCCAATAACAGGGATCAGCAGGTACCAACTACAGTACAAATTGTGGAAGAGAATCCTAAAACTAACCAGGAATCACCAGTACATAGAGTAGAAGTGGTCCAAGCTGTACTTACAAGGAATCAACAGAAAAATATCAAATCAAATCCAACATTGGAAAAACCAATTGGTGAAGAACAACCAATCCCAATTCAGGATGACAAACCAATTCCAGTAACGGGGGTGAACATTCATACCGTTCCAACCACTATATTGGGTCGTCCATCAATTCCCAAGGAACCAATATTGTCCTAGTTGACAAACCAATCTTATGTATTGGAAGAACCAATGGTACGGTTTTCGCCGAAACCAGTTAAGGAACTAGTTCCAAAAATTGGAAAGACCAATTTACCGGTCATGGAAACCAAAATTGGAAAGAAGAAACGGGAATTGGGTATTACAACCAATCTGGAACCGTATGATATTTTGCAGGATTTAAGTACAATTCAGCCTACAATATCCATGAAACAATTACTAGCAATTGCACCAGATTGTCGTACTTCGTTAAACTTGTCATTAATTCGACGCAGATCTCGTAATAAGGAAATTAGAGAAGTCAGTTTGAATCCCGATCCAGGAGCTCCAACCATTGATGTTTCTATCGACGGTGTGCTAGTTCCAGGTGTACAAGTTGATGGTGGTTCTAGTGTAAATTTGATGAACGCTAATACAATGGATGAATTGGGATTGGACCAATTGTTACCTACAATAGTAGTATTGCGAATGGCAGATTCCAGTCGAGTTAAACCTATGGGTACACTAAGGGGAATTGATACAATTATTGCAGGCATCACTTACAAAATAGATTACATTGTATTCAGAGTGCAAAGTTCCATATTGTCTTATCCAATTCTATTGGGAAGGCCATGGTTATATCAAGCAAAAGCTCGAAATGATTAAGGTAGAGGCACATTGACAATTGGGGCCGGAAAAGATAAAAATTGTACTTCAGATGTATCCAGTTCAATATCATGGGGAAACACAGGTTGCTAATTTTGAATTCACGTTCGGCTGTGAAGATGTATCGTTAGAAGATGAATTGGAAGATTTCAATTGCATCCATATTGATAAACCGGTAATCATCGAATGTAATCCCGTGAAATATCAATGTGCAGGATTGGGTGAATATTTAGTTGATCCCGTTGTTATTGATGATTCTGATCATATGATCGTACATTGGATGAATCCACATGAAGTTCATCAAGTGAGTGTTATGGAACCGGAATTGGAAAGTTCTAACTTGTCTGATTTTATGAAAGAATCTGATACCGAGCATAAGGTTATCCAAGAAGTTTTTAAAACTCCAAAGTGTCAATCCATGAATTTGGGTAATGAGACTGATCCCAAAAATATTCAAATTTATGATGGTATAATGGGTGAAGAGAAAGCTATTCGGCATTCCTATTTTAGGAGGCATAAATCAGCTTTTGCCTGGTCATATGCGGATTTAAAGGGTATTCCAGCTGAAGTCTGTGAACATCGAATCATATTGGAAGATAATGCTGTACCAATTCGTCAAAGGCAACACCGACTTAATCCAAAATATTTGTTATTGGTTAAAGAAGAATTGGATAAGTTATTGAATGTGGGATTTATATACCCAGTACCCTATAGCGAATGGGTTTCACCAATGGTTATGGTTCCAAAGAAGAATGGGAAAATTCGTATTTGTCAAGACTTTCGGAAATTGAATGCGGCAACTAAGAAGGATTATTTTCCGTTACCATTTACAGATAGTATATTAGATGCTGTAGCTGGACATGAATGTTATTCGTTTTTAGACGGATTCTCCGGTTATAATCAGGTGAAAATTGCTAAGGAAGATCAATTGAAGACTACTTTTACAACGGATTGGGGAACATTTGCGTACAAAGTGATGCCATTTGGACTTTGTAATGCACCTGCCACATTTCAACGGGTGATGACACAAGCATTTCAAGAGTATTTGAGAATTTTTATGGAAATATTTTTAGATGACTTTTGTACGTTTAGTTCACGAGCAAGACATTTGGAATGTTTAGGCAAGTGTTTAGAACAATGTGCAAAATATGGAATCTCTCTAAATAGGGACAAATGTCAAGTCGGGGTGCCCTCTGGTAAATTATTGGGTCACATAGTTTCAACTGTTGGTATTGCTATGGACCCTGATAAAGTTAAGCTTATATTAAATTTACCGCAACCGGATACAGTAACGGGAGTACGTGGTTTTGTTGGACATGTTAGTTAGTATCGAAGATTTATCCATTCATTTGCAGTTATCTGCCAGCCATTAACCAATCTTTTAAAGAAACCTACAAACGATGGAACGAGTCCAATTTGGACTAAAGAATGTACTGTGGCTTTCGAAACGTTAAAACAAAAATTGGCAAGTGCACCAATTCTGGTGGCACCGTGCTGGAAAACTCCATTTCATGTTTATGTGGATGCGTCCAATGTAGCTGTTGGTTCTATTTTAAGCTAGAAAGATGTTAAGGGATTTGATCATCCAATTTACTATGCCAGTCGTCAATTGGTTGCCGCAGAACATAATTACACTACGACTGAACAGGTAGCATTGGAAATGATTTATTCTGTACAAAAGTTTAGACATTATTTGCTTGGCTATAAATTTGTATTTCATGTGGACCATGATGCTCTCAAATATATGATTAATAAACCTCAGTTGAGTGGTCGTATTGCAAGATGGGTGCTGTTGTTACAGGAATTTGATTTCACTATCAATGTACGCCCTGGGAAGGCTCATGCAAATGCAGATTATTTATCCCGTTTAACCAATGTATTGGGAAATGAACCCATTGATGATGCGTTACCTGATGCACAATTATTTGGAGTGGATGTAATTTCCGAGGAATATAGTGAGTTGATCCAGTATTTAACATTTCAAATGTTTCCTTCACATTTTACGGAGAAGCTTAAATGCCGTCTTATTTTAAAAAGTGCACCCTACACCATGATTGGAGAAGCTTTATATAAGCAAGGTAAGGATGGAATTTTACGCCGTTGTATTTATCAGCATGAAGTTTGTACTATATTGAAAGGTTGTCATTTGGATAGTTGTGGTGGACATTTTGCTAGAGACAGTACTGCACGAAAGGCTTTACAGGCTGGATATTGGTGGCCAACATTATTCGCTGATGCACACCAATTTTGTAAGACGCTGTGATCCATGTCGGAGAATTGGACGGCCAACAGGTACTTCAACAATGCCGTTAATACCAATTCTTGCCCAGGCACCGTTTGAAAAATGGGGTATTGATTTTGTGGGCCCAACTGCACCTGCTTCTCGGATTGAATAAAAACGATATATATTGGTAGCCACTGATTATGTTACAAAATGGGCTGAAGCTTCTGCCACAAAGACTGATAATGCAAGTACGGTGGCCACCTTTTTTTATGAAAATATTATTACTCGTTTTGGATGTCCAAAGGAATTAATTAGTGATTGTGGGACTCATTTTATTAATAGTACAATTGAAGCATTAACAACAAAATATGAAATTAAACATCGAAAAACTACTCCGTATCATCCCAAAGCAAATGGACAGACAGAGAAGACCAATGGTATTTTATGCAAGATTTTAACGAAGACAATTTCAAGAGCAGGCACAGATTGGGACACCAAATTGTTTGCTGCTCTATGGGCGTACCGTACTACATATAAAATTACTACCAATGCTACACCTTTTCAATTAGTTTATGGACAAGAAGCAATTTTACCAATAGAATTGGAAGTGCCCAGTTTACGAATTGCTATTGATAATGGATTAGGGGATTCCGAATCATTGGCACACCGGTTAGCGAAATTGGAACAATTGGATGAAATTCGTGCGAATGCTTTATTTACAATGGAAACTACTCAAAAGAGGAGAAAGAATTATTATGATAGTAAATTACGACCAAAGTCTTTTATGCCCAATGATTTAGTATTACTTTATGATAGTCGTTTTAAAAATTTTCCACGCAAATTTCAGGTTTGTTGGCATGGCCCATATCGCATTATTGAAGGATTTTCCAATGGTTCAGTGCAATTGGAAGATTTTATGGGCACTAAATTTACTACTCGCATTAATGGCAATCGGTTACGGCTTTATAATACGTAGTCAGAATTGGACTTCACATAATCATACAAATTAAAAAACCCGGGGCGGGTTTTGTTTAAAAAGGGAGGTAGGCAGTTTAGTTGTGATGATGGATTAGTACGTGTGATGTGAGTGAAAGAAGTGGTAATAATGAGAATTGAGACAAATAGGATAATGCAAGCTGTCAAAGTTAATGGAGTAGGTCAGTTCATTATGAGGTATCGTGAGAGGGAAGAAGAAAGACCATAGTAGAAGCCAAAAGTGGGACTCTTGTGAACATTGTGTGTCTGGGTGAATTGTAGTATGTTTGAGAGAATAGCTGAGTGAGTAAGCTTGTTTTGTGAGTAATGGCGATGGAGCGTAGCAAGAGACATTCCAATAGGGAGGAGAGACAGCGCAATGTGAGGCGTAAGGAAGATCTCCCACCGTTAGAGTGTATTATCGTAACAAACATGGAGCCTATTCGGTTAGATGTGTGTTGGTCGAAGGAGAAGTAGCAGTGTTTTCGTGAGGCGCACATGCACGGATTCATTCGGTTGTCGCAGAACTTGCCACCGATTGATGTAGAATTGTTAGCGCAATATCTGAAGAATTACAATCTTGCAGATGGGTCGAGTGTAGTGAAGGGGAAGATAATCGGTATAGACGAGACGGTGCTGAACAAAGTGCTGTATCTTCCGATGGGTGAGCTGCCGGTGTCTGGTGATTTGGAGTCGGATTTTGTGCTTGGCAGTTACTTCAAGCCAGGAGAAAAAGCGTTCGAGAAGGGCCAAGGATGGAAGACTGGAGAAGCTCTTACGCCGAAGTTGGGAGAGTGGATGCGCTTCGTGCAGAAGAGGCTGGCGCTGAATCGACACACGACGTACATGGCGAAGAAGTTGCTGCTTTCGACGGTAGCGACATTGGAAGGTATGGTGTTCAACTGGGCAACATATGTGGCGACAAGAATTCACGCAGAGCTAGAAGCAAAGAGAAAGATGGGGAAGGTGACGACATTGCTGTGCGCCAACTACGTGAGCGAGGCGATCAAGTACGGCCTGCAACAAGACGGGACTCAGAAGAGCGTGCAAGTGGTGGAGGTGCCGGTCAAGGAGAAGAAGAAGCAACCAGTTTTGGTACCAATTCGGTCTGTGGAAGCTGCACCAGGTATAGCAGAGTGTCGTAGGACAGTAGGATGTGAGCAGCGTGAGATTGGTCCTCAGTTGCAAGTATTGGGTCGTCAATTGGGTAGCACGTCTACGGCAACACCAGTTTTGGTAGAACTGTATCAAAGAATTGGTCCATCAGGGAGTGAGTAGCAGTCGGGAGGGTTGAGAAAAGTAATTTTAGCTCAGCTCACTCAGTTACAGATGACAGTGACCAAACTGGATAGTGAGTCCAGATTGAAGAGAGAATTGGAGTTATGGATGGGAGAGATTGAGGGGTATAAGGTTAGAATTGGGGAATTGGAGCGGACAGTGGCAGAAGATACTGTCAAGGGTGGGAGATTGGAGAGCTATTTGAAGAAGAAAGAAGCAGAATGGGCTGAAGAGCGCAAGACACTCAAGTCCATGGAGTTAATCAACGAGCAAGAACGCAATGAACTCCAGGAGAAGTGGATGCAAGAGAAGAAGAAGGTGACAGATTTGGCGGTGGCAAGAGGGAAATCGGAGGCAGATTGGGAGGCATTGCGGGACCAGTTGTAGAAGGAGAACGAGGAATTGAAGACCAAGGTCAATTCTTTGGAAGGAGCTATGGTCAATGTTGTTTCATCACGAGAATTGGTTCCGGAGACAACCAATTCTGGGCCAGTATCGACTCAGCATGAAGAATTGCAGAAGATATTGGAGGATAGGGAGAAGCAGATCACTCTTCTTGAGGCTCAGGTACGAGTATTGAGTGAGTTGAATGAAGATCTGACGGAGCAATTACAAGGGACCAGTCGAACACCGATGTAGAGGAAGGTGATGAAGAGGAGGAGGTCAGGACGCCGAAGGACAAGTCTGTGATTTCTGACAACGCCAATACACCAATTGAGGTTTAGGAATTGGTTCTGTGTTTGCGAGGGCGCTGCACAGTTAGAAGTGGGACATTGTAGAATGTGTAATTAGTTTTTGTGTTCACATGTGGATTAGAATTGGTTAGTTTTGGAAGTTAGCAAGTTAGTTTCGTAGTTCAGTAGTAAGATTGGGAAGTTACGTGAAAAGTTGGTTGAGAAGCGAAAACTCATGTGACGTTTGGAATCTGGAAGTTAGTTTCTCGTTTTTGGATAAAGACTTTGTGGAAGATGGATTCGGGGCCAGACTGTGATAGTCGTAAGCCAAGCCAAGCTTGGTGCTACCTCTTTGTTTTCTTTGGATTTCTCTATTTTCTTTTGTAGGATTGTAATTAGATGAAGTATTAATGAAATTGGAGTTAAAGAACTGTGATTGTGTGATTGGAAGTGAAGTTTATGAGTATTGTATGAGAATTGTGAAGATAGAAAAGTTAGAGAATGGAATTGTGAATGTGAAGAGATTGTAATCTCTGTGAAAGAATTGGTTATTGAAAGTGATTACGGTAAGATAATCACGCATTATTGAACACATTGTACTGTGATTACAGTGAAGAAAAGAGAAATTGACATGATTATGAGGTCATGAAGGAAAGAGAATTGGAGAATAATTAGGTTTAGAGTGATGCAAGAGAGTAATTGAAAGATAGCAATTGTTAAGAGAAGTTAGGAAGCAAGTGTGTAATCAATCGTGACAATAACATAGTGGCATTTATATAAACAGTCTTTCTCCGCGAACGAATCCACCTATATTGATTTGGTGCTTTGGGTTTATTTCCAATCCGACCAAAACGATAACTACAGAAATTGTCGGATAACTTATTGTACAGGAATGAAACTCTGTCTGTAGAATCGTCAATGATAAAAATCTGAGATCCCTGGAAATTTCCGTGAAGGATCGTGGGAATCGCCGTAGATATGTTACATGCCACTAAACCTCAACCTCGGGGCAAGTATGAGCCCACTAGTCTTGCCAACTTTGATGGAGATCTTTCAAGTGAATCAACTTCAGAGGATTAGCGTGCCTCACTCCTGTGATCCAAGAATACAAGTGGAAGTGGAAGGTCTCTAGAAACATAGTTCAGGCCAGGAGATGTACCCATAGGGTGCTGCATACAAATCACAACATCGCCAATTGGTTGTATTACTTGCTCCTGACGCCCATTCTCTGTAAAATCGAGAGCGTAGGGATTAACCGAGTAGGGATCAAATGCCCAACATACACGTCGCATAGTACATCACTCTGGAAGCTTCACCTTTGTGAAAAAAGATTTGTTGGCATACACGGCCGATGGTAACAAGAAGATGCCGTTCCATCGTTTAATATTTGTCATCCATTGCAAAAGCTGTGGATAACTGGTCGTCTCCCCAATGACCATCTCCATGCCTTCCACCGCCACGCCGACAATCAATCACCCACAACCATGGTTTCCCCAGCTCTATGTAGACGGTGTGGAATAACCCTCTTCTACAGCAATTCGGAAGAAGATTCTCCGTGTCATTCTGGCCTGGCCTCCTGACTTCCATCTGCCATTCCCAATTAGCATTAATCAACTCTCCCACATCCACGGACAATCCAATGTATCCACGCCCCCTGTTGCAATGTCACCATAATCAAACCTGATGGAATGAGGGATGAGGTAGCCTATGTCTTTTAGTTTAGACACCTTCCCCCGCACAAGAGTACTCCAAGCTATTTTTGTGGTAGTATTCAAAAGCTTTCCAAAGGTTTGAAGATGTTCGTTGCCCCTTAAAAAATACTTCCTTTTACGGATACGAAGAACTTCCAAATGGAATTAGGTGTATTTTCCTTGTTCTCCACCATCAACCAACAGATGGAATTCATCACAGCTTCTCGTCTCTAATACCGGTCAACCACATCGGCAATTGTACGACGATGTGGATTCGGGTCTTTTACACCGTTGAAATAATATGTTTGACAAGGTCTTACTCCATCCTCCTTCATTGGCTTGGCTGCAGAAGACTTTGCCAACCGTAGATAATATGAATTCAGAACCCTACCTAATGGCCTCAACCAATTTTGAGTCATCACCTTGCTTGTTGGTTGTACGTCTACATTTGGATCCAACTCTTTCTTCTTTGCTATGTCTTTCCGCTTATCCTCTTCCTCCTTGCTGTAAAAGAGAATGTTGTCTTCGTAGTCCTTGCATACTTGAATGATAGCTTCAAAGCAATCATTGCTCGGATTCCATGCATGATTGGTCAGATCTTCCATGTTTTTGGCCAACCTCTTCACCGTGACAACTCCATCCCCCTTGGGCAATTTAGGCACTGTACTTGCCGCACTCACCAAAGCAATAGCCCTACGTGCATCGTCTGCACGTAATGAGCTATCAGGCCTCCTATATAGATTCCAAATCTGACGGAGCTTCCTCAAATCCTCCTCTAGGGTAGAATATGATTTTCTCTCCTATACCACTACGTTGATTCGCATAGACTTCTCAATGTAAAAGCGATGATCATTGTACACCACAAAAGAGGCCTCCCGCCGCTCGAACGTGTCTAGGTACTCATTTAAAGACATAATACCATCTCTCCACTATTGTTGTGCAAACTTACAAGTTGCTATTATGTGTTGCCCATCCACCGGTTCCTAAATGATATGATCTTGAAGCCAAGAATACTACAATCCCATGGCACCATGTGCAGAAGCACTCTCGTATCCAATGAACATGGGCTCAAACTCTCGTGCTATTCCTACCAACGGAAATGGCAACTCCTGCTTCTCAACGACACCATCATTGGTAGTCGTATGCACGATGTATCTGATCGGTCGAAGTACCAATCTCTTCACCCGAATTGTGGATTTTGGGTCTCTTAAGCAGTTAGATACTTCTCTCATTCTCTTCTCTGATAAAACCCGGTGGTTCGTTTCCGGATCCTCCATAGAGACAATGCAGTCTATGTGTGCCTGAAATACAAAATTCCCCCACACTAATCCTTTTGCAATCTCCTCCGCTGTAGGCACTGGTGCTTTAAAATACCTTGAAGTTGCAACATCATGTGATATCTCCGCATTGTCTTCAAAATCCTCCGGAATACTGTCTGATAGGTTGTAAAATTCTTCTTCCTCCGGTGCCATGGCTAACAAATCAGCTAAATCTCCCGGTGTAGATGTAGGGGCCCTACGATGACCATTAGACGTTCTGAGCCCCGACCAAGGAACCCTGCCACTCGATCCTAAACTTTTCATAATCAACCTCCTCCCGCTTGGATCCAAATCTGAGGGCCCTTTTTTAAAACCATGAGCTATAGTACTCTCATCACAACGTGGCTGCTTTGTAGGATGTCTACTCATTAATGGAGGATTGAATAATGTTTGTACCTTAGAAGTTGTGGTAGGATGTTGGCGTCCACTTCCCATCCCCCCTCCGTTGGTCGCCAATCCAATTGCAACGGGTCAGCAGGAATTCGACAAACTTCTTTTTCATCTGGTTCAGCTGGTGGGGCTTGAGCTGTCGCACATGATGGGTCCCTCTCTCGTAATGCCTCATATCGAATATGTTCTTCCATAATCTTCTTAGCCTTCAGCACCATCTCCGGTGATAACGCTGAACATGCTAAGATGTTATTGTGTCTAGCAGTACGTTTTGCAAGAAAGATGTTTAACCAAAATGTCTGCAATGATTAGAAGAATTGCACTTAACTTGGATTTTGAAGAAGATTCATAGGGACATGTGCAAGAAGCAACTTCTTTAAAAGAGAAGTCTTCACCTTCGATTGACCTGGACCCAATACGCAAGTTACGTATACCATATCTTCACGTCGAAGAGTAATTACCTGGATTTTGCCAAAACTCTTTCCGAATGCCGATGTACACTTCCCCAGCTCAAAGGGATAATTCGTCACCTACAAAAATGCGCTTGACTCATCCACTTCCGCGATCCACCAGCCGTGGCTCTCCTAGATTTTGTTAAATTTTCGTGGTGCTATAACGCTACACTCAAAAAACCTGTATATCATTACAAAATAATAGTCACTATTAGTATGGAATAAGATTCTTCTTTCTTATATAGATTTTTTTCACAAAGGCATGACAATTACATCAATAGATGATCATTTGACATGAACAAAAAATGAGTATTGGTTTAGGATAAGACCTTGATTTTAGAAACAATTGTTTTAATATATTACACTATTTTTCTATTTGTAAAAATTTGTGTAAGTGGAACCAATACTATAGTTAGTTTGAAATTATTTTATGTTAAGCAACAAAATACATTTTATGTATCCTTCTAGAAACACTTCAAAATTGTTCTTTTTAGTTGAAGACTAACTATTGAAAAATTAATCCACTTCTATCTCCAACCCTAAATTCCCATTCAATACTTCTATTCCATTAAATACCCTTCCTGTACTTGAATAAATATATGTACAGATAACAAATATCATGCTTAACCCCTAAGGTACCATGACAATTTCAAATAAAAAATACTTCAAAACCGTTCAATTCTAGTGCAATGTATAAAGGATAAAAACATAAATTTTTATCTCTATTCTTGACCATAGGATTTAAATTAAGACTTGTTTATAACACATTCACAAAATTTCATAAACTTTGACCGCACGGATCGAAAGATTATAGTGTTTGAAGCAAAACAAATGGTTCATTTTCTTTCCTATGTTTACCGGATCAACAGACTTTGACTTCACTTTGTGTCAAATTTTTGCACTACACAAGATCTAAATCCAATACCATGATGTTAGTTTGTTGGTGAAATAGCATATTAATCCAAGTAAATCATTTTCACAAATTGTCACACATTTTCGGCCAAGATACCAAAAAAATCTTCTACCTTTCCATATAAAACTTTGAAATCTTTGTATCATTTACTTTTGATTTTTCCTAAGGAATTCTGTGTTGTAACCCTTCTTATTGACCATTTGGATTATCATTTAAAACAATATCAAGTTCACAAGAAAAATATAACGTGAATTGAGAATTTTTGAACCTCCACTCATTGCGCAATTTTTTTGAATATGCTACACTCATTTTCTACCTCTAAAAAGTGATGCATAAGGAACTAACATCATGTTTAACATTATGGTAATTAATTGAGACCTTTTCATGCAAAAATAGGACACCAATTGTAGTCAAAGTGTGCTGATCCCGTAAACGCAAGGAAGAAAATGAACCTTTTCTCTACTTCAAACATTATAATCTTTCACTCCGTGCGGTCAAACTTTATGAAACTTTATGAGTATATTACTTAATAAGTTGTTATTGAGATCCTACGGTTTTAACTACCAAAAAAACTTCATTTTTTCTTCCTTGCTAATTGCACTAAAACAAGCATTTTTAACAAGTTTTGGTTGAGATATTCTCTACATCATTTATGGACCAAGGTACTTTGGGTATCAATAGCGAGGGGTATCACCACCAATGAATGACTTCCTGGGTACGAATACCCGATTATCAACCAAGGTATCAGAATAGGGTATCAATTTAGGGTTTTGATATCGAGGGTATCAATGAAAGATATCAATCCGGGCACCTTTGGGTAGTCCTACGAGGGGTGTGTGCGCGTAGTAGTTGTGAGGGAGACTGTGAGTGTGAGAGCCTAGGATTTGGAGGAGGGAGACAATGAAGGTGTAGGAGAGAGGGCTTGTGAGGGCGAAGGGTGGGGAGAGAAGACTTGTGAGGGAGGGGAATGGAGGGGAGATGTGAGGGAGGGAGGGGAGTTGAGAGGGAGAAAGACAAGAGAGGGAGATGAGTTGTGAGGGGTAGGCAACCGCGCGG